>CM032449.1:54972121-55179621 GCA_019049505.1 Pachyrhynchus sulphureomaculatus | reverse complement strand
AGCTGTAAGTTATTATACTTTTCACTATTGAGTTGTAAATTCTCTTCTTATTTTCAATGGTTATGTTTTTGTCCCATAGTATACTATTAAGCATTGCAATCGCTTTTCTTCCTTGGATATTCCTCTCGAATATTGCTTCTTCCAGTGTTCCGTCCCTAGATATTCTCGTTCCCAAATACTTATAACTGGCACAGTGTTTGATGGCCAGTTTCAAGTCCTCCGACTCACATGTACTCGGTCTTTTTAATATTGACTTCTGGCCCCATTTTTCATATTCCTCCATAAGTTTTCGTGTCATGTATTCCATATCATCGATGTCCTGAGCGACTACTACCTGGTCATCTGCGAATGATAGCGTGTACAATGTAGTATCGTCATCCAGTGCTAATCCCATACTGCTGCATTTCCTTTTCCAGTTCTTCAGTGCACTCTCCAAATATATTTTAAATAGCGTTGGGGATATACAGCAGCCCTGTTTGAGACCCTTTGTGACCGGGAACCCTGTTGTTATACCATAATTGGTTTTCACACTACTTCTTGCGTCTTGGTATAAGGATTTTACGGCTTTAATTATTTCGGTGCTTACATTACTCTGTTGTAGTGTTTCCCACAATCTCATTAGGGGCACGCTGTCGTAGGCCTTTTTTAAATCAACACACAAGACATGGACTTCCTGATCAAATGCGGTTTTCTTTTCTAGGATTTGTATCAGTGAGAAGAGATGGTCTATTGTGGATCTTCCTGCTCTAAAGCCTGCCTGTTCTTTAGCTTCTACGTCCGCGTATACCGTTTCTTTTCTATTTTTAAGTATTTTTCCGTATATTCTGCTAATAGATCCTGTAACCGTTATTCCCCTATAGTTAACGCAATTATTTTTGTCTGCTTTCTTATGAATTATTGATATATATGATATTTTCCATTCCTCAGGTACTTCTGATGTGTTAATGCATCTTTGGAATAAGTTCCTCAAAGCGCTAAATAGCTTTTCAGTTCCGTATTTTACTATCTCTCCTGGGATGTTTCCTGGTCCTGGAGCTCTACCATTTTTTAGCGTTTTATATACTTGTTTAACTTCTGATGTTGTTATCTTTATTGGAGATCCTCGTATAACTATATTTGGGTTTCCATGTTGGGTACTTTTGAACTCGGGTCTATCTTCTGTTAGCATATTTGTAAAATATTGGTTCCATTTTTCTGCTGTTATTGGTGAGAAGATTTCTCTTTTCCGTTCTGTTCTCATATTTTTAAGAAGTCTCCAGCTTTCTGTGCTTTTTCTTCCTCCTATGTAATTGTTGAGCCTTGAGCATGTCTTTTCTCATTGGTTGTTCTTTTTGTCACTAATCATTTTGCGTACTCTAGCTTGGGATTCTTTGTATTTTACTTTGTCGTTTGTGCTCTTTGAACTTAAGTATTTCTGATAGCTTTTCCGTTTTTCTTCAATTTCGTATTTAATTTCTTCATCCCACCAATATGGTTTTTGCTGTTTTTCCCTTTTCTCTTGGTACCCTAATGCTGCCAGTGCGGCTGCGTGTAGGCATTCCTTTACATACTTATATTCTTCTTCTATATTAACAAATCCCGTCCGTTGTATTTTCTGGTCCAGTCTACTCTTGTATAGATTTCTGATACTTTCATTTTGTAAGCTGTCTGTATTATATCTTATTGTTGTTTCACTTGTTCTGTGCTGTGTACTTGTATCTTCCAGTTTGCTTTCCCGTGTTGTTCGTGAGGTTATCTTTCCTTTCACGAGGTAATGGTCGCTGCCACATGAAGTCCCTCTTTGGACTCTTACATCTAGGAAGTTTAATCTGATCTCTGTCGTATTATCATATAGTCGATAATATTTTTTAAATCTCTTGTTGTAATCATAATAAAATAGAAAATCTAAGAATCATATCAGATATAGGGTGTTCTATTTAAAATATCAAAGTTGTTGCTACTTTCCGATACCGCTCGGCTCAAAATATTTTAAATAGATAGAGATTAGTTTGCTAACATATATGAGAAACGGTCATCCACCGTGGATCACCCTATATATATATATATATATATATATATATATATATATATATATATATATATATATATATATGCTTTAAAGAAATGATTTATTCATAGTTGGTTATTTGACTCCCTTTAGCAGTCAAAATTATAGCTTTTTTAAAAATAATCCCTGAAAATATTTTAATAAAACCAAGCTATTCCTTCGTCAATGTTCACTGCTAATAATTTTAGAGGTCACTTAAAACTTTTAATTTTCACAATCTGTTTTTATTATTGCTAAAATATTTTTACGTCCATTGAAAAAGGATCATTTAGGTTTTACAAAGTCACAGTGATTACGAACAAAAAAAAAAGCTTTATTAACGTCACAGAGTTTTCTGTGTTTCAGCAATTTACAAAAGTAAAAAACTTGGCCAACTTAACAGTATTAATTTACTTTGGGTATACTTTTGAGGACATAGTATGTATGATTACATTAAACATATACCTGTAGTAAATGTTGGAGAAAGTTTGGCTCTTAGTTTCTTCCATTCTTCTCCTTCTAGTGAAAACAAATTTTGGGTCATCGGTTCCTTTTCATGCATGTACATTCCATGACCTCGAAAATAGTCAAAATCTTTTAATAGAATATGTTTGATGATATTTAAATCGAGGGGTATCCATTGGGGTTGCAAAAAGTTGTATAATCCGATTTGTTTATATCCTTTAGCTTTAGCTTTTTTATAAATATTCAAAAAATGTACTTGCGATGCCACTGATCCAGTGGCAATAGGTTTAAAGTCTCCAAAGAATATAACAGGATCTAACTGTGGTACTCCTCTTCTTGACCAATATTGGTTCCGCCATTTGCAAAACAATATGAATAACAACGCCAAAGAACTTAACAATCCAATTGCCGTTAAGAAGACCATATTATATAATCAGGTGACCCTAAAAATAAATCTCAAGTAATTTTGTTTTGTCAATAAAAAACTTAGTTTTTTTTAGTACTCTCTTACTGTAACATAAGAAATTGTACCAAGAGAAATACAAAAACAGGGAAGTTTCTTTTTTATGTGTTCCGTTACGATATTTACTTGATGACGTGACTAAAAGTAAAACAATCGACTGCACGATGGCGCAATTTTCAGTGACATCATACGTGGTGTAAACAAGAAGTTCTTAAACTAACGTGATTAATTAATTACTGGGAAACGGAAACGTGACAATTTTGTCTTTAACTAAATGCACTTGACTTAACTATTTTTATTTTTTAAAAACTGTCTTCCGATGTTAAGCCTTTCAGACGATTCGTCGCTTCAACTTTCACGTTTCTAACATCCTCGAAATGTTCACCTCGCATAACTTGCAACAGTTTGTGCTAAACATGTGTGTTGCAACGACAAACTTACGTGCAGTTTTTTTCGTTTACAAATTCAGATCGTTTACATCGCACACGTTTACCCAGACGTTTCAAAACATCCACATAGAATATAGTATCAAGCTTGTAGTACAAATTCGTAGTGACAACTCTTCGAATACCATTAAAAAAAATAACAATTTAGCATGGTCTTCAATTTTGAAAGACTTTGACGTGCTTTTTGCTACGAGACTCACTAATCTGCTTGTACTTGCCGTTTTATTAGTGACTCATACTTGTTATCTGTAAGATTTGTCTCAAGCAATTTTCTGTTGCACATCAGTTAAAATCCTGGCCAAAAATACTCGTCAAATTAGATTTGAAATGATTAGTTACATATGTGTCTTCTTCTAAACAGCCGACTTTATACTGGATTACTTAGATTCATGAATTTACTCATTTTTGGCAACGTCAGGTGTGTCTATTTGGTGAATAAGTTTTGACTTCTATTTGAGCTTGAATTATCAGGCAAATAAAAGAAATACACCTGATAATATTATAAAATTATTATCATTTATTTATAATTACGGTCAAAATCTTTTGGCGGTTGCCGGTCGTTGGATTTCTTTCTAACACCTTCACTATCAATGCCGGTGTGCCCCAGGGCTCCATACTGTCTCCTACTGTCTTTCTCATTTACAGTAACGATCTGCTGGAAAAGACCGGGAATCCAATCTACAGCTGTGCAGATGACAGTACGCTTGTCTCTTCATTCACCTTGAACGCTCGGTCATCGGCTGCTCAGGCGAATATTCGCAGACAGCAGGAGGTCGTTCAACTTAACAAAGACCTGCAAGAAATTCAACCTTGGGGTGACAGTAACCAAGAGGAATTTAACGCTAAAAAAACCCAGGAGTCAGTTTTTTCTAAAAAAGTTAACGTTGCTGAACCCGACATAGTTATGTCGGGGTACTCCATTCCCCTAGCATCGTTGCTCAATTTGTTGGGCGTTAGTTTTGGGAGCAAATATGTCCTGGTATGAACATGTTGCAGGCATAGCAAGGAGAGCTTCTCAAAAGTTGGAAATATAATTTCGAACCAGAAAGCTTTACACCCCACAACAACTGTTTTATTCTCTACAAAGCTCAAAATCGACCAACTGTGGAATACTGCTCCCATGTTTGGGGCTCCGCTCCCAAACATACACTGCATTTGTTGGATTATATTCAGAGAAGAGCTGTCCGTCTGATTGGAGACCCGGAACTGACCGGCGGCCTTGATTCGCTGGAACATCGAAGAACGGTTGGCGACTTGAGTTTGTTCTACAAGTATTTTCATGGAAAGTGTTTGAAGGTTGTAGTCCGCTTAATTCCCCCCAGAGCGGTGCATGTTAGAAATACACGTCGCGCTAATACTTCACATCCGCATGAGGTTCAGCTTGTTACTCCACGTACAACGCTTTTCAAGCAGTTTTTTTATATGGAGAACATCATCCCTTTGGAATAATTTGCCCAGGGCTGTATTTCCCACCAAGTACGATTTACAGCGATTCAAGAACCACGTGAATCGCTTTTTCCGCACACATGCCGCTCCTGGAGCGCTTTAGGAACTTCCCTGCAGCACGTGTGCTAGACCAATAAAAAAAAACAATCACACATTAAATCCAATGTGGCTAAAGTTTTGAGTGTAAGCGACGAGGAAGAACCAAATGAAGTCATTACTCGACGATTACAATAAGGAGAAAAGGTTGTCGCTTAGTGAAAATCTACTTTTATGGTGGAAATTAAATCATAAATAACATATTTTTGGCAATGCGGTAAGACAATACTTTTTCCCCCTACTAGAAGTGTGCCGAGTGAGTGGCTGTTCAGTGTTGCTGGTTAATTTACGATCCTCTAAGAAATCGGCTCACTGGAGATAAAGATACTCAGTATATATCACCACTACACCAAACACTTTATTTTTGCGCTCGACGCGCGTTTCGCTAACCATGTTAGCTTCATCAGGAGTGACGATTGACTTTTGTCAATCTCTCGAGTCAATCATCGCTCCTGATAATGATAACATGGTTAGCGAAACGCGCGTCGAGTGCAAAAAGAAAGGGTTTGGTGTAGTGGTGATACGAGGCTGGTTTGAAAAGTCCGTGCAAAAATAAAAACTACTGATGTGTTTGGGGTAAACCTTTTTATTTTTCGACATAGTCTCCTTTTAGGCTTATACACTTCGTCCAACGATGTTCTAGTTTGTTGATCCCTTCCAAATAATAGGATTTGTCCAAGTCTGCAAAATATCCATTAGTGTCTGCAATCACCTCCTCGTTTGAATAAAATCTTTGTCCCGCCAGCCATTTCTTCAAATTGGGGAACAAATAGTAGTCCGAGGGAGCCAAGTCTGGAGAATAGGGGGGATGTGAAACGAGTTGAAATCCTATTTCCATTAATTTTGCGACCACAACTGCTGAGGTGTGTGCTGGTGCGTTGTCGTGATGGAAAAAAGGACTTTCTTGTGGGCCAATCGCGGGCGTTTTTCTTGCAGCTTGGTTTTCAAACGGTCCAATAACGATGAATAATATTCACCTGTAATAGTTTTACCCTTTTCCAGATAGTCGATGAGGATTATCCCTTGCGAATCCCAAAAGACAGTCGCCATAACCTTTCCGGCCGAAGGAACGGTCTTCGCCTTTTTTGGTGCAGATTCCCCCTTGGTAACCCATTGTTTAGATTGTTGTTTGATCTCAGGAGTATAGTAATGTATCCATGTTTCATCCACAGTGACGAAACGATGCTTAAAGTCCTCCGGATTCTTCTGGAACAGCTGCAAACCATCGTTGCAACACTTCACACGATTCCGTTTTTGGTCAAGCGTGAGCAATCGCGGCACCCATCTTGCGGATAGCTTTCTAATGTCCAAATGTTTATGCAAAATATTATGTACCCGTTCAGTCGAGATGCCCACAGCACTAGCAATCTCACGCACCTTAACTCTTCTGTCATCCATCACCATATCATGGATTTGATCAATGATTTCTGGAGTCGTAACCTCCACAGGCCGTCCAGAACGTTCAGCGTCACTTGTGCCCATATGGCCAGTCCGAAAATTTTGAAACCACTTATAAAAACTGTTCTAATCGAAGGTGCAGAGTCACCACAATGTTTATCAAGCTTCTCTTTAGTCTCCTGAGGCGTTTTGCCTTTCATAAAGTAAGGTTTAATCACCACACGAAATTCTTTTTCGTCCATTTCTTGAAAATCACTCGACTTTCTTGATTCACACGACTGCCAAACACAAAGAAATAGACCAATATGGCTGAAACTTGGTGTGCGTTCATTCAAGAGATGCTACTAACTAAACATGACCTCGATACGCGCCGGTGGTGCCATCTCTCGGACTTTGCACGGACTTTTCAAACCAGCCTCGTATATACTGAGTAGTGTAATTGTGCCAAAGATTCCACATTCCCAGGTTAGATGATAAAGCTGCTAAGTTACTTTTTGTTAAGTATAATTTACCTTTACTATTAATTTATTTTAATTAAATATTATTATATTGAATAATAAGGTTATTTTTTGTTTATGTTACACATATTTGCACCTTGTTCTCATAATATATGATTTATTACCAGAGTTAGATTTTAATGTCGAACGGTTCCTTTATTAAAAGCTGTTTAATAGGTACTTTGTTAATACTTACATTTTGTTGATTGCAAAATAAGTATAACTTATTCCTATTTTATTATTTATGTAATTTTAACCGTATTTACTATGTTGCTCATTGTGATCATGCATATTACCAAACGACTGGAATTATATAAAAAAATCTCAAAAATAAATATTATTCACTAATTGGTTTTAATTTCCTTTGTTTCCACGTAGTTACACGATTAAAAAAAAGTCTATATGAAGATATCCATAATTGAAACTATCCAAAACTGTTGGCTATACGAAATAATTTCATATCCATATTCATATCTAGATCCGAAATCTCATATCCCAATTCACAACCCCAATTCAGATGGTTTAAAGAAATAAATAATAATAAATGGTGAAATATGATGGAAAAATATCTAACTGTATGTTCGCCATATTTATTTACTTATATATACGTATTTTTGTTTCTATTTTTGGCCCGTTTTATAGACTAAATACCCCTTAGTGGATTATAAGAAATTAGAACTGTTCATTTTCTACTGGTCTTGGTAACAAGCCGCATTCATTGCTTTTTTTCTTGCGGATAATTTTTAGAAACGAATTTAAAATAAACCTCAACGTGTTTAAATCTTTTAAAATAATTTAAATACTACCTTTACTAATTCCTAGCTTGGCAGCAGTCATTCTAGAGGTAATGTGATGATCTAACATGTAGAATGTTTTTTTTAAAACATGAGAATTTGAAAGACGTACTACTAGCTTGTCTTTATTCACGCATTTTTAAACACAGTATATCAATTTATATGTAGTGATAAACTTCATAGCAAACTTTTTGTACGTACTATTAAAGATATAAAGATTCTTATACATGGTTTTATTGAATTTTTCTAGAAACTTTACCTTGGTTTTTACTCGCTTAAAACATCTCGTTTCATATCAGTCACACATAATCACAAATATAGGCATAGACTAATACGTACCTACTCTGACATTACTAAATTCAGACTGACCATCACGCTACTGTAACTTTAATTAACAAGGTCGCTTCTGCTAAACTAATTTTTTCTACCTTACGCACTATCGATTCATGAGTTTACCTATTTCTGTTGCTCTTTCTTTAACGCCGGGAAGATAAGAAGAATAAAGAGAAAACGTGAAATGTAATAACATTTACGATATTTTCTATTAATAGTAGCTGTGTTCTTGAATCGTTTTGTGTTACGAGTCGGTTCGAGTTGCTATAAAAATTTTGTTTGCCTAAAAACTATTACTATTTTTAGTTTGGATTTGATTTACTGTTGTGCTGCTAGTTGTAAAATACAAAGTGGAAAATTGACAGGGCCTTTAGTAAGCCCCTAAACACTTACATCCTGAAGTGACTTTTTTTTTAAAAGAATTTCATGTGAAGGCTAATTAGATCCTAATTAAATTTTCATTTTGGGTCATTTACTCAAAATTTTTTACTATAGGGGGAGAACCTTAAAATATTCAGTAAATCTACTGATGTTATTATAAACACTCTGCGTCAGAGTAACCTACTAAGCAAGATAAAAGACGTTCAACTGAATATTGTCCCAATTTTAAGTTCATATACTCAATCCCATTGTAAATTATAAAATAAATACTTATTCTATGTCCTTAATATGTATATATATATATATATATATATATATATATATATATATATATATATATATATATATATATATATATATGTATATAAATATATATATATATATATATATATATATATATATATATATATATATATATATATATATATATATATATATATATATAGTAGGCTGAAAAAGTTTTTGGTCTGACACATAGGTGTCGCCCCTTTCAAGAAATCCATATGATTTTTAGGAAGTATCAATCTTCAAACGATACGTGTCAAAATTTCATGACATTTTGACGATTAGTTTACAAGTTATAGTGGTTTTAGTTACGCTACTTTTGATATTTTCAAAACAATGAAAAAAAACCGAATTTCGTGTATTGATTAAACGCTATTTTTTGATGGGAAAAATACCCTTCAAGCAAAGCAATGGTTTGATAAGTGTTACGGGGATTCTGCCTCTGGAAAATCACTCATCATTTACTGGTATGCCGAATTTAAAGGCGGTCGTACAGATACAAATGATGCTGAACCCTCTGGACGCCCAAATGAGGTGGTTACACCGAAAAACATAAAAAAAATCCACAAAATTGTTTTGAATGACCGTAAAGTGAAATTGGGTGAGCTAGCTGAGACCCTAAAGATATCAACGGAACGTGTTGGTCATATTTTGCATGAATATTTGGGCATGAGAAAGCTCTGTTCGAAATGGGTACCGCGTTTGCTCACAGTGGACCAAAAACAACAACTTGTTGATGATTCTGAGCGCTGTTTGGACCTGATTAAGGGTAATAAAAAGGATTTTTTTCATGCGATATGGAAAATGGATCCACCACTATACACCGGAATCAAATCGGCAATCAGCTGAGTGGACAGCAGCCGGTGAAAGCCTCCCGAAGCTACCAAAAAAAACACAACAGTCGGCAATGGTTACGATGGCAAAATTGCATGAATTGAAGTACTTCTTCCATCGTACTCTCCATATATATATATTTATATATATATATATATATATATATATATATATATATATATACATATATATATATATATATATATATATATATATATATATATATATATATATATATATATATATAAGTAATGAGACTGATGTGATAAAGAATATTTTCCTTCTGCTTGCACACACTTATCCCAATGCGCCTGCCACTGCTGGTTACTTTTCTGGATCTATTCTTCTGGAATACTGTCTCCCTTGTCACAGTATTTCAGACATCTTTTGTTGTTTGAAAATGGTGTGTTCCTTGACTGCCAATTTGACTTTTAGAAATAAAAAAAAAATCACATGGCTATGATAGTACTGAAATGCGTTTTGAGGTTAAAAATTGCTGTACAGACAATACAGAATGACATTGCGCAGTATCGTGATGAAGAATCCACGTATCAGCAGTATTTGAACGGACACGGAGGACTCGTTTTCGAAGTCTTTCTACAATTTCTTTGTAGAAATATTGATTAACTGTTTGTTCCGGGGGCACCCACTCTTTATGAACAATTCCTTCGGAACAGAAAAAGCACACCAGCATTCATTTCATTTTCGTTTCGACATGCGAGCTTTTTTTGGTCTGGGTGATCCCTTTGAACACTATTGCGAACTTTGGCGTTTTGGTTTGGATCTTACTGGAAGAACCAACTCTCATCTATTACATGATTCAATAACTCTGGGTTGATTTGTACTTGTTCCAACAGATCAGCTGCCACATTTTTCCGAGCATCTCGCTGTTGTTCTGTGAGACTTTTCGGGATCATTTTCGAACAAATTTTTCGCATGCCCGGATCTTCTGTTATTATTAGGCGAACGGTTTCCCGATTGTTGTTCACTTCTTCTGCAATCATTTTCACAGATAATCTTCGATCGGATCGTACGAATTCACGCACCCCCACCGGTCGTGTTGTCGTCTGTCCGTAAGGTTGATGGTCGTCCACTGCGGTCTTCGTCTTCAACATTCGTTCTGCCTTTAGAAAACATTTTATGCCGACGAAAAACTTGAGCTCTTGACATAACCTCATTTCCAAAAGCCTTCTGAAGCTTGCCGTAAGTTCTTGTAGCATTCCCACCGAGTTTAACAGAAAAAAAAATGGCGCATCGTTGCGTAATTGTTTGCGATTCCATTTCCGTGACAAGAAACAAAAATACATGTTCACTAATTACACCACTACTTAAGACTGAGAGGTCAAAGTCAAAGATGGAATGTCTGTAAAGGCTGCAGGGTTGCCACATTTCGCTCAAAAAATCATCTCATTATTTCGCACCTCGGTATATATATATATATATATATATATATATATATATATATATATATATATATATATATAAATACCAAAGAGGAGAATAAGGCTGATACCTAGTGAGATAACGTAAAGCATGATCCTCCAATCCAAAATTAACAAATGCCTTCTTAATATTCGGATGTTATTTCAATAATTTCAACTATGCTTTAAAATATTTTTGAGATTTAATTGTTGACTAAATTACTGCTATACAAGAATTATATATTAGTTTTATTTTCATTAAATATGCCATGCAATAAACAAGTTTTAAATCACACTTTAAAAAAATGGTAATTTAAAAAATCTATATCTAACTTTAAGGCACGTTTTTGATATATAGTTAGTATTTATTATTACTAATTGCACAAAAAATATAGCGTATTCAGTCCAAAAATTGAGACATGTGGCATGAAGTTTGATATGATTTATCGCGTATGTATCCAATGCATCATATAACATTTGTCACAATGTTTCTTGTCTTTATGTAAGTACTGACATTTTAAAAAGAAAACGATCCTTAAACTATACATTGACAGCTATCATTTGTGAGATACATACAACTTCCAGTACTTTGTAGATTGTTTGCTTTTGACTACATTTTTTATTTTTGTTGTTTATTGTAGTTGTTTCAAAATATTTAAGGCTTCTGTCTAGAGCTAATTTAAGGATTTCGTTTTAGGATTTAGAACTGACGTTACAGACCCGAATCCAGAAAAACAGCCTACAACATGTCGGAGAACTAAGTGCCAGTAATTGCTATAGGTTTAAACCTAAACGGATTTGTAGCTTCTTTTTTAAAAAATAGGTTGCAGGAATCTCCAAATCTTTTTTGTTACAACTGTTAGCCAAAAACATTATACTGAAACCTTTAAGATAATATGGAATACTCAATTCTATTTTTTGACTAATATTTTGTAACATTGTTCTTGGGCTTTGTTTTTGCAAAGATTTAGAAAAAAAAATCAAAAATTGTGTAAGGCATATACTAAATTTATGAAACTAGAAATTAATTTATTTGTAGTAGTCGGTTATAAATTCATAAACTATAATATTACCGTTAATTATCTTTACAATAATTTGCCGAAGGATTCTAAAATGCGTTTATTTCAATTTGCTATGAGGAGTATTTTTAGCAACTCGTGTGTAACAGCATCTAAAAAGTTGTGATATTTAAACATCAGTGTAAGTTTGAATTAAGAAATTTAACTAAACTACTATTTGGTCAGTCATTTACAAATATCAATAGCTATATATTATATGGCAGTAAATTTATGAAGTTTGCCAGTTACACAAGCAACGAATAATAAATGGATAACCTTCTCCTCTGGTAACTTTAAACCCAACACTAATGTATAACATTAAAAATGTGTAGAATTTTTCTACTTACGGTAACAAAAATGATATATTTTGAGAAATAACCAACATACGTTATACACGAAAAAGTGTAACTAGCGACAAATAACATAAGTATTTAATAATCCATTAATAAATAAAAATATTTTCTCATTATATTGCGTTAAAGTGCAGGGCAGCACTCACTCAAAATTTTAAACGTGTTTTTTTCGAAAAGCCACTTTTCACTTTTTATCAAAAGCTGATGATGTTTTTTGTTAAAAAAGGTGATTTTTTTGCAGATATGTTCGTTATTTTCTCGCCTTCTTGTTATTAATTGATTGGCAGTTTGAAAAGGCGGTATTAGCTATAAAGTAAATTTATGTTTTATACGAAATCTTAACCATTTTAAATCAGTTTAAACTAGTAGGTTTCCAAAGAATTTATTGAAGCTGACTTTCTGAGAGGGTGCCGAGAAATATTTTTAAATTTTATCTAATACTTGAAATAGAGGACTTTTGGGAAATCTGGATGGAGATGTGGCGTCATGAATCGAAAATTGTTGAGAATCACTAATGGCGGAATTAACAATACAGCAAACTGTTTACAGTATTATTTTTAATTACAAATTTGAATACCAATGTAATTTCAAAATATTCTCATAAAAACACGTTTTGATCTAGCAAGATGTACATTTTTAGTGTTCCATATGGAACATTTATAAGATGACTTCGGTGTCTGTCTGTCTGTTCGTCTGTCCAAAACTATTTGTCATAGAAAGTTGAAATTTGGTAATAATATAGGAATTGATGGCCTCATCAGAGCCGTGTAGTTTTGAAAGTTAAATTTTGACTTAAGGGGGTGAAATCGGAAGTGAAAAAAAATTTTTTTTACTAGGTCATCGAGTGTGGAGTCCAATGAAAGCTTGTGAAAATACGAGTAACAAATATATGTATAATGTAATACTTGCCCACACTTTTCTTTGTATTATTTTTAAAAATCGCGAAAAATCGCTGTCCTCCCACCTTATCTCGAAAAGTATTGATCTAAAAATTTTGAAAAATTTCTGGAATATTCTCCACGGGGTGAACGAAAATTATCATGGGTGTATTACTTTTAATAATATATCTGGTATATAAAAAAAACAAAAGTTTCAAGGTCATCAGTTTTCAGTAAAGATTGGAAACAAACTTTGTTGAAAACTCATTTGGGGTGTTTTTTGTGAAGTCACTGATCATTTTATACCACCGTAATAAAATTTTTTATTTTAAAAGCAATCAACGTACGGAACACTAATTGTACAAGTTCAACTTGCACTTGACTGGTTATATAAAATAATATTTACAGTTTAAAGTCATCCCTGTGTTAATTTTATGAATTTTTATATCTTATAAACCTGTTTATATGATTAAATAGTAAAAGTTATGATATCTTTTAAGTAACAGATAAGATAAACAAATGAAAATATGTTGTCTATAATAAGTTGGTTGTTGCTAACCTTTTCTCCTTTATTAGTAGTTAATAAAAAATAATACATGCATATTACCCAAGTAAAAATTTATTTAGTCTTATCTATAGACACAGAGGATGGATTGAGTGTTCCGTAACTTGCTGTGAAGTAAATATGGACGCAAAACGTGTGAGAGATAAAGCTAATGAGCGGCCAGTAGCTGTCTCTTTCTAGAATGTCGCTAAGCTACGGCACCCTTGAAAATAATATTTCTAAGTGTTTTATTTGAACCGAAATCGGGGTAGGGGATTTTCTCACCTTGTCCTACAGTCCTACAAAAAAGAGACAGGTATTGGCCGTACTCTTTCTAGAGAGTGGTTAATTTTGTGAGGTTAATGCTCAGTCCATCTTTTATGTCTATGGTCTTATCAACTCGATGGAGGCAATGTAGTATATAGGTTTCTGTAGCGATAACTTAGCAACAACATAGCTCTACATTACAGATTAGCAGAAGTGTTTTTTGTTTTGCCCCAGGGTTGCTTGTGGTGATCTGATATGTTTTGTTTACAGTAAGTCAATTTGCGAAATTGCTCTATCACGTCTTATTTTGGTAATTTTTTTCGATTCTAATTGCAAGAAATACAATTTTTAGGGCACTTTGTACAATTACGATAAGATTTAAAATAAGGTACGACTGTCGATATTGTATGCAAATTTGACGTGAAATATACAGTCATAAGTAACCATAAATCTAAAATGATTTATTCCAAATTTGTCGTTGTCCGTCAAAGTGATGCGCCATAACTCGGCATTGCGCATCAACTCCTGGATTCCAGACTACATTCTCACGCTTTGTTCGTAAGATGAGAGGCTTAGTATATCGACAAGTATTAATGCTCGTTCACATATATTGTATTATTGGGTTCAAAATTGTAATTGGGTTATAGATTTAATTAAATATGCATTAAGTTGATATTATTTTATTTCTTTTAAATGTTTTTAACTATTGAAATTGACTGCAGCTATACAAGATTGTACGTTAGAAATACAAAGAATATAATATATAAAAAATAATTTCATCAAATAAATTTGATTCATTTTATCGCCTATATTAATATGTACATATATATTTAAGCTATTAGGAAATACTTTTTTTTATGTAAGCTCATATTTATTTATTGCTAAGATTAGTTATTAACTTATAACAACAATATGAAAATTAATTCAATCCTGTAACGAGTGTTAACAACCTTTTCCACACTGTGAAGTTTCTAAGTCAAGCTATAGAACTGTGCAGAAGCTTCACTCACGATACGTGGAGTTCATGTGCATGGGTGTTAAGTGGTGGATAATTCAAAATAAGTAATTTTAGAAACATGCAGTATGGAATTTATCAAATCTTCCTGAATATTGAATGTTCCACCTTTAATATAATTGCACAAAATGCAGTCAATATCACGTCAGTTGTAATAGAGAAAATCTCTGGAACTAGGCATGATAGGGCAATTTCGTTAACTGATTCTTTTTGCATGACGTTATCCACAACATTATTGTGTTGTACCGTGTTATACTATATAGTAAGAGACCAGGCTCCTTTTGCGTTTTTTCACATAAGATTCTTACATTAATTTTTAGGTCATTAATCATCTGACCATAATTATAGCTTAATAATTTTATTCTACGATATGTTCGCGTCTTACTTCTGCATTGCTTTTGTGCAATGGACGGTGCAGACTTGTGAGCTGTGGTGTCCTAGGAAATCCTAGAAATATAAGGGTTTATTTCTGCAGTGTCATTACCGCAAAATGTTGGATGTCCTCGCTGATAAAAATGGTGTCCTATGTTGATACTCCCATAGTCAGTACGACCTGGAAATGTTAATACATTAGAAGGAGTTATTGGCATACTATGTCAACTAAATTACTCTCCTTTCCCCGTTTTTGTATTTTTTTTCCGAACAATGAAAAAGTATACCTATAATGGAATACCTAATTCAAAAATTGTGTATTTTTAAGAAAGATTTTATCATTAAGTTAAAGTCCATACTAAAATAAATTACTTGGTCAAATACAACTTATACCAAGGTAAAAGTTCAAATTCAAAAAGCTTTTTTTTTTTAATTACAAATTTATATATATATATATATATATATATATATATATATATATATATATATATATATATATATATATATATATATATGTATGTATATACATACATTTCTAAATACAATACATTGAATAACATATCCATTTATACAATAACCTTTCGGTTGGCAGGTGTTTTGCCGAGTGGTATGCCCTCGTACCGTTTTAGTGTTTATTGCATTATTTTCAGAAATCTTCACCGGATGATATTGTTTTCTATTAGTTTAAAATCTTCTATTGTTTATTGTTTTCTTATTTTTGTTTCTTTAGTTGTTTATATTCTCCTTGGGAAAAATTAAACAAACAGCCCAACTTGAATTTTGCAAGTACGTGTGCGTGCCAATGGCCTTATATTGTTACTGTTTGCGTTCGCTCTTTTTTTCTCTCTTTCTTTCACGTGTCTGTCATTCATTCTTCCTTTTAACTCATTCGTTCTTAATTTATTTACTTTCATTATTTACACTATTTATCTATTTACAACTAATTTTAATTTTCCTTTATGTGTATTTTCACTTCATTTTCACTACACTATTGTTTATATTACACTCTACAATTAAGTCCAAAATTATTTAGATTTATATTTACTTGGGCGAATTGTTCAATCCCTTCGTTGCTACTCTATGTGTCTTACCCGTCCCGTTTTTTTTTCGCGTGTAAACTGAACTGGTTTTAATTTTGTTCAGCCAGGTCTTCAAAATAAATTTACCAAAGCGATCCAACATCGGCAGTAAAGTAAAGCCTGGGTAACTAAAATGGTTTGGTCAAATTTATAGTGTTATCAGATTTCTATTACAATATTCATTGGTTCACCGGCTTTCGCAATACTATTACAACTCTAATCTAATGAAGTAAAATTAACGTGCATAATTTTGGCTCATAGAGCAGAAAATAAATAAAATTATAAGTATCACTGACATTTGACTGAAATCTGTATTTTAATAAGTTATATATAAGCACCTATTAAAATTAACATATATATGTGGCAATACTGAGGCTGAATTCCAGGTGATTTTACTACCCATTTTTAAAAATGCTATTAAGTTTTATTTTCCGATGTTACTCCGAAATGGCAAAAGTAGTATTTTGTATATTATGTTTTCGTAAAACTATTTTATAAGTAAAAACAATTTTTAATCACGTTACGATTTTGTCAAATTGTTATAAATCTTCACTATAACTTGAATAAATGTATTTTTCTTTGATATTTTTTCATGAATTCAATTAGGTTACTAATTTATACTTTAAGGTTTTAAAATACTTGCAATTCTACATGTTTTAAATATCAGGTAAAAATGTCAATGTGAAGCATCTCGCTTAGGTTAGGTATAATTTTTAAGGAGTTTAGATATAGACAAGTGTCTGCAATGTGATAAAGATGTAAACAAAAATATTATGATACATTAATTTTCATCATATCACTGGAATTGAATAATTTGTGATAATTATTTAGTAACTATGTGTGCCAAGTACAGTAGTTACGGTAGTTTTACTTGGATATTGGTAGGGTTTTTGGGAATCGCATAGAAGGAGTTGCTGAAAATTTCTTGCTTTGAACTTTTTTTACTTACACTACTTGCTTGGACATGAAGGTCATAGAAAATTTTAAAAATATATAAACGTAAGAATAAAAAATGATGAAAAGATCGTTGGGGGAATGTCGATCACAGAGACACAGAGCTAGATACTCTTCCAAAAAAATTCCGTATTCAGTTTTTTTTTTAGGTTCTTCTTCTAACAGGTAAGAGGAATAAATATTTAAGTTCTTCAGTTTTTTTTTTGTTTTAAAATTGACAATTTTTGCTTTAAAATAAATATATACTTCCGATACTATCTTTCTTGCTTTGACTCCACCATGCTTATTATACCAACAAGGTAGTTCGTAGTGTAAGTACTTTAAATATACACTAGCTGTTTATTTTTCATAAAAAGTGTGAGAAAAACGGGACACGCGGTAAATAGGAAAAGTTTCAGAGAATTTAGAGAAAGTGAACTTTTTAGAAATGCACTGGGTTTTTAGTATATTAGTTCTTTATCCTGTTTACGATTATGTATACAAATACGTTACTCATTAATTTAAAACTTTTTGTTATGAGACACCTGAAAAGCTTTTAAAAATTCGTTAAATATGTCAAATCCATATTTATAAAATTCAATTTTATGAGTATGAATACGAAAATTATACTAAATCATGATTATCCATCCTAATAATATTATAAAACTATAATAAAATAAAATAATTATTATAAACAAAAAAAAAAGTTGATAAATTAAGTTTTTATAAATTATACAGCTTAAGCACCACTACAGCATTATTTAAAAGAGAAGGTCGAACAGCGATGTGATTCTCTCCAGTGTTTTATACTTGTCCTTACTTGCACTTATTGAAGTTTCAAATCAATCATTGTTTTGGCGGGAAACGATTTTATCAACGCTGTACTTTGTCTACTGGTATAGAATGTTTTGGCTTACACAAGAGTACTGAAAAAACTGTTAAGCAAAATCACACTAGAATTATACTTAGGGGCCTAGGGAAAAGATGTTCGAACAACTTTTATTGCAAAAGAAAACTAAAGTAAACTAACCGGGAACTATATTTATCAGACCAGTTAATAAGATTTGAAAGCGACATCATTTCGAAGCTTTATCTGTCATATGAATACACCCTAAATTTCAAGTCGATCTGTCATTGTTTATCACCTGATTAAAATAGATATGTTTGAGTATTTTTTAAAAATTGAAAAAATCGAATATTGTGCAGTGATAAAATTCTTTATTTTGGAAGATTTATCGGCAACTGAAATCCATGCAAAGTTAGTGAAAGTGTTAAAGGAGGCCGTTTCTTCATTTCCAGCTGCTCTTAGATGGACTCGAGTTTAAATGTGGTCGTATAAGAATCAATGATGATTCACGTTCAAGACGGTCAAAAACTGCAACAACTGAAGAAAGTGTTGTACAAGTACAAGATATGGCAATGGAAGATCGTGAATTAATCGTAGATGACATAACTGAGGCTAAAGGCAGCTCACATGGAACAGTACAGGGTGAGTCAACGACAGAGTAAAGTTCAATATCTCATTTGTTTCGGGAATGACGAAAAAATGTTAAATGCAATAGTTTTAGAGAATGTTAAGGTGCACAGTTTAAAATTATTTTTGAGTATACAGGGTACTTCAAAAAAGTGAGGCCGATATAACATATGTTTTTTTTAAAAAGAACCTCCTATTTTTTAATTTATTTTTAAATTCTGCTTAAAATTTTATAACTTTCTTTTTAATAATGGTATATACCTAAACCCTACTAAGCCAATATTTCAATTTTTTTTTAAAAATATTAGTTTTTAGTTTTGTAAAAAATGGGCAGTAGCGCCATTGTTTCTGAAGGTGGAACACTCATAATTGGTATGAGCATTCTATAGAGATAAAAAAAAAGATATACGTAAAGAAATTTGAGTTAGATGCTACAGGGTGTTCAAAATAAATTTATGCATTTCGACTATTTTAAATTGAAAAATCTCAAATTTTTTAAATGGCACACCCTGTATATTATTATTTTTTCTAATAGATTTTATAAAACCCCCTAACTTTTATTAAGTATGTCATATACCTATTTCTAATAGTTTTCGATTTATTTTGAATTTTTCAATTGTTACCCTTGTTTTTAATACAGTTACGCTATTGTGAAAACATAAACAAATAGTTAATAATAATTTTAATATAGTTTAACTTAACTAATGGTTAATTATTATGACGTAATACATGTTTAAAAATATGCCTGTGTACTTGAATACACATGTTTAGTCGTTTTACTATATTTTTCTTCACTTTCCTTAGCATAAAGGGCGTTATTGTCCTGCACGCATCCCGTATCCTATTTTCCATAACTACTGGTATTGTAGGGGGATTCACATAAACACGATCTTTAATGTAGCCCCCCAAAAAGGAGTCTAAAGGTGTTAAGTCACATGATCGAGGGGGCCACTAAATGAATCCATTCGTACCGATACATTTTTGTGGGTAACGATTGTTTAAAAATTCCCGAACTTCCCGGTGGTAGTGAGCAGGAGCTCCATCTTGTTGAATCCACATTTGTTCCCTTTCAAAGTTATCAACTTCTTCAAGAAGCTGGGGTAATTCGTTTTCAAAAAATTTAGATATCTAGGCCCGTTAAGCGGTTCGCAAAAAAATATGGACCAATAATTCGAAAATTTAATATTTCACACGATACATTAAACGACCAATGGTTTTGGTTTTGAATTTCCCGAATCCAAAATGGATTAACTGTTGAATAATAATGCATTTTATGGCTGTTAACTGCTCCATTACCAGAAAACTAAAAATTTGGATAGGCTTCTATTGTTCCATTCATGGTGGTACAAAAGTTTACTCGTCGTTCAAAATCACGGTTTTGAAGTTCTTTGTGTATATCCAGGTTTTTTTTTTGTCGTGGTGCGATTAGTCGTAGATTGGGATATGTCAGATAAGTCAGATAGTTGACGGCTGCTGACCTGGGGATTATCATCAACATGAAGTAAAACCTCCATTTCTTTTTCCTCATTGGTAGCATTCTGGTTTACTACTTTCCATTTCATATACTTAACGCTACCACTACCACACCGTTCCATTATGCACTGAAAAGATTTTCTAGATGGTATACATTTATGAGGGTACTTCGCTCAGTAAAGCCTTAATGCCAAAAGACAGTATTTTCCTGCCTCTCCCAGTATATAAACCATATCAATTAATTCATTTTTAGGAAAATCCATAACTATTACCTTTATAAGTCACTTACTACAACAAATTAAAATATTTTTACTTGCTTGATAGACATGTCAAAATTTGACAATTTTTTGTTTTGTCTTGGCAACTATGATGTTATAGCGTAAGTATATTTTAAAACAAGGGTAAAAATTGAAAAATTTAAAATAAATCGAAAACTATTAGAAATGGGTATATGACATACTTAATAAAAGTTGGATGGTTTTGTAAAATCTATCAGAAAAAATAATAATATACGTGGTGTGCCATTTAAAAAATTTAAGATATTTTAATTTACAATAGTCAAAATGTATAAATTTATTTTGAATACCCTGTAGCTTCTAACTCAAATTTCTTTACATATATCTTTTTTTCATCTCTACAGAACGCTCCGTAGTGTCTCGACTAGTACAAGCTAGCGGGACAATATTATTTCTTCACTTATTTCAATTATTTATGTACATTCCAGGTATCTTAAGCTATTTTAAGAAAAAAAAAAGTTGAAAAATGTGTACTGTATGTGTATTAATCGAAATATGTAGCTGCAAGACGGAAGTGGTTTACTAATGTGTCTCATTTGTTCACTATTGTCGCTAATTGTTCTTTAATTAGCTACATACGTCTACCTACTCATTATGTGTGAAAAGCACAATCATGTTTGTTTACAAAGAAATTTCTAGGAAAAAAATAAAAATCATAATGATAGTACCCACATTTATTAATTTACAAAATATTATTTCTTTTAAAATAAATTAGTACAATAACAGTATCTATATATCAATTGTTTACAATAACAAGGTGTATAAGTAAAAAAAAATATAATATTAAGTAACTTATATACTAAGGCATGAATTATAAGCAACTACAACACACAATAAAATAAGAATAATAATTACAATAAAAAAATACTTAAACCTACTAATCACCATCAGATGAGTCGTCACCACCGCTCTCCCATTCAGTAGAATATTCAGAGAGTAAATAATCCTCCTCATTTAATTCGTGATGATGACTTACTGATGGTGTTTCGGATGGCAATGAAGGTGGGATAATCAACTGCAGAACCTCCGATGGCAAAGAAGTAAATTTTCTTCGCGGTAATTCTCTATACGAGTTGATAACAGGATCAGACGTAATTAAAAGCATTCTCAAAAGATCTGTATTTGTGGCAATACGTGACCGCTTCCTGGTGTGCCGTTCACGGAATCTACGACAGTCTTTATTTCTTGCCTCCTGGGCTTCTTCGGAGAGTTGTCCAATGGGAAGAAGAAAAGACTTTATAACTTCCGCGCTGTGTACAAGAATTTTATGCACAGTAACGGGCATGGAATACCACGAATACAGATCAAGGTATAATTTTCTAGTATCAACACAAAACTTTTCGAATTCTATATAATTTATGTCATATCCCGATGACAAAGTTCTTAAAATTACATGAAATCTACGAATAAGGTTTACGTCTAATCCTGTAATTTCGCTGCTCAATTCAGCTTTGGAAAAAAATCTACGAGCTGTGTTTCCATCGTTTGTGTTACCATACCCAGGTTTTGGTTTATCTACAATGAGACCCATACGATCTTTAAACACTTTTTGTATCTCTTGTGAGCGTTGCTTCACAATAGCTTTGTCGTTATCTCCCCTGACTTGCCACTTTTTTATTTCTAAACGATAGCTGGTGTGAAGCGAACATTCAAACGTGCGGATCCATGCATGTAAAGTAGATAAACCAAATGCAAGGCGTTCTTCGTTGCTGGGATATTTCTTTGACTCCTCGTTCATAGTAGACGGGGTGGCACCGCAAATATAACACTTTTGTGTTGAACTTGTGTCTGTTAAGGCATTGCACACTTTGCCATCAGTCAGCTCGAGATTCAGTCACAGAAATATATTCGTCAGAAGGACAACAAGAAGCTTTGGACTTACCTAAACTACAAAACGATGGATACACTTGATGTTCCGCTTTCATTGACCATTTTCTTGTTTGTTTATATGAGTGAGAAGTCGATTTCGAGTCCACATAATAAGCTAAAGCTTCGTCTGGTGTTAACTGCCGACTTTGTTCAGAACACTTATTCTTTTCTCTAGTTTCACTGACCGCGACGTTATGGATCTATTTAGCAACACTTCGATGCCCTTCTTTTCGAGTAGCTAACTCAGCTGCCGTAATAAGCTCACTTGCACTTCGCGTTTCCAAAAGATCTTCTACTCTCCGTCTCTTCGTTTTCGTTGATGAGTCTTCAAATGATTTTCTGGGTCGCCCTACGGAAAGAGCCGCTGATGATGTTGAAGTGCACGGCTGGTTAACACACATCTTTATTTCGATTCCAGATCCCTCTAACCAATCTTTATGTTTGATTAGAAACATTTCTTTGTTACACTTTAAAGAAGTCCACTTTTGATTGAATTTTGCTGAAAGGCTTGATAGTTTCATTTTGAGTCGTTTTAGAGAATCGTCAGAAACATCAGACATATTGAATTTTTCACTTATATAATAAAAAATGCCACTGTTTCGTTCAGTTTTGTCATGTTTTAGCCATTCTTCAAAAAACTCCATTTTCGTCATAGTCACGACTCGTTCTGAAAAAATAAAATAATTTTACTTTCGGGCCTTTTCGGGGTCTATAATATATATGAATCTGTGCCTGAATGTTGTAGGTATTACATATAGAAAAATCTAGGTGGATATATGTGGATAAAAAAAGTTGCTACTTTTAAAGTTTACAATTAATGTAAAATTTGCTGGATTTATCTATACATTTACAAATTGATATTACACCAAAAGTATACATATTTTTTATAAAAAATATAAGTCATAATTGAGTACATACCTTCAACAGAATATTCCATCACAAAAAACTCGTTTCACTTTGCTACCAATTTTAAAATATGTTATCACAAGTGTGCATAAAATGCAACTGATTTGCAAATGAAAATGACCTCTCTTATAAGGGTTACTTTGACCCCCTGATAAGATACCTTTATGAGGTGATAAACAAATTAATTCTTGGAATTCGTTAAATGGGGGGGGGGTTGTTTACAAGTCGTTATCAGTGGTTCCTGGAAATTACGTCATGAATATTGTCCAAACATGCAAAAAAACAAACACAACACAGAACACAAAACAACAAAACAATCAAAACAGCAACATCCAACAAACACACATCCATTCAGAAACAATGGCGGTACTGGCAATTTTTTTTACAAAACTGAACACTAGTATTTTTTTTTTTAAATTGAAATATTAGAAAAACTACTAGGTTTAGATATATAACATTATTAATAAAAAAAATTATAAAATTTTACGTAGAATTTAAAAATAAATTAGAAAATAGGATGTTTCATTTAAAAAAAAAAAACATATGTTATATCGGCCACACTTTTTTGAAGTACCCTGTATACTCAAAGATAATTTTAAACTGTGCACCTTAACATTCCCTAAAACTATTACATTTAACATTTTTTCGTCATTGCCGAAACAAATGAGATAATGAACTTTACTCTATCGTTGACTCACCCTGTACATAGATCTTAACTAATGTTTTGGGTATGAGAAAGCTGTTCACAAGATGGGTGCCGCATCTGCTAATATCGGAACAAAAACGCATTTGAGAAAAACTTTTGGCTCGTTTCACAAACTAATGACATAAAACTGATTTTGTGCATCAGTTTGTAACTATGAATGAGATTTGGGACTACCATGATCCTGAACTGTGACAACAAACCGCACAGTGGACCGAGCCTGGTTGTTCAGCTCCAAAGCACCCAAAGTGGGATGCAAAAAGAATTTTGTTAATTGATTATCTTTAAACTGGTAAAACAATATCAAGAGACTATTATTGCAACCTTGTGGATCAGCTGGGCAAGAAAATTCGTGAGAAAAGGCTCGGTTTGCAGAAGAAAAAATCATCTTTAATCATGACAATGCATCTATTCATAGAGGTGCTTTGGCAACGGCAGAACTGGTAAGATTAAAGTACAAATTATTGGAACCTCTACCCTATTCGCCAAATCTGGCTCCGTCTGACTTTCATCTGTTCCCAAACCTTGAAAAATTTCTACGTGGGAAGCCTTTCTCAACAAATGTTGAGGTGATAGCATCCGTAGATGGGTATTTTGAAGGTCTTCCGAGAAACCAATTCAGTGATGGAGTAAATGAATTGGAAAATCGCTGGAAAAATGTATTAAGCTTAAGGAAGATTATACTGAAGAATAAATGATTCGTCTTGTTTCATTTCCGCTTTCAAAACTTATTGATTAATCTTACTGTAACAAGATTTCTACTAGATTTAATGAAATAGATAACATTTTGCAACTTGACAGATTAGAATATTTATGATTTAAAACTGTATAAAAACTTAAATCGCCAAATTATCCTTGTTATTTAACTTTTACCGAGAAGTTATTCAATGAATCATTATTTAGAGAATACTATAACTTATTAAAAATGCACATTGTATAATTTGCTGAGATAGGAACTTGACAGGGCAGTGGAAAGTCAGGGCCAGAAGAGACTTAAGTATTTTGCTCCCTCTTTTTTGAAAATTAAGCGAATAAGGCGTCTTTTTTTTCTTATCGTAGAACTTTGAAAGTTAGAATTCTTCTAGGGACAATAAAAAATAAATAATATTTAGGGGGGCCTTCCGAAAACAACACAAATAAACTTCTCAAAAGATATTCTTTCTTATTTTTATATTGTCTACAAACTTGAACGTCTCAATGCACAAAATCAACTACCAGAGGAGAGGCCTTTTCACGAAATAATCCTTTCTTACTATAAAACATGCAAGTTCGAACCTTTTTCTAAATGATGACAAAGAAAATTGTCGAAATGGAAATAACCACCGAATCATGGTCTTTCTCAAGAAAATTGGTATTTTTCTGTCTAGAATAGGCTGTCCTGGAAAACCTAGCCCTGCCCCCCAAATTTGACACACACCATTCAATTTATATTTGATTGTCGAAAAAGTATAGAGCTTTTTCATCATTAGATGTCTCAGGTCCTGTAAGTCGCATTGGATCATACTTACGTTAGTTACAAACTAATATTTGACAGTAGTAGACTTATAAAAACTGTTGCAATTCGGTTATTTAGACTAAACTTAGAGTGCCTTCAAGATGACTGAAATTCCTGCAAAGTTCTAAATATTTTACAATTATATTTCGATCAAGGCACAAATGTTGCTCAGGTTTATGAAGATATTTGTGATGTTTATGGTCAAGATATGTTATCAAAAGCAACTGCCAAAAGATGGTTCAGCTGCTTTCATTCTGAAAATTTTCATGACAAAGATGCTCCTTGCACTGATCGACCACTGAGAAAGTTGATAAAATTTTAGCAAAAGTTGAGCAAGACCGGCATGTAAATAGCCACGATATCGCCAAAGAACTAAATGTCCATCCCCAAACAGTTCTAAGCCCTTTGGAGAAAGTTGGCTTTAAAAGGAAGCTCAATGTTTGGATACCACATGATTTGATGCTCTTCTACGCTCTCTATAGAAATAGAGTCCTTTCTGAAGCGCGGATTGACTCCTAAAAAGATGTATGTTTGGTGGGATTGGAAAGGAATTGTGTAGCTACAGCATCCTGGCCAAATGATTAATTTTGTACTCTAATGTCAGCACTTGACAAGAATAAAGCAAGCTATTGGAAAAAATTGGCTGGAACTAGTCAACAGAAAGCGTGTGGCCTTCCACCGTGACAATGCCAGACCACATACATCTTTGAAGAGTCGGCTAAAATTGAAAGAGCTTTGCTGGAAAGTTTTTATTCATCCACCATGTATCCAGGACCTTGCGCAATCAAGCTAGCATTTGTTTCGGTCTCTGGATAATTCCCTAAATGGTTTAAGTTAGTTTGAAAAAAGGTCTGTGAAAATCACTTTTCTCAGTTTTTTGCCCAGACACTACAGAAGTTGTACAGTGATGAGTAGAGACCGGATTATATGCAACATAAAAATCTTGAAATATGCATGCAAATATGCATGAAAAATGCTTAAAATATGCATGAAAAGGGTCAAAATATGCAATATTAAATAATAATAAAAGTAGTAATTTTTAGTTTTTTATTTCAAAATCAGCATAAAATTAACAAGTTATCGACGATGTTTAAATTTAATTAACAGTTATTTAACATTTTTTAAAATTATTTAACATTTGTATTCTTGTACACGTAAACAATAAGGTATTGTTCCAAATGTTGGGTAGTAAGATTGTGTCTTCGATCACTTAAAATATTTTTATAAGTGGAAAAAGACCGTTCTACATTCACTGAGGTAATTGGGCAGTATTTGAATTTGGGTGCTATGTTAGCACTTATTGTTTCTGGCGAAAGTTGACCCGTCCCATTATTAAAACTATCAATTTGACACAAAGGTTCAAAGCCTGGGTTATTGCACAAAATGTTTTCAAACTTTTCTTTAACTCTACGTGGGAATACATCTGGCAATGTGGAGTTAATTTGACGGATTTTATTTATTAACTGAATTGATTCGGTCAACGCCAAACCTCGAGTTTCAAGCTTTTTAATACCCGCAGGTATGTGGGAAAAGTGAGTGCTAATCAAAGCTATATTTTTTTTTTTAATATCAGAATCGTTAAATGCTTCCTTGGATTGACGAACTGCTATAGCCTCTGCACTATCGAAGTCATTTACTATACCTTTGATGGCCTCAAAATATTCATTGTAAAATAGTACATCTTCAATCCATGTTCCCCATCGAGTTACCACTGGTTCGGGAGGTAAAGGCACATTTGGCAGTTTTTCTTTATAGGCGTTGTTGCAAGCAGGTGCCTTAAGAAACACTTTCTTTGCTGATGAAATCAGTTTATGTACATTTCCAAACGTGGATCGTACTTCTTCAGCGAGTCGATGGACTCCGTGAGCAAAGCACGTCACATGAATTAAATTTGGATAACATAATTGGAGGACTTTGGCTGCCTTGATCATATAGGGAGCAGCATCTGAGAGAAATATAAACACTCTTTCATCTGCATTCAGGAAATATTTTTTTAATAACCTCATTCACAAATCTGGCCATCGTAGAATGATTTGTCTTGTCAAGTTCTTTGCAGGCCACCAAATAGGAAGAAGAAGGCTCTAATCTTAATGCACCCACAATTAAATTCGCAATATAGCGACCACAACTGTCGGTAGTTTCATCAGCTGAAATCTAAATAATGTCATCCTTAAGTTCATTACGTATTTCTTCCAGAACATGTTGGTAAATTGTTGGTATGTAATTTTTACGCAGTGTTGATTCGTCTGGTATTTTTTGATTCAAGCAATATTTTCGCAGAAAATCTTTGAATGTAGGATTTGTACGTTTGTGGAGAGGAATATTACTTGCAAGCAATGCTTCACATAAATCCATGCTAAAGTGTTTTTTTTTTTTTTTGTTTGCCTATAGAAGTGGAATCACTGCTACTTGCTGCTGTTAATAAGTTGTTGTCGTGGGCCTTTTTTTGCAATCCTACGATATGAAGACTTGTCTTGACATGCTGGTCAATTTGAAACTTTTTTGTGCACGAAACATTTTTCTCGCAAACTCGACATTATAAAACATTTCCGTCGTATGTAAATGTTCCAGGATAATCAGGTATCCACGAAGAGACACATTTTTTTTTGCGGGTGGCATGGTACACCAATATGCAAATGTATATAATCCGGTCTCTAGTGATGAGATTATGGTATTTCTAGAAAGAGATCAGACGGTCATCGAACAAAATGGCATTTATTTGGTTTGATAAAGTTAGTTCGAAATATAAAAAATAATTGTTTCAATTTTAGCTTTAAAAGGCTCAATATTTTTTCGACAAACCTTTATTTTAAATATAAAACAATTTGTTTACTCTGTTAACTGACACTGAATATAGTTTTGTAAAGATTTACAGACAGAGATAAACTAGCAGCTTATAGTTCTATGATCTATAGAGCCCTTCTTAGTAAAAAAAATTTAAAAAAAGAACTGGACACAATCAAAAATATAGCACTCAATAACGGCTTACAACCTGAAATAATTAATACCCTAATAAACCGTAAACAAAAGCAAATCATCTTCAGATTTATTTATCCCATAAAAGAATACCAAGAAAGAAAAACATTCATACCTCTAACATATTCTGGTCAAATCTTGAATAAAATATCTCAAGTTCTCACAGCTGAAAAAAACAAGAATAGCTTTAAAACCCGCTCAAAAAATATCCAATATATTTTTCAATGCCAAAGATAAAACTAATCAAGATAATAAATCAGGAGTTTATAAACTTAATTGTCAAGAGTGCAATAGCTGTTACGTAGGCCAAACAGGACGAAATTTGAAAGCAAAATTCGCAGAACATAATGCATCGTACTGCTTAAAAAATGAAAAAAAAAACACTTTGTTAAGCATTTTTTAGAAACTTACCATCCATTTCCTAATATTAATTATTTATCAATATTCCATAGGGTACCTAAAGGGTCAAAACTTAATTTCTTAGAATCTATGGAAATTTACAGACATTCAAAGAGTCATAATATAAATTTACTAAATAGTCAAGTAGACGTCGGAAATTCCAAATACAAATTCAAAATATCTTTATTATTACACTTCTGGTGAAACAAGATTTTTTTTTACGACTAAGTTTTACAAATACAGTCTACTTAAATAAGTACACTCATTTATAAAATGTGCCCTACAGCTGGTGGGTGATTTTCCTTGTAGTTAATATGTATTGAGTTTTTTAGTCATCTCCGACTTTGTCTTTCATGACTTTTAAGAATTTGTCTTTTTTGAATAGGTGTTTTTAGGAAATTATTATTTTTTTAGGCGTGCTTTTTGAAATAAGGTTTACTGGAAAAAATTACAGAGCAAAAAACCCAGTTTCATGTAGTCAGGTACTTGGGTAGTATATTCAAAGTTTAATTTTTGTTTCTTGTGTTCTAATCTCGTTCTAGACTTCTTCTTGTATCCATCGTTCCCTTTCTCTCTTTCCTACTTTTCACTCTTTTACATGTATTTATTTAATAGCTTATATAGAGGTTTATCTGTTTATATTAGTTATATTATTTACATTTGTAATTTTTTTTAGATTTTTCATTTATTACTTTCACTCACACTGTTACTATACTGTTCAGTTTTTGGTTTTATCCACAATTTTCAAATCTATTGTTATTTTGTTTATGTTATGCATCTGACTGAGATGTTATTTTTATTTGTGTTGGGCCATATGTTTTGGTTGTTTTGTTTATTTTCATGCAGGAATTCGACGCACCGCCTTTGCAGATTGATGTATGGTGTGCTATCAGCGTTTGGCGTTGGATTCTTGTGCGTAAATTTTTATTTGGCCGTGTCCTAATCGTCCATTTTGCCTGTGTCGCGATACTCTTATGGAGCTCGGAAATTCCGTCCTTTACCAACTTTTAAAGCACCTAAGATACCCAGATCCTTTCATTATATAAAATAAATACAAAAAATTTGTTTTAGTCTTAGTTAAGCGTTTAAAAATGTAGTTATACTACAAAATCGCGATAACACATTTGAAAATCTTTACAAAAATATATTTAGTGTCAGTTAACAAACTAGATAAGTAGTTTAGTTTGTTAAAATGTACTGTCATAAAGTAGCCTAAAAATAAATGACGATTTGCTAAATCTGATTCTAAAGATCAGTGGTTGATTTAGTTTTATGAAACAGATAAAATTTACATTTTTCTTCAAGAGTACTCATGTAATAAATGTGTCCATTAAACAAATATTCGATTTGTTCTTTTCTAACGAAAAAATTGAGAAAACTTTTATATGCTTATGAAGAAGAGATTTTGTATTTCAGATGCGTGTTCAATTCATACAAAAGTGATATTTCCATATTGTATTTTCAGTAAAAGAAAAAAGATAGAAATACAATAAGAAAATAATTGAAAATTGGGTTCATTTTTCTGCTTTTTGTCCGGTAGAATATGTATAGTTTCAAAAACATTAACTTATTTGGCAGTAAATAAGATCTTAACGAGTATATGAAATTCCGTGATCCTTAATAAATTAACTCTTAAAATTGGATGAAACTCAGTTCGCAAATCGCTGAAACTTTTGATGAAATACGTGACAAATACACGGTATTTAACTTTCCTTCTAGATAACTTTCAAGTGGAGCAGAATGCACTTTACCATTACTTCAACTTAGAAAACTTATTTGAATCATTATAAATTCTGGAAAAAAAAATTTAACTTTACATTTTAGATACTCATTTTGTTGGCAATATACGCTGACTTGCCTAGTCTTAAAAGGTAAGTAAAAATATATTCTGTATAATGATGTGATAGATGAATACGATATAAGCGTTGCGCACGACTTGAACAATACGACTTAGATGTCTTCCGTAGAATATTAAAAGCAGCATTGTTAGAGAGTTTATTTTTAAAACTCTCAGGAACAGGATCAGTAACATTTATTAAAGTGGTGAAAAATCATATCAAGCAAAATATTTAAACATATTGTCAATACCTGTAATAAAATTTTTAATAATACTGTTTTTAATATGAAGAGAATTCCATTAAACATATAAAATTTAGCCTCTACTTTCAGTTTATTTGTAACTCTCACTATTTTCGTTAAGAAAAAAACATATCAATTCTATATCCATTTCATTTCTCCTAAAACAGCTGAATGGTCTATTATCACGATTTTAAGGATTCATCCGTAGAGTAAGACTAAGAACGTAAAAAAAAAAAAAATTACCTTAACAGAAAAATTGTCGAGTTGTATTTTTCAGTCCCCGATAGCAGTTGTAAACAATAAAAAATTTCTATTTTATTGTTATTGTGTAAATTGTTTAAAAAAAAAAGCTTACAGACAATAATTTCGAATTGATTTATCAAGATTAAGATAATACGGCAATGAGTTTTTATTTTACCAATGTTGATAAATGTTTCTCACCATAAAAGGAAATAGTATTTTCATCTTCACTGGTACAGCAATGGTTCGTATTATTAAATTGTATATATATATATATATATATATATATATATATATACATATAAATATATATATATATATATATATATATATATATATATATATATATATATACATATATATATATATATATATATATATATATATATATATATATATATATATACACTACGTTAGAAAATATTAAATTATTAAATTGTATATATATATATATATATATATATATATATATATATATATATATATATATATATATATATATATATATACACTACGGTTAGAAAATATTAAATTATTAAATTATATATATATATATATATATATATATATATATATATATATATATATATATATATATATACACTACCGTTAGAAATTATTTGGCCACCTAGTTATTTCAGTTCCAAGACAACAAAACCCCAGATAATATATATATTTCTTTTTTAATTTTAATGAATTATTATTTATTTTCACATTATTTACACTCTAGAAAATCAGAAAAATATTCATGATATTCCAGGATTTTTCTCATCTATGTGACCTCCTTTGTTTTTAATAATCGCTTTACAGAGTTTCGGCGTTCTGTTCAGTAGTTTCTTCAGAGCTGCTTTGGTTATTTTAACCCATTCTGCTTGTAAAAGTTCCCACAAGTGATTTTCTGATGTTGGATTGAGTTTTCGAATACATCTGTCCAAATGGTCCTACAGCAATTCGATGGGGTTCAAGTCGGATGATTGTGGAGGCCAAGTCATCACTTCCAGGACGTCATCGGATTTCCATTGGTCCAAAAGTTCTGTAATTTATTTAGCAGAATGTTTAGGGTCGTTGTCATGTTGAAAAATAAATTTCCCCTAAAAAATATCTCTTCCAGAAGGAAGCATTTGAGTTAGCAAAATTTCTTGATACTGTTCTTTTCGCATGATTTCTTCTATCCTAAAGATTTTTCTAACTTTACCGTTGCCAAAACAACCCCAAGCGATTACTGAACTTTCACCATGTTTTACTGTAGGCAACTGACAGACTTCCAACATCCTCTCTCCAGCTGACCGCCGCACGTAAATTCATCGATTTGAACCGAAAATTTCGAATTTAGATTCGTTGCTCCAAAGGACCGAATCCCATTGTTCTGATGTCCAATTTTCATGTTCTTGGGCCCATTCTAATCGTTTACGTTTATTAACTTTCCTAGGAAGCGGTTTCCTTACTGCAACTCTCCCGTGTAGTCCACCTTCTGCTAACCTTCACGGTTGTCATGCTGATGGGGATGGGCCGCCGCTCCAGGTTTACTTGAGCCGTGATTTTTCGTGCGGTTAGGCGGCGATTACGTCTGCTGGACATTGTTATAGCTCTGTCTTCAGCGGGAGTCGTTTTTCGAGGCCATCCTGAACGTTTTTGGTTGAAATTCCATGTTCCGCAGAAAATTTTTTTACGATGTAGTCCACCGTTCTTCTTGGCATCCGCATATCACTCGCGATTTGTCGACTTGAGTGACCATTTGGTGTCTCGCAATTATCAGAGCCGGATTTTCAACTGGGCGTTTTTGGCATTTTCACAAAACAATTGAGCCTGTAGCAATGACAAAGTACTGTTTGCGAATGGTTAATTTCCAAAAGGGCAATGGTATTTATAGCATAGTTTTTATCATAAAATGTCACTAGGAATTTCCATAATGCCTAGAAACTTGAAATGAGTTCTTACTTCAACTGGAATTCTCAGAAATAGCTTCAAAACGATTATCATGCAAAACTTGGAAATTTGTTCTAATTGTTTTTTAATTTGTGATTTCACCAAAAAGGCTTATCTAAACAATTTTATGATGGACACTTGTTAAGAACAATTAAATTTACCGAATATAATAAAAAGGTTTCATTAGATATTAAATTTTGGCACTTACATTGAAGTTTCTAGGTGGGCAAATACTTTCTGATGGTAGTGTATGTATATGTATATATACATATAAATATATATATATATATATATATATATATATATATATATAAATATATATATATATATATATATATATATATATATATATATATATATACATATATATATATATATATATATATATATATATATATATATATATATAAAAAAGAAAAGCAAAATGTTGCCGTATCTACCAAAATTATTAAAAATACAATCTTAATTGGGGAGCTCGGCAAATTTGGGAATTAATGAAAATTGTGTGATCTCCTATCACGCCCAAATTTGCCGAGCTCCCCAATTAAGATTGTATTTTATATATATATATATATATATATATATATATATATATATATATATATATATATATATATATATATAGAGAGAGAGAGAGAGAGAGGGAGAGAGGGAGAGAGAGAGAGAGAGAGAGAGAGAAATAATTCAAATATGAGAGTCTTAAGATCAAGATTATCGGGGTGTGGGGACATGCAGATAACTAAGATGAAAAATGCCCAGGGAGTGACAATTATAAATTTGCCCGAAATGTCTCAAATAGTACATACTTCCTACAGTCAACTCTATATTTCACATATATTAAAGCAGCCTACTATACAAGAAAATTCGTGACAGATACGGGATCAGAAGAACTATCTTAAATAATCAATTCTGAAATAAAAGAAGACCTTATATTGTAGTAGATGCTTAAACTTGTTGGGAACACTATCATAAATCCTATAAGATTACTTATGAATATGGTAGATGTCTAGAAGAAAGGAAAACTCCCACAGCTTAGAATAATGCAGAGGTGGTGCAAATATTTAAAAAAGGAGACATAACAAATATAGAGAATTATAGGCCCTTCGGCTTTTTATTATACCTTTACAAATTATTTACAAGGATATTAACTAACCGGCTAAAAAAGATTTCTACCACCCCGTAGAACAGGCCTGATTTCGAAAGGGATACAGCTCCATCGACCATCTCCATGCTGTGAGAGAAATAATTGAAAAGGCAAATGAGTACAACATCTCTATCCATTTTGCATTTGTTGATTTTTAAAAGGCGTTTGACAGTATTGAAATATAGGCAATACTCAAATAACTCCAAAGTGCCAGGATAGACTCCAGATATGCTGAAATTATTGAAAATACCTACTAAATTGCTACTTTCCACGTAAAAATTAATGAATAACAAAAAACCGATAAAATTGGGGTAGAAAGGAGAACCCGACAGGTTGACAAGATCTCGCTAAAACTCTTCACCTTGGCTATGAAAGATGTTTTTAAGGAACTCTCGTGGGAAGGTAAGGGTATTAATACTGATGAAACTTACTTGCACCATCAACGAAGTAGAACAGATACTAATAGAACTAAACTTAGCGTCACGGAAGGTAGGTTGAACTTTAATAAGACAAAGATAATGAGGAAGGACAGTCCCTAGATTAAGATAGATATACACTAACGTGCATAGAAATCGGCCCACTGTAAACTTTTGACTTTAACTATATTTTTTTTTTAAATTATTCATCAGATCAAAAAAAAGAAATATGCTGTTTGAAAGACAATTTAATGTGAGTATAAATTTATCAAGAAGGCTTATCGTTTATATGCGTAGCAACCGGTAAACAAATGAAACGTGTTTATGTGGTGATTGTAACGAAAATAACAAATTTGTCAAATATTAAAATTATTGCGTTTGCAACTGAAATTTACATATTAATTCGTTGTTCATAATCTCAGTAGTGTTTAAGTGTGTTAGTTTAATGCATACTACACCACAAAAAGCGGCCCAAGTTTTTGCTTTAATCGAAAATGGACTTAGTCAGCGAGCTGTTGCTAGACAATTGAATATGACACGCGCAGCGGTTCGAAGAGTGTGCAAACGTTATGAGGAGACTGGATCCTTTCATAGGCGACCTGGAACAGGCAGAAGGCGATTTACAACCGCTCGTAATGACCGCTTTATTGTGTCAACAACATTAAGAAATCGTCACCTGAATGCCGTTCAAGTGCAACGACAGCTCCGTGAGGTGCCAGGAGTGGCTATTAGTCAGTGGACAGTAAGACGAAGACTGCAGGAAAATAACCTGACCCCTAAAACACCTGCGATTGGTCCAAAACTTACTCCAGCTCATCGGCAAGCCCGCCTGCGTTTTGCACTGGATCATCTGAATTGGACGTTGGAACAATGGGGATCTGTTCTGTTCTCAGATGAGACCAGAATAAGCCTCCATGGTAGCGACCGAAGAAGGAAAGTGTACCAAAGACCAAGAGAGCGATTTGCAGATTGCTGCTTTGAATAGCGGAGTGCTTATGGAGGTGGTTCCTGTATGATCTGGGGTGCAATTTCTATAGGAGCACGAACCGACCCTGAGTTCATTCGTAGGGGCGACCGTGTTCACGGAAGAAGAGGTTTAACGGCTGCTAGATATATCGAGGAGATTTTAGCAATTTATGTGGTACCTTACGTCGACTACATTGGAGACGAATTTACTTTTATGCATGACAATGCAAGGCCGCACACCGCAAGAATCGTGCAAGATTACATTGCAGAAGTCGGTTTTCGGGTTATGGAGTGGCCAGCATACAGTCCTGATCTAAATCCGATCGAACATTTATGGGATGAGTTAAAACGAAGAATTCGAGCTAGACTTCATACCCCAAACTCGATCGCAGAGCTTATTGTTGCAGTAGAAGAAGAGTGGTTTAACATCCCTCAAGAAACAATAGCAAACTTGATTAGATCTTTGCCTAATCGTATGAGAGATGTTATTAGAGCAAGAGGAGGTCATACCCATTATTAAAAAATTAAGTTTTAAGTTTTAAATTGTCAATAACCCTATTTATGTTAATAATAAAAAAGCTTAATTTGCTTAATGCATTAATTCCACTATGTCAAACATAGGAAGTCGAAATAAGTTTTCGTAAATTTATATTCACATTAAAGCATATTAAATTGTCTTTCAAACAGCATATTTTTTTTTTTGATCTGATGAATAATTTTTTTTAAAAAATATAGTTAAAGTCAAAAGTTTACAATGGGCCGATTTCTATGCACGCAAGTTTATATAAAACGTAAACGAATATATATACTTGGGACATAATATTACAATCGCAAAAGAAAACTAAACATTAGAAATTTCCCATAGAATTGGACTATCTTGGGCTGCCTTCGGGAAATTGAACTATATATTAAAGGATGGGACAAATGTTTAATTATTACATTTTGGCTGTGGCCCCCTACGGACTATGGCTCTGACACAGAAAAGTGTAAATAGGTTTATAATAATGCAAGCCATGGAGAACAATGCTGAAGGTTTCTCTCAGAGACAAGATCAGAAATGGAGAGATAAGACGCAGGATGGGTACAAAAGATGTTATCGAGCAAATTACGAAAAAGAAATGGAGTTGAGCAGGATATATTGCAAGGGACAATGGTAATAAATGGACATCAAGAATAACCTGTCGGCAACCTAGGCAAACAACACGAGGACGAGTATAAGGGCTCAAATTTTAACTTTTCTTTATGTAGAATGATATGCCGTGTGGTAGTTTTTAAAATTCTCAATTCTTTAACAGTGACAGTGTCATATAAAAAATTTAAAATATTTTTCAATTTTAAGACCATATTAAATAAAACAATACTTCTCAATAAATAAGTGGGGGTTTTTGAGATTGCTGAATACGATTCTGATACAAAAAAATATTTTAGTAATTAACAGCTGTCAAACGAGCTATCAATTTATTCAAAATGCCATTTAATCATTATTTGATCACACTATAAACACTTCAAACATTGGCCCTTATGTTTTCGAGGTCGCTAAATACGGTCCTGATATAAAAAAAAAATTTAGCAGTTGACAGCTGTCAAACGAGCTGTTAATTTACTGAAAATGCAATTTAATCATTATTTCGTCACATTAAAACACTATTCAAACATTAGCCCTTATGTTTTCGAGGTCGCTGAATACGATCCTGATGTAAAAAAAAATGTATTTTAGTAGTTGACAGCTCTCAAACGAGCTGTTCATTTACTCAAAATGCCATTTTATCATTATTTCATAACGTGAAAACACTATTTAAACATTGACTTTTATGTTTTCGGGTTAGCTGAATACAATTCTGATGACAAAAAGATATTTTGACAGCTGCTAGCTGGGGCATTTTACTTCGAAATAATAAATTATTCTTGTGGGGTTTTTCAAATGCATCATACATGGCTTTTCTGTGTTCAATGGTCAATTACAAATGTAATATTAGATTTTAAATGCTACAGCTGTCAACTGTATAATTAGCTGTCAAAACAACGAAATTAAGATGCTAAACGATAAAAAACGGTTTTATTCTTAATTTTGTCATGTTGAGGTAAGTCATTCATATATCTAATATTTTTGGAATCGCCGACAGCAAATGTGAAATGAGAATTTGTATCAGGATCTTACTTAGTAACCTCGAAAACATAAGGGCCAATGTTTGAATGGTATTTTAATCTAATGAAATAATGATTAAATTGAATTTTGAGTAAATTGACAGCTCGTTTGACAGCTGTCAACTACTAAAATATTTTTTTTTTCATCATTTAGCCACCTAGAAAACATAAGGGCCAATGTTTGAAGTGTTTATAGTGTGATTAAATATTGATTAAATGGCATTTTGAGTAAATTGACAGCTCGTTTGACAGTTGTCAATTACTAAATTTTTTTTGTATCAGAATCATATTCAGCAACCTGAAAAATCCCTACTTATGTATTTTTTATTTAATATGGTCTTAAAATTGAAAAATATTTTTAAAATGTTTCGAGCTTCCCTTGTATTTGACACTGTCACTGTCAAAGAATTGAGAATTTCAAAAAGGACCACACGGCATTCGATTCTACATAAAAAAGCTAAAATTTGAGCCCTTATACTTCACGAAATCATTTAACCAGTTCTGACGGCAGCCATTTGCGTTTTCGTATGGAATGACCCATATATATATATATATATATATATATATATATATATATATATATATATATATATATATATATATATATATATATATATATCTTCTTCTTGTTCTTCTTCTCATTTAGTAGGCAGTTTTGCCTGTTCTTTCTTCGTCCCCTCTGCCTAGTCTGGGGTCAGATTATCACTCCAACGTTTTCTAGGACGTCCTATGCTTATACGACCCAGTGGCGATTTGTCCCGCGCCACTCTAACCGTTCTTGTCTCATCCATTCGACTAATGTGCTCGTTCCATTCCCTTTTCCTATTGAGTACCCAGTCATTCACATTTTCCACCTTGCATGATCTTCTTATGTTTTCACTTCTTTCTCTGTCCAGAAGTGTCTTTCCAGCAATCCTGCGGAGTATTTTCATCTCGGTTGTCTCCATTTGTTGCCTTGTTTTGGATGTTTCGGGGCGAGTTTCAGCAGTACATGTCATTATTGGTCTAATGGCTGTCTTGTATATCGGGGCCTTAACTTCCATCCCAATAAATTTATTTTTCCATATTGTGGTGTTTAGACAGGCCGCTATTCTTGTGGCTTTAGTAGCTTGTTCTCTGACCTCATTCTCAACGTCACCATAAGCGGATATCTCTATTCCAAGGTATTTAAAATGCATTTCTTGTTGGATAATTTTCCCATCTACAACTAATCTGCATCTAAGGGGTGTTTTGGAGGTTGTCATACACTTTGTTTTGGAGGCTGATATTATCATGTTAAGGGATTTAGCTGTTCGATTGAATATGTTTAGAAGTCTTTGCAAATCATCCTCGTTCTCTGCCATCAGTACTGCGTCGTCGGCATAACACAATATCGGGACCTGCTTGTCTCCCATTCTGTAGCCCTTCTGTTTTCGGACTCTCTTGATTATTTCGTCCATGAGTCGTCCATATTAAACAAGAGAGGGCTCAGAGAGTCTCCCTGCCTTATACCCTTGCCAACCGGTATTGGTTCAGTGAGCTCACCGTTTATTTTAGCTTGTATCTTGTTGTTCGAGTATATGTTTTCAATAGTTTTAATAAGGTTATAAGGGATTTGTCTATCATATAGTAGGTGCAGAATGTCCCCCAGCTGGACGCGATCGAATGCTTTTTCCAAATCTATGAAGCACAAGAATGCTGGTTTGTTGTATTCGATGGATTTTTCAACTATTTGTCTTAAGATAAACACAGCATCCGTACAGGATCTTCCGGATCTAAATCCTTGCTGTTCATCTGATAAATTGATTAAATTATTGATTTTGTTTGTTATTATTTTAGTTGTAAATTTCAGGGTAGTGCTGAGAAGGTTTATGCCCCTGTAATTCGCCGGTGTTTTCCTATCCCCTTTTTTAAACATGAGTATTGTGGTGCTGGTTCTCCATTCATTTAGTACTCTTTGTTGAGTGAGTATTCCACGGATCAGAAAAGTCAGCTGATGTTCGAGGTTCTGTCCACCATGCTTAAGAAGCTCGTTTGCAATATCATCCAAACCTGGGCTCTTCCGATTCTTTAGCTTTTTAAGGGCTAGCTCTATATCTGATGTATCTATTTGTGTTATCTCGTTCGATATTATTTCTGGTGTATTCAATACGATATGATATCGTATTGAATATATATATATATATATATATATATATATATATATATATATATATATATATATATATATATATATATATATATATATATATATATATAGATAAACTATATATTCCGTTGGCACCGCTTCCACTTATATTTATCAATTTTCATAACCTATTAAAATATAAATTGAGAAAACCGGTAATTGTAGATAAAATATTATTTACTTTCGTTTCTATTAGCGATAACTTCATTAACGATATCCTGAAAGCGGGTGAGCTAAGAAATCTTTTTTACATTTTTATGTTTTGCAACACTATATATTTAACTTATTTGTGAGTACTCGTTAGTTGACCACAGCTAACTTTGTGGGCAAGCTAGATGATTGACCGTGTTTTAATGCAAATATGCGGAAGCCCGCATACGACCTACTTTAAGTCCATTTTCCATAATCCCAAAAATCTTTCAGTTCTTTTTTTGATGATGCTGGAACACGAGGGGAAAAAATTTACGAATATTGTAGTTGCGTAGGCCTTTATGCACATTGAAATATTTGCTCAATAAAAAAAGTAACGTACAGGTCATAAAATTAAAATATACCCAAAGTAGAGAGAAAGTTTAGATTCACAATTTTGTTTTTTTCTAGTTTCAATTGCATATTTAAATATTATTATTGGCATACCAGAAACTCTATTTGGTTTAATAAGTCAAGTTTCAGAAACTGAATGCAGCAAAAATGAATTAAATGAGAGCAGTCGCCCGAGCATATAATTTTTTTATTTGCTGTCCAATAATTTTCTGCCAAGTAGTTAATTGAGCAGGCGGAAGTACAGTAAATTAACGTAAAATAATCATTACCATATGCTGGATTACGTACCATTCACAAATAGATATAGTTAACTTCAGCATGTCCATCTTGGTTGCTAAATTTTACAACATGAACGTTGGTTCCCAATTTAGCACATACGTGATACTTGGATAGTTTTCAGAAGTCGATTGCTTGGGTTTGTGGCCAATTTTCTCTTCGCTTCTAGGTTGTCACAGCATTCATATTAATTCACTAATCTTCAGGAAATTTTAGTACCTTAACCTTTTGTTTTTAAACTATTTCAAATACATGGTATACACTTAATATGACGCATGGAATTTATACAAACTAAATCGATATTCAACAATGTATTAATTTTATTCCGTAAATATGCCAGTAATAACCTACAGCAAAATAATATAGAGATATTACACACAATACGGAACTTTTTAAGATAAATGTTTGATAATAACAAATAGTGTGTGTCAAGTAAGCTTATGTATACATATATACGTACAGAGTGATACAAACTGTGTACGAAAATAAATAATTGATGAGTAATTAAAGTGACGATTAACTAAAGTAATATTTGGTTTCAATTGCTCATATATGAGTGACAAAGAATGTAAGTTATGTAAATAAACAATATTTCAAATAGAAAAAATAGAAAATAATGTAAAATTAAAAATTAGTTTTCGAGAAAAGATTTATAAATTTTCGATATATTTTGAATGTAAGTATAATTTGGGGACTTTTTATCTCTCCATCTACCCAAGTTGTAACATGGAACCAATTGGATGCATTATAAATTAATTGTCAGGGGTTACTTTGTCATTTATTAAAATTTGAATTTTATAAAATTTATTAATATCTTTGTAGGTATGGAGGATAGCTTGATGATACAAAGACAAGAGCTGAGAAAAATTCTAATGAAAGTCAGTGTGTAGAATGATATACTTTTTAAAGGTCACCCACTGAGAAGCGAATAAATTATACTAAATTGTGCGTGCTCTGCTTAGGATAAACACCAGCCGGCAATCATCCCTGATGGCTCTCGTTCTCTAATCGGTGGGTTTGTAGGAGCTTTCGTAGAGTTTTTTTTTTATGGGTCTAGCACATGTGCTGCAGGGAAGTCTCTAAAGCGCTACAGGAGCGACACGTGTGCGGAAAAAGCGATTCACGTTGTTCTTGAATCGCTGTAAATTGTACTCGGTGGGAAACACAGTCCTGGGAAAGCCATTCCAAAGGGATGCTGTTCTCCATATAAAAGACTGCTTGAAAAGCGTTGTACGAGGAGTAACAAGTTGAACCTCATACGGATGTGAAGTATCAGCGCGACGTGTACTTCTAACATGCACCGCTCTGGGAGGAATTAAGCGGGCTAAATCCTTCGAACACTCTCCATGAAAATACTTGTAGAATAGACTCAAGTCGCCAACCGTTCTTCGATGTTCCAGCGAATCAAGGCTGCCGGTCAGTTCTGGGTCTCCAATCAGACGAACAGCCCTTCTCTGAACATAATCCAACAAATGCAGTGTATGTTTGGGAGCCGAGCCCCAAACATGGGAGCAGTATTCCATAGTTGGTCGAATTTGAGCTTTGTAAAGAATTAACAGTTGTTGTGGAGTGTAAAGCTTTCTGGTTCGAAATAATATTCCCAACTTTTGAGAAGCTCTTCTTGCCATGCCTGCAACATGTTCATGCCAGGACATATTTGCTCCCAAATTAACGCCCAACAAATTGAGTGACGATGCTAGGGGAACGGAGTGCCCCGACATAACTATGTCGAGTTCAGCGGGTTAACTTTTTTAGAAAAAACTGCCGCCTGAGTTTTTGTAGCGTTAAATTCCACTTGGTTACTGTCACCCCAAGATAGAATTTCTTCCAAGTCTTTGTTAAGTTGAATGACTTCCTGCTGTCTGCGGATATTCGCCTGAGTAGCCGATGTCCGAGCGTTCAAAGTGAATGAAGAGATAAGTGTACTGTCATCTGCAAAGCTGTAGATTGGATTCCCGGTCTTTTCCAGCAGATCGTTAATGTAAATGAGAAAGAGAGTAGGAGACAGTATGGAACCTTGGAGCACACCGGCGTTAACACTAAAGGTGTTAGAAAGAAATGCGTCGACTGCGACTCGTAAAGAACGCTCTCTGAGGAAACATCAGAGCCACAAACAGAACTTTTCAGACATACGATAAGAGCGTAGCTTAGCCAACAGTCCATCGTGCCAAACACGGTCGAATGCCTTGGATATCTCAAGAGCAACGCTCGAGATTCTCCGAAGTGTTCAATTGCGTTGTTCCAAACATGTGTTACATAAGTCAGAAGATCTCCTGTTGATTTATGTTTACGAAAGCCATATTGGTGATTGCTAATATTGTTGAATCCTTCAAAGTATTTTAGAAGATGCTGATTGACAGCCTTTTCCATGACTTTCGATATTATTGAAAGCAGTGCGACTGGTCGGTAGTTGTTTGGCAAGGTCTTCTTGCCTTTTTTAGGTATCGGCTGAACTGTGGCACATTTCCAGCAGGAAGGAAATATTCCTTTTCTGTAGGATAGGTTGAAAGTCTACAGAAAACTGGTGTTAGTTCCTTTGCACAGTTTTTGAGAGCTATGGTAGGTATTCCGTCAGCGCCAGAAGCTTTTTTGGTGTCTAGCTTCATTAAAATACGTTTTACAATACGCTGTCTGAAGACAACAATAATAATATTTTAATATATTGTATGGACATAATTGGGTAAGATGTGTATTATCTCTTTAGCATCGTTGCTCGGATCCGAGCGTCGTGACCTCTATTGCATTATTACACAGAATTTACAACAGCTTTCCATGCTTCTGTATCTTCTCATTATCTTCGGTAACTCCAAGTGCATTGTAGACAAGATCTGATTGAGGTATCTGTAGGGAGATCTTCAACTTTTTCTTTTACCGTCGACTGTCACCTGGATCATCAACTTTTCCATTCCATTCTACCTTACTATGTGGCCAAAAATAATGCTATGTTATATATTAAGATTCCTCAGAACAGATGCATTTATCCTATGAGTTGGCTAGGAGATTCTGAGCATCCGCCTGTAGCATGTAGTTCCGAAAGCCTCGATTCTTTTACGGTATACTGCATTGTTAGTACATGTTTCGGCTCCGTATGTGGCTATAGGGAATATTAGTGAATTGTAGGCTTGTTATTGCAGTTTTGGCCATCGCTACCCTTCTTTTAATTTCTTCCTCGCAGCCCTTTTTGTTAGAAATTTTGGTGCCTAAGTACATACTATCTGTCTTCAGTGGTATATCGTTGATTTTTTGAGAGGAGGTAAAATTTTAGCTCGATCTACTATAAGAAGAGAACATTTCTTTTAGATTTAGTACACGGCTGACATTTGCTCTAATCGTTTCGATACGATGCAGCAGTGCAATTATTTCTTCCAACCCTGTTGTATTATAGTTACTACAAATTAAATAAGGAGCTCGCAAATGAACATGAGATGAGAGAGAGCCTAGAAAGTAGAAAATCTAGAACCGAATCCAATTTATAACATAAAATGTATTAGAAAGATTATTAATAAATTTAAATTAAATATTATTTTTTTATTTCAGAGCTTTTTTCCCCATATATTAAAATAAGTTATTAGTCAGAGCCAAAATCTAAGGAACTTGGGCATAGTCAAAGGAACTGTCAAGTTAACGACGATTCTAAATTATTTCTGTCATCTTATTGGAACGACAGAATTCACTTACATTGCAAAAATTATATAAATAGTAGTAAAAAAAGAGAATATTTTAAAACAAAACATATAAACAATATACTACCTCATTTCAGTATATTCTTTACCAATTATAATTATATAATCTAACCTAAGCAGTTGGTGGAAAACTCTTTTCACGATAATAATTCATTAGTTTATATGGCATTCATTTATATCACAAAAATAATCCATGATAATGTTAGTAGTAGTGGGTTGATAATAAAAAGTTGGGAAAATTCTTAATAAAAGTAAGTATTCAGAATCAACATAGTTGTGAAGTAATTTATAGAGAAAAGTAGAGATTGAAATTCTTTTGAAATTAGGACAACAAAAATGAAATTTAGATAAAAGAAAATGGTTATCAAAGCTCTTTTGACAATAGATGTCTTCTAATTTAAAGGACAGTAATTTTAAAAACTTTCTCTGAATGTTCTCAAGGGTTATTACATGCCCTTGATATTTGGAATGAACTCAATAAACAGTATCCCAGTTTGCAACGCACTACATAGTAGAAAAGAGTTTTTAGGAAATTAACATTGATAAATATGATTTGCATTGGCGGACAACAAGGGATTCAATTTGCGCCTCAACGGTAAGTTCGCTATCAAACATTCCGCCTAGGCCTTTCGTGATAATTTAAAATTGCTGACATAATAGCTACAACTGAAGAATCACACAACCACTAATATCTATTACTTCGATAAATTTATTAATCATCTGCGGAAAGGATTAATTCTAATATAATGGTCCCAAAGAGATAGAGGTCCCAAATTGGAAAAAGAGGAACTCCAGAAGAAGTATCATATACCTCGGAATTAAAACCGTGATAATCTACTAATAGTTTTCTAAATATGAGGTAGCCTTTGATAAACCTTAGCAGTTAGTAACTAAGCTCAAAAGAGTAGAGTTTCTTCGAATTATAAGATTATCAATACGATTAAATTTCTTTCTAAAGGCGCTATTCACTCCACCTAACTGTCTCAAGTTATCTTTTTTTAACAAAGAACCGATTGGACCTGAAGAGGTATGTCGGATTCGATAAAATTTGATATGGTTTAGAAAAAATGATGTCACTAACTCAAAAGACTAGATTCAATGTAATACCGTCTAGTAATTACTTTTTTAAATCTAAATTCAATAACTTGTTAATTAGGTGAATCTATTAATAAAAACAAAAGTGGTTTCCTCATCGGGCTTAAACATATTTAAAGGTTAAATTTTGGGCAAAAATTAGGAATAGTAGCTATAATGTTAAATAGTAAGAATTATCGTGGTTGTTGGTTTCTGTTATTACTATTTCTAATTTACCGGAACTGTGGTTTGAATAAGAATATATCCTATTTCACATTAATAAATTTTTAAAACTTTTAGTGTAATTTACGTAACAGAGAAGCATAATTAACAATAAACAACTATTTAAAGAGTCATTACTATCGTTCAAACCTCAACTCTGTTGATTGTAAGCTTAAATATAACATATTTCCAAGAATATGTATTGCCCGAAGTAACGTGTAAACAAAAAAGAACTAAACAAAAAAGGAAAACTACGAAAATGAAGAACTGGAAATTCTTTTGCATTTTCAGTTCTCTTCATTTACTATTATGAACACTAAATGAACACCAATACTTAGTTTGTTTATTTCAAAAGATCTGGAAGGTTTTATAATAGCGAAAAACATATTACAGGGTTCAAAAAACAAAGAGTTATGTTTAGGTTCTTTTCAGAATATAATACAACGTATGGCATACGATTCTCAACTTCATCTAGATCATTTAGATAGATTATTCAGTTTTTTTTAACAGCCAAGGTTGTTCAAAAAGTTCACTTTTGGGCTAACGAAAATCCTCAAGCGATACAAAAAATAAAATATCTGGCCATCCATCTGTTCGGATTTAGGCCAGGATATCGACCAATGAATTAATAGGATCAGCAGGACGGCGTTCTGCTACATAATATTCTCGAAGTATTTGATTTATTATATAAAATTTTCCTTTTATGGTTTGGCAGTTTTCGAAGGTTAAGGTAGGCACCAAATTGTCCAGATTTAACTGTGTCACTTTTTATGGTACTTTTTAAAATATGAACTAAGCAGAGAATCCTTTAAGGAAGAAAATGATGTAGGAGATCGCCATCTTAATTCATCAGGATCAGGAAATCGTTCTGGCATTCCTAGAAGGACTCTATTATTTATATTTGCTATCATTTAAACATTGTTCCCGCTAAAATGTGGTGGTTATATATTCTTTGAAATATAGTTAAGCTGTTTTCATTAATTAAAGTATATCAGTAAGGAGAGTATATGGACAATTTCGAAGGGGATAATTTAGCAGAAAGACAATTTCGCGTATATATATATATATATATATATATATATATATATATATATATATATATATATATATATATATATATATATATATATATATAATATATATATATATATATATATGTATATATATATATATATATATATATATATATGTATATATATATATATATATATATATATATATATATATATATATATATATATATATGTATATATATGTATATAAATATATATATATATATATATATATATATATATATATATACATATATATACATATATATATATATATATATATATATATATATATATATATACTTCTATATATATATATATACATATATATATATATATATATATATATATATATATATATATATATATATATATATATATATATATATATATATATATATATATATATATATATATATATATATGTATATATATATATAAATATATATATATATATATATATATATATATATTATATATATATATATATATATATATATATATAAATTTTAGCAAGAATTTATAATATAAAATCTTTTTAGACCATTTTGTCTGCTTAAAGATTTGGTAAAGTAATTAACTTCATTCTTCCCCTACTAATAGAAAGTTGCAAAATAAATACCGAACTTGATTTTACTGACCTAAAGAATTTCTTATTCGAAACATTACAACTCTATATTTTAAATTATATGTACTTTACGGTAAGATAGTAATTACAAAAATAAGTTGAGCAGACGAAATGCTTCTTTTAAAATCGGAAATAACAAAGAAATAACTTGATGCTTAGATTTTTCGGTTTTAATAACCATGAATGGGGCATATATTTAAAACAATTCCATTCTACTCCTTTTTCCGCCCCATTATAATTAAACTATTAGAAACTGTCTCATTTAAACTACAAAAAATCATATTACTATATACCTTAAGTCTAGTTAACTCTTTCATCACTTCCTTGAAAACGATATACCTAATGTTTCTCATTTCGAGAATTTTCTATAAAATTTTAACTCGATCTATTATTTCATTAGAGTTATAATGCCAATAGGGACAGACTAACTAAATGTCAACAGCCTCTCAAGCAGAGAAATAGACAGACAAACTAACGAAAAGTAAGAATGTCGAAGAATGATTTTTTCACGAATACAAATCCGTTGGTAAAGGAAATACACAAAATATTGTAAAAGTAATTGATCAACAGATTTTTAATGATGGTATATTTACCAGATATATCGATTGAAACCAAAACAGTGACTACGGAAGAGATTTTAAATGTACACAAAAAATAAAACTTGTGTATGTGTATAATGTTTCAGGATAGCTCCAGCTCCTTGATGCAATACATTTTAGGAATCCTATTATAATTTTTTTGCATCAAAAGTAGACTATTCGTAGCCACCTGATTATTTTGAGAAGTAAAAATAAATAAACAAGCACTATTAATTTCAATGATTTTAGGGGCTTAAGCCTGCATTGAGGTTTATTTTTATTTAGACGAATAGCAACAATGAACTTGTGGTTAATGTCCTTATTTGATTATTGGTGATTAAATATTGTTAAAAAGTATTTAGAAATTACTTAGTAATATTAACAAGCATATAATATTGTTATTGTTAGTTCCGATACTTATTATAATTTTACGTTTTGGTTTTTAGTGTTCCGTACGGAACACTTATAAGATCACTTCGGTGTCTGTCTGTCTGTCTGTCACACCCGATTTTCTTCGAAACTATTTGACGTAGAAAGTTGAAATTTGGTACTAATATAGGAATTGATGGCCTCATCAGAGCCGTGTAGTTTTGAAAGTTAAATTTTGACTTAAGGGTCCATTTTGAGGGGTGAAATCGGAAGTGAAAAAAAATTTTTTTTACTAGGTCATCGAGTGTGGTGTCAAATGAAAGCTTGTGAAAACACGAGTAAAAAATATATATATATATAATGTAATACTTGCGCACACTTTTCTTTGTATTATTTTTAAAAAATCGCCAAAAATCGCTGTCCCTCTATCTTATTTCGAAAAGTACTCATGAAAAAATTTTGAAAAAATTCTGGAATATTCTCCACGGGGTATAGATTGAACGAAAATTATCACGAGTACATTACCTTTAATACCTTAAAAACAAAAATTTCAAGGTCATCAGTTTTCAGTAAAGATTGGAAACAAACTTTGTTAAAAACTCATTAGAGGTGAGTTTTGTGAAGTCACTGATCTTTTTATACCACCGTAACAAAATTTTTTATTTTAAAAGCAGTTAACGTACGCTAATTGTGCAAGTTCAACTTGCACTTGACCGGTTATTTAATTAAATATTTATATATGTAGAGATAAACGGAATTATATATCAAGTAAAACAAGAGATAATTTTGATCAGCGGCCAGTTTGGTGAAGGATAATTGAGTACAAGGTAATTTGACAGAAGATATTTAAAATACATTTAAAATTATATGTTAAACAATTAATTAACTCAGACTTACCAGTAAAATCTGAACTAATCTGGTAATGATTACTTTTAAGTTCTTTTAACATCTACTTGTATGTCCGTTCTATAGAATAAAATTTTAAAGAATTTTTTAATATATGTATATATATATATATATATATATATATATATATATATATATATATATATATATATATATCAAAAGAAATCATTTTATTCGTCATAAAATTGCCTAAAAACTGCGTAGATTGCATTAAAAAAAATTAAGTACCTAACCAAAAAAAGTATTTACTACGGCAAATTGGAAGATGGTTTTTTACGGGTAATTTCCGTTCAATTCGATATTACGGCTTCAAATTATAGGAAAATAACATACATTATTTTACTATATTACTTGCAGCTTTTTCAAGGACACATAATGTATTCAAAGCATAGAGGAATAAATGCAAACTAGATAATTTTTAAGTTCATGGATTTTTGTTTATTTTATTTTTGAAGTGTTTGTAATGTACATAATTTCTGTGTGCTTGTACTACTTGATATATAATTCCATTTCTTTCTACATTTATAAATTTTCAAATTAAAAAACAAGAACGTAAAATTATAATAAGTATCGGAAACAACAATAACAATATAAATTAGCTTGTTAATATTTCTAAGCAATTTCCAAATACTTTTTCAACAAAACTTAATCACGAATAACCAAAATTGTTGCTATTTGTGTAAATAAAAATAAACTGCAGTGCTGGCTTAAGGCACTAAGATCGTTGAAATTAGTAATGCTTGTTTATTTTCTTCTAAGATAATTTTTAGTCAAAACTCAACAAACAGAAGCGACATCAGGTGGCTACGAATAGCATACTTTTGGTGTGAAAAAAAATTATAATAGGGATCCTAAAATGTATTGCTTCTCTGAGCTGGACCTATCCCGAAATATTATATACATAAAATTTCTTTCTTGCTAGCTATGGAAATCTACCCAACCCAATTTAAAAGAATATTTGAGGTATTTACCGATTAACCAAGTATGTGCTTTTGTGGTTCTAAAAGATTTTATCTGTAGGAGCTGAAGGTCAAATAGACTCCGAAATTTAAATACTGGAAAAGTCTTCCTTTTCTAGAGAGGCAATACTTTTCGGTTGCGCCAGTAATAATATTTCTTAACTAGAGCCACGTAGTCGCTCAATAAATCGTTAATGTTAGTTTTCATATTATAACGAAAAACTATTATTTTTCGTGCTATGCACAGAAATGTGACAACTAAAAGTTGACTCCTTGCTAACTTCAGCGCTATCTCGAGGCAACGGGTATGTAGCAATTTTCACAGGTTGACAGGAAGCCTAAGTTAGTATAAACGAAAAATCAGAAATTTTTTAAAATTCATTTATTTAGTAATCGTAAGAGACATAATAAGAACTTTTCCTATATATTTTATGTTTTAAATTAAATATATCGCATACATTTGTATATTTGAATTTTTCTCTCGCATTTTATGTAACATACCTAAATAAATTGTTTTTTTCAGGTGTATGCAATAAAAAGTGACATTTTTACATTTTACTTAATGTACCTCGATGATACTTATTTGTTAAATATTATAAAAAAGTAACTTTTGCTAAAATGGCTTCACAGTTATTATTGTTAAAGACTGCGGGTATTTTTTCTTCACGCTTTCAAATATGAGTGAAAATTAAGAACAAATTTTGGGTCAAATTAGGCGCATCGTTGAAGAAACAATTTAAGAAAAAAATAGGGTTGTCACCAGCTATCTGCGTTGCACCTGCATGCTTTCTCTTTTTAATAAGTTGAATAATTAAATATTTACACTTTTTAAAATTTTCTTCTACATTAATTCGTGGGCAATAGTCTTACATAATAACTGAATTCCATTTTTTCCATGCCTTCGTGAAATAAAACAAACATGTGTCCTACAAGTAATTTGGATATTTCTCTTTTTGTCTATCTACAGACTTTCGATGTTGTCAGCTACTGGTGTAAATTTTTTGAGCTTTGTTTTATTTTTGGGAATAAATATTGCAAACATTCAAAGATTGCCGCTATGATAAAGGAACAAACGTTTGCAATTTTAAAATAGGATATAATTTTTTTGATTTTTGCCATTTTTACTAGCAAATAGGTAACTTCTTAAGACTGGAAAAACCCCAAGTCATATACCGACGGCAATTTGAATCCATAATTAATCACCAAAATAAAAACAAAGCCTAAATTTGACCAGCGAAGGGATATTACACCAATGTTTGGAGATCTGTTTCCAAACATGCTCTGCATTTATCGGATTCTGTTCTAAAAACAGCTGTTGGTCTGATTGCGAATCCAGAACTCACCCACAACCTTGGTTCCTTGGAACATCAAAGAACGGTTGGAGACTTGAGTCTATTTTATAAGTGCTTTCATGGGAAGTATTCAATGGTTACAACCCGTTTAATTCCTCCCAGAGCGGTGCATACTAAGAATCAACGTTGCGCTAATACAACAGATCCAGGTTCAGCTTATCACTCTTAGAACCTGTTTGCCACCGAGTACAATTTACAGCATTGCAAGTGTAATGTGAGTCGTATTTTCCGCATAGGCGTCGCTCCTCTAGCGCAATGGGAATTTCTCTACAGCATCTGTGCTATGCCCATAAAAAGAAATCATTTTGGTGCATGTAAGGGTAGTCACAAAGTAGTGTCAATGTCAATGGTATTTTGAAAATTGCTTTAACATATTTATAATACTTATTAATTTATCTTTCATCGGCATAAAATGATGACTCAGAACACACCAAATTCTGTGATATATTCATATTTTATGCATAGAGTCATATTACTTTACCAATATCTAGAAAAATACTGTCCTGTAATAAACACCTTATCAAGATAGTAACTATTCTTAATTTATAAGTATATAAGTTTCGTAATTTTTAATGCAGTATTATATCTTAATTAACTAATTTACAGTGAGATCAATTATTTTCAGATACTATTAAATAAAATATTCTGATTTGGGTAAGTAGAAAACAGCTTACTATTTACTTTAGTCTTTAAAAAATTGTAACAAGAACTACCTAAAATTTCTTATTCACTAATTAGCTAATGAAAAGTTTTCTTGTTCTGTAATTCCGGCGTTATTAATTATTTCTCTAATATTTACATAATTTTGTAATCATATTGTGGTAGCTTCAAAATGTTGTTGATCGATTAGTATGAAAATAAAAGATCTTGTGGCTGTAATTAGTGGCAATAGAAGTGATTTTTGCGGTTCTTTTTTTATAAAAGTAGCAAGGTATAATTATATTTTAAAAATTCAATTGTAAAATTTATACTTTAAAATATAAAACGTAAAACTCCTAAATCCGCTATACCGGATATAAATATTACAGAGTTAAACAAAAAGCAGGTGGTATTTCATAATATAACTAAATAACTAAAATAACGGATCGATTCAAAATTTTATAGAAAATACTCGAAATGTTAGGTATATCGTTTTAAAGGAAGTGATAAAAGAGTTAACTAAATTTTGGTTAATAAGAATATGGAAACATTCTAGTTTCAATTTTCAATTTATTTATTTAACCACTTAACAATTGTTTCAAACACAGTGACTTCTTCAGAAGTGTGTTAATACACTTTTAACTTTTTTTAATTTTTAAACTTATAAAAAGGATTCAGATTGGATACAGATACAGATACAAGGATACAGAAAATAAGCAAATATTTTTTCTAGCTTTTGTTATTTGCAATATTAACATTAATTCTCAAGTCTATAAAATTTAAAATTGTTTTTTGGTCCAAAAATTTGAGCAATATTTCGATAGTGTTAACAATAGTTCCTAACAGTAAAGTAACTTGAAAAAGATTGTACGTACCATTTCTTTGTGACATTAAATTTTATTTTTCCATTAAGACCGTAAGAAATTAAATATTGAGATAAACTCTTAGGGTATGAAAGAACACATACTTAATATTTTACCATTTTCGTGAGTACTTAGCTACAGGTAGGCCTCTGTTAAGAGCCCAATAATCGCCAGCCAACGATATAGAGGTACTGGTACAGAAAAAGGCCTATTTCCGTCGTCTGAAAGTACAGCTTTAAAAGCTACAGATGAGGCAATGAACAAACGTCAGTTATTTGGAATGTATTAAGTCGATTTAATCGAAATAAGTTTATAGTTTACCGTCTCTCGATTTTGAAAACAGCAATTCCATTCTAGCCTTCAACCGAGATCTTACGGTCTTTTTTTTATGAGTTTAGTACATGTGCTGCAGGGAAAATCCCTAAAGCACTACAGGAGCGACACGTGTGCAGAAAAAGCTATTCACGTTGGTCTTGAATCGCTGTAAATTGTACTCGGTGGGAAACACAGTTCGGGGTAAATTATTCCAAAGGGATGAGATTCTCCATTGCTTGAAAAGGTTTGTACGAGGAGTAGCAAGCTGAACCTCATTCAGATGTGAAGTATTAGCACGACGTGTATTTCTAGCATGCACCGCTCTGGAAGGAATTAAGCGGGCTACATCCATCGAATAGTTTCCATGAAAATACTTGTAGAATAGACTCAAGTCGCCAACCGTTCTTCGACGTTCCAACAAATCAGGGCCGCTGGCCAGTTCGGGGTCTCCAATCCGGTGAACAGCTCTTCTCTGAATTGAATCCAACAAATGCAGTGTATGTTTGGGAGTAGAGCAGATGGGAGTAGTATTCCATAGTTGGTCGAATTTGAGCTTTGTACAGAATTAACAGTTGTTGTGGAGTGTAAAGCTGTCTAGTTCGAAATAATATTCAGAGCTTTCGAGAAACTCTCTTTGTTATGCTTGCAACATGTTCATGCCAAGACATATTTGCTCCCAAATTAACACCCAACAAATTGAGTGACGATGCTAGAGGAATGGACTGCCCCGAGATAACTATGTCGGGTTCAGCATCGTTTGCTTTTTTAGAAAGAAACTGCTGTCTGCGGATGCTTGTTTGAGTAGCTGATGTTCGAGCGTTCAAAGTGAATGAAGAGATAAGCGTACTGTCATCTACAAAGCTGTAGATTGGATTCCTGGTCTTTTCAGCAGATCGTTAATGTAAATGAGAATAAGGGTAGGAGACAGTACGGAACTTTGAGACACACTGGCTTTGATAGTGCTGGTGTTAGAAGGAAATCCGTCGACTGCCACTAGCAAAGAACGCTCCTTGAGGAAACCTGATAGCCACAAACAGAACTTTTCAGACAGACCAGAAGAGCGTAGCTTAGCCAACAATCTATCGTACTAAACACGACCGAATGGACTGGATATATTAAGAGCAACCGCTCGATATTTTCTAAGGTGTTCAATTGTCTGCTTGTGTTAATACATCAAGTTCAGAACCGAGTACGTTCATACGTTGGATGGATTTTTAGGTTTCTATGGGTTTAGAAGTTATTAGTCTAGGTGGCACACGCAACTATGTGGGATGACCTATTTACAGACACCAGACTTGCTTATTTGATGATACGTGTTATTTTATTAGTCTTTATGATAATTGAGCTAAAGTATCAATCACTTATGTGGTCTTTAAATTCCGTCCAAATGACTTGCATATCAAAGGAGATCTGCCGAGATCACTGGACTTATCCTGCATACAGTGTAATATACGCAGGCGTGGGGATCCAAGATTTATCCTGATGCCGAACGGGAAATACGCACTTGTTAATTTGGTGTGTAAAATTACGCCGTTAATTTTATGATTTAGTTTTCCACATACGTAATAAGAATTATTCGAACCATTCAAACACTTTCTCGGCACAAATACAGAAATGTAGAATAGAAACAAATTATAGTTGTTCAGTCCCAATAACTTAATACCTCAAATGTAAGTGTTTGCTAAACTGAATTTACTACTGTCAGAAGGAAGTTGTTCAACGTAACAAAGACATGGAAGAAATCCTCTCTTGTGGAAACAGCAACCAAATAATATTATAAAAACCCAGGGGCAGCTTTTTTCTAAGAAAGTTAATGTTGCATAACTCGACTTCTGTACAAAGCTCAAATTTGACCAATGATGCAATACTGCTTCTATGGTTAGAGTTTCGCATCCAAATATACACTGTATTTGTCAAACTCTATTCACTAGAGTGTTTTTTGCCTGCTTGCAGACCCAGAACTTACTAGCAATCTTGATTCCCTAAATTATAGATGAACGGTGACAAGTCTATTCTAATGTTTGTTTTATGTAAAGTATTTAGTGGAAGTGGTCCGTTTAATTCATTCCAGAGTAGTGCACGTCAGAAATACACGCTCGCAGCCTTGTCGTTGCTGTATCGCTTTAGGGATTTCCGTGCCGTTCCCACAAAAACAAAAAAAAAAACATGAAAGAGCTGAGGTTGACCAAACAAAAACTACTACAGTTTTGTAATCATGGTGCCTAAATGGTTTCGTATCAATGTCAATTTTGTGTGACCAAAACAATGTTGAGCAGTATTAAAAAACCACTATATAAACCCATATTAAAACTACACAGTTCCGAAACTTATCTCCAATTTTACATATTCTTCAAAAAGAGTGGAAGATTTTGGTCCTCTATGACAATTAAAATCAGATATATTGCCGTTTTCACTGGCAAGAAATGCGACTCACCTTCTCCGAAAGCCTCATTATCATTATCATCATCATCATTAGCCATTTTTTCGTCCATTCCTGGTCATAGGCTTCTCCCATGCTCCTCTACTCATCCCTATTCTGAGCTTTCCGACACTCATATTTTCCACCTATTCTGCGCACGTCGTCTACCTATCTCGTTGTCGGTCTTCCTCGACCTCGGGTTGTTTGCCTAGGCCGTCAAAAGGTTATTCTTGGTGTCCATTTATTACTATTATCCTTTGAAATATATCCTGCCCAACTCCATTTCATTTTTGTAATTCGTTCGATAATATCTTTTGGACTCGTCCTGCATCTTATCTCTTCGTTTCTGATCTTATCTTTGTGAGAAACTCCCAGCATTGTTGTCTCCATGGCTCTTTGCATTATTCTCAAACTATTTGCATCTTTTTTGTTTCAGAGCCATAGTTTCGAGTCCGTAGGTGGCCACAGGCAAAATGCAAGCATCAAACACTTATTTTTTTAGATTTCCGAAAGCAATGACCATCAAAGGCCTCGAAATTTCTTAACATCACCTACTTATTGGCCAAGGCATTTTTCCAACTAAATTAATTCTAACTTGGTTTTGATATTTTAAAAGTAAATACCAGCTAGTTATATAGTTTGGACGAAGAGTCGCGTATTTTTTATGAAGTTCGGTATAAAAATTCACCTGAATCATTAAATAAATTTCATTTCTAACCTCTATTAAAAAATTTATCAATTTATTATCATATTAAAATCTTGACAGTATCCAACTGACATTTTTTTTTCAAATATAGGTCCAATTTAGTAAACTTTCTATTATTCGCGTTTCTCCTAACAGCAAATCTTGATTTTAGCAAGGTATTTTCCTATTCATTGTTCTTGCTTTATTTACGTCACCTCATTCTTTGAATTGCTGATATTTATTTTGATATTGCCGCTTGGGTATGCCCGGTAGAAGATATAAAAATGAGCGAATTTGCTGCATTTGCTCTATTTCGTGGTATACCGCTAAATTCATCATCAGTCTCTAAAATTTCCATTATTTTGCAATTAAATATAACGGCTTGCGAAGGATAACATTATAAAGGCAGCAAAGAAAGCACTCGGGGAACTTAAAATAAACAGAATATCAAGAAGACCGAATAATATACCTTGCTTCTGCGAGGGAGTGAAGCCTATCTTATCCTGAAAAACCGGAAAAAACATATGAAGAATATAAAAAAATCCGCAATGAAACAAACACACTAGTGAGAAAAAAGAAAATGAAAAATTGGAAAAGATTCTCTAAAGAAATGGAACATTTATCATCTCTTTGGAATAATTTGCCCAGGACTGTGTTTCCCACCGAGTACAATTTACTGCGATTCAAGAATAACGTGAATCGCTTTCTCCGCACACGTGTCGCTCCTGTAGCGCTTTAGGGACTTCTCTGTAGCACGTGTGCTAGACCCATAAAAAAATGACTTTTATGGTATGCAAAAGGAGATTTGGAGAATGATACGTGGACAGCGAAAGGAAATGAAAGAATTAATAGAAGTAAGATACATCGAAAAAGATACATGGATAAAGTATACAGATACAACAGAAAGTTTTACACCCGAAAAACCAGAAATAGTAATCAACGAAATATCAGAAATAGATGATAAACAGGTGGAAGAAGCTCTCAAAAAATTAAAAAACCGAAAATTAGCTGGTAAGGACGAGATACAAAATGAACTACTAAAGTAATCAGACAAATTACTGAAAAATCATTTGAGTAAAACAGACCAGGGTTCTTATGCTTTATAGATTTTGTAAAAGCATTTGTTTAAGTACAGCTGCAAGACGTAGTGCACACACTTTAGGACAAGAATATTCCATTGGATATAATAAAACTAATTGAGAACATTTACAAAAGAAATAAAATGGAAACGAGAGTAAATTCGGAGTTAACTGAACCCATACAGCTAATAACTGGTATTAGATACAGAGACTCACTGAGTCCCCTACTGTTTTACATTATATTAGATGAAATAATTAAACACGTAAAAACAAAAAAGGCTATAAAATGGGCAATAAAGAGATACAAATATTGTGTTTCGCCGACGATACTGTCCTAGTCGCTAAGAATGAAGATGACTTGCAGAATTTATTACATTAGTTTAATACAACGGCAAAGAATTTTAATATGAAAATATCGGCTGAAAAAACCAAATCAAAAAAGAACAAATTAGAACAGATGATGACAATTAAATATTTAGGAATTAAATTATCATATATTGACAACATAGAAGAAGAGATAAAAGAATCAATAGTAAAAGACAACAGAATAGCAAGATGTTTGAATGACACTATTTGGAGAAATAAATAGTGGGGAACAAAAGTAAAATCTCGTTTATATAAATCTATAGTTCGACCAGTTATGACCTACACAGCAGAGGCAAGACCAGAAACACGCAAAACTCAGAGATACTTACAAACAAGTGAAATGAAAACATTAAGAAGAATCGCAGGAAGAACACTTTGGGATGGAGAAACAAATGACAACATAAGGCACATATGTAAAGTAGAGGACATTAACACGTAGATAAGAAACAGAAAACAAGAATGGAATCAACACATAAATAGAAAGTTCGAACGACGATTAGTGAAAATAGCTCGAGATAAATCACCGGTGGGCTAAAGGAGAATAGGACGCCCAAGAAAAAGATGAAACGACGACTTGTAGCGACGATACATTAAAGAAAAACAGGTAGAAATGACTAATATAAAGAAGAAGAAAAAGAAATATATTGGGCTCCAAATTCAAAGACGAAGTGTATAATATTTTTGAATCATCTTATCATCATTATATACTAGTGAGTCAATAAATTTTGAAAGCAGAAATGAATTAATGAGTCTAAATACACAAAATATTCTTCATTATAAACTCTTAAACTCAATACACTTTTTCCAGCGATTTTCCAATTTATTTATCCCATCTCTGAAGTGGTTTTCAGGAAGACGGATGCTATCACCTTATCATTTGTTGAAAAACGCTTCTCACGTAGAAATCTTTTAAGGCTTGGGAAGATGAAAGTCAGACAGAGCTAGATCTGGCGAATAGGGTGGATGTTCCAACAATTCGTACTTTAATCCGACCAGTTATGCAGTTGTCAAAGCACCTCTGTGAGCAAGTGAATTGTCATGATGAAAGATGATTTTTTCTTCTGCAAACCAGGCTTTTTCTCACGAATTTTCTCATCCAGTTGGTCCAAAAAGTTGCAATAATACTCTTTCATGATTGTTTCGCCGGTTTGAAGGTAATCAATTAACAAAATTCCTTTTGTATCCCAAAAAACTGATGCCATACTTTCTTGTAAATGACTTTGACCATTTTGGATACTTTGGAGCTGATCAACCGAAGTCAGTCCACTGTGCGGTTTGTTGTCACAGTTCAGAATCATACTTGGAAACCAAAGTTTCATCCATAGTTACAAATCGTAGAACAAAATCAGTTTTATCCTTTGTGAAACGAGCCAAATGTTGTTAGAAAGTTTCTCTCGAGTGTGTTTTTGTTCCGATATTAGCAAATGCGGCACCCATCTTGTGAATACCTTTCTCATACTCAAAACATTAAGTTAAGATCTCATGTACAAATCCACGTGAGATGCCTATAGCCTCAGCTAAATTGCCCTCGGTTAATTGACGGTCTGCGAGTGCCATTTCTTGTACTTGCACATCATTGACGCATGTACGACCACGTTTAAACTCTAGAGTCGATCTGTGAATAGTTGGAAATAAAGGAGCAGACTCCCTTAACACTTTCACTGAATTTGCATGGATTTTAGTTGCCGATAAACCGCCCAAAACAAAGAATTTTATCATTGCACTATATTCGATTTTTTCCATTTTTAAGAAATACTCTAACACGTCTACTTTAACCAGCTAATAAACAATGAACGACTTGACAGATTGACTTGAAATTTAGAGTGTGCTCATATGACAGATGAAGCTTCAAAATGGTGTTCAATGTCTTGTTCAAGTGATGATTCGTAGATGTCGCTTTCAAAACTTATTGAATGATCTGACAATTACAATTTGATATTTACACAGTGACGAACTTAAATTGTTTTGTTTGAACAGAAAAAATTTAAGTCGAACTGTTCCTGTGATAATATTTAGATTAAAATACAATGGTTGTAGAAACAGTATTGATAAATCGACGTTCAGGAAATAACATCGTATGAAATTTGAGTGACTTTTGAATGTTTCGCCGATTATATAAGATATCTTTAGGGATCGTAACCAGAATATTTAATAATATTGTTAAGGTGTTTGAAAATTTCGATTGATTCCCTTTCGTTCATGGAAATTAGAAACAAAAAGAAGAACTTTTATTCTTCTTACATTGATGATATGTTCTGCAGAGTGTTGATGTGAAGCTAGAGTTGATTGTACAATTTGTTTCTTTTTGATACTTTTTCATGTTCCTCAATTTTAGCTGCTATTGAGCTTCCAGTTTCTCCTTATACAACATATAATACTAACAGGGAATTTTATAGATATCTTCTTTTCGTAAACAAATTGTGTCGTTTTTTTTTATCTCAAGTATTCTCTAATTTTTTTACAAGTATTGAAGATTGTGCGGATGTTGTATCTCTATTTTGTCTGTAATATTGTGTATATAAGGTTGCACTGCACTATCTTCTGTTGGGCTTTTGTTATTTTGTCTTCAAAGCGGTAAAACGAATGTTTAATATCTTCAGTGCAATATCTATTACCTTTTAAAACACTGGTCACTTTACCTATTTCCGATGAAAGTCTAAATACCAGCGAGTTATTACTACATAGTTCTTGCGATTGATAATAATATGAATTAGCTTTCCGATATGTATGAGTTGAGTATGAGTTGGTTATCCGTAAACGGCATATATTAAAATGCTTTTGCTTTATACCACTACATCTAAATAAGAAAGGGTACTGTTGGATTCAGTTTTTACTGATTTTATTTTGAATATGTGTCGTCAATATATTTTTAGAGATGCTAAACTCAAAGCACTTTCTTCAAAGGCTTCTGTAAAAATTTTAACTACTACAGGAGATAGTGGAGAACACACGGTTTTTCTAAGTTTGTTCTTATAATGTTCCTTGGAAAAAAAAATATGTAGACGATAGATATGCTTCTATTAAATTTACCAGAGGTAAACCAAGGTTATTATGTCAAAATATGTTTGATCTTACAGAAACTAAATCGTGAATGAGAACATTTTCAGTGATTCAATATCAACACGAACCAAAATATCTCCAACTTTACATTTTTCAACTTGCCGATAAAATATTGTGAATTTTTAATAAATAAATAGTATTCCACGCTCTAGATACAAAAGTAATAATTATTTCTTGGTTATCCTTGGAAATCCTAACATCATAAACCGTAATACCTTTGTTCGTGTCGGAACAGATGCAAAGAAATTATCGACGAAACCAAGGAGGCACACAATCAACGAATTAGAAACAAACTTCTCGCTTGTCCCGACAATTCCAGGTCCTTTTGGTCAGTCGCTAAGGCAGTCAGTCAAAATTTCACCAAATCCACCATACCACCACTCACACGGCTAGATAATTATATTGCAACGACGCCTGTTGCGAAAGCGAACTTTTTGGCTGAACTCTTTGCTTCACATTCTACTGTCTATTTTCAAGGAAAAACACCACCTACTATTCCCATAGTGCAGTCAAGGATGCCCGATATTGTCTTCAGACAGCGTATCATAAAACGTATTTTAATGAAGCTAGACACCAAAAAAAGCTTCTGGCGCTGACGGAATACCTGCCATAGTTCTCAAAAACTGTGCGAGGGAACTAACACCAGGTTTCTGTAGACTTTTCACCCTATCCTATAGAAAGGGAATATTTCCTTCCTGTTGGAAATATGCCACAGTTCAGCCGATACCTAAAAAAGGCAAGAAGATCTTGCCAAATAACTACCGACCAATCGCACTGCTTTCAATAATATCGAAAGTTATGGAAAAGGCTATCAATCAGCATCTTCTAAAATATCTTGAAGGATTCAACATTATTAGCGATCATCAATATGGCTTTCGTAAAAATAGATCAACAGGAGATCTTCTGACTTATGTAACACACGTTTGGAACAACGCAATTGAACACTCTGGAGAATCTCGAGCGGTTGCTCTTGACATATCCAAGGCACTCGACCGTGTGTGGCACGATGGGCTATTGGCTAAGCTACGCTCTTATGATATGTCTGAAAAGTTCTGTTTGTGGCTCTCATGTTTCCTCAGATAGCGTTCTTTACGAGTGGCAGTCGACGGATTTCTTTCTAACACCTTCACTATCAACGCCGGTGTACCTCAAGGCTCCATACTGTCTCCTACTCTTTTTCTCAATTGCATTAACGATCTGCTGGAAAAGACTCTCTACAGCTTTGCAGATGACAGTACGCTCATCTCTTCATTCACTTTGAACGCTCGGACATTGGCTACTCAAACGAATATCCGCAGACAGCAGGAACTCATTCAACTTAACAAAGACCTGGAAGAAATTTTATCTTGGGGTGACAGTAACTAAGTGGAATTTAACGCTACAAAAATCCAGGCGGCAGTTTTTTCTAAAAAAGTTAACGTTGCTGAACCCGACATAGTTATGTCGGGGCACTCCATTCCTCTAACATCGTCACTCAATTTGTTGGGCGTTAATTTGGGAGCAAATATGTCCTGGCATGAACATGTTGCAGGCATAGCAAAAAGAGCTTCTCAAAAGTTGGGAAAATTATTTCGAACCAGAAAGCTTTATACTCCACAACAACTGTTAATTCTTTATAAAGCTCAAATTCGACCAACTATGGAATACTGGTCCCATGTTTGGGGCTCCGCTCCCAAACATACACTGCATTTGTTGGGTTCTGTTCAGAGAAGAGCTATTCGTCTGATTAGAGACCCGGAACTGACCGGCGGCCTTGATTCGCTGGAACATCGAAGAACGGTTGGCGACTTGAGCCTATTCTACAAGTATTTTCATGGAAAGTGTTCGAAGGATGTGGCCCGCTTAATTCCTCCCAGAGCGGTGCATGTTAGAAGTACACGTCACGCTAATACTTCACATCCGTATGAGGTTCAGCTTGTTACTCCTCTTACAACGCTTTTCAAGCAGTCTTTTATATGGAGAACATCATCCCTTTGGAATAATTTGGCCAGAACTGTGTTTCCCACCGAGTACAATTTACAGCGATTCAAGAACAACGTGAATCGCTTTCTCTGCACACGTGTTGCTCCTGTAGCGCTTTAGAGACTTCTTCCCTGCAGCACGTGCGCTAGACCCATAAAAAAAAAATGTAAGTAAGTTTAAGAAAAAGTATAACAATCATACAAGGTAATTAATCTTTATTCTCTCATTTCCATAGTTTATCAAGTTCTTTCGATGCTTTCCATACTCTCATACTAAAGTATAAGTAATATTTTTATTTTTTAGGTTTACGAATAGGATAAATATGGATCCTCTTACTGCAATTGCAGTTATAGCTTCACTGATATCACTATTCATTTTGTATTCAAAATGGAGGCATCAATACTGGTCAAGAAAAAGAGTACCACAGCTAGAGCCTGTTCTTTTCTTTGGTGATATGAAACCAGTTCTTACTGGATCTGAGCCAGCACAAACACATTTTCTAAATATTTATAAACGAGCTAAAGCTAGTGGATTCAAACATGTTGGATTTTATAGTATTTTGAGAGCTGACTGGATGCCTTTAGATTTAAGTATTATCAGACAAATTGTAACAAAAGATTATGATCATTTTAGTAGTCACGGAATGTATATGCATAAAAAGGAACCAATTACCCAACATCTGTTTTCGATGGAAGGTGAAGAATGGAAAAAACGCAGAACCAAGCTGTCTCCAACATTTTCATCAGGTAGTTCTAAATAATACATTAATTCTAGCAATCGTCCTTGATTTCTTTTGCGTGGAAGGGATTTTTTTCAATTTTTTTTTCTAAATTTGGATACCTACGTTAATTGGTTAGAGTTTCTCTGTATACTATGTTTCATGTTTTATGATTTTTTGGTAGCAAAATATATTGGTTTTCTGGAGTTTCGACTTTTGATAACCCGACATAAAATTGGCCATGAGAAAAACATTCCTGTCTCAAATTGATTCTTACGAGTTTGAAAGTTTGTCTCTGGGACTTGTTTTTAATGAGAGCAAAGGATACTTTCACCCAAAATTGTAACATCTTGACAGAAATCGGCAGATCCGTTGCGATCAAAAAAATACGTGGAATATGAGCTAGTCTTTAATAGAACCACACATGTAGAGTTTCTTAGAAGTAAAAAACATCTCAAACTGAAATTAACTACATACTAAATGTGAAATGCAATAACTGCACAAAATTTTTCGTAGATATTTCAGAACACGCTTATTAAATAGCAGAGAACTCAAAACCAAATGAAGTAGGTACCTAAGTGGCTGTGAAATAGTAGGTATACCCAAATCAAGGAAGTTTACCAAAATAATATTTGTTGCCTAAATGAATCTCACAGTATTAGGTACTTATTGAACAAAATTACACTATTAACAATAATCTAGTATAAGTACCTACTGACGACACGAACAAAGTACCTATAATGTGCTTACAAAAAGAACGAAAGAATCTTCAAATTACGAATAACAAAGTTTTGTAACAACAAAATTTTTCGTCTTCAAAAACATAACAACAAGGAATAAAAACGAAACAATAATTATTATTTACAAACAACAAACGAACTAAATTTTCCAAACGAAAAATCAACTGAAAAGCAAAAAAACTTAACAGTAGACATCACCGCGCGAGTACGTCGGCTGGTCTGTCGGTCGACCCGCGCCCGACACCGCCTTCCACTCGCAGGGGCGCTCGCTCGTGGCCGTTTCTTTCCCCACCGCGTCAGCTCCCTACATACCAGCAATCGGATTGGTAGTTTCAGAGATTACCTCGAACAAACAAACAAAAATACAAACTTTACTTCTCTATTATATTATTATAGATAATTGATAAAAATCTGACAAATATGCGTTAATGAAGGCTTTGGTAACCTACATAAGTTCGTCTGAAATTCAAGAAGCAACTTCTCAAAAAAATGCCGAAATTTATCGCCTATATTCTAAGTCTCTAGGAGATACAAAGTTAACAAACACCGATTTTCAAAATACCAGTATTCGGTTATATCAATTTTAGATGTTGGGATTCTAAGGTACTCAGATTTGTCAAGTCATTGTAAGTACATTTTGATAGGCGATAAAAATCAACACAGGATGAATAATCAAATTTAAGATTATGTTATTTTTCTTACTTTTTTTGTTGTGATAATATAACCTCATATCATCTTTAAATTTGCTGCGCAATGAAAAAATATTAAATTACAACTATACTATAAATACTACTTTACTTTATGTCTTGTTGATCATAAGAGATCAGTAATTTCTGTGAATAATAATGCTAATTGCAAGTAACATTTCAGAATCACTTATTATTTATTTATTGACAATTGTTATAACCAATGACGATAATGTAAAAACCTTATAGAATGCTAAATATGTTTCCGAGAATATGGAACTACATCTCATTCGAAACAACGTTGAAGGAAAATACAGAGGTGAAAATTACCAGAAACTTGGAACGAAGTTGTTATAAAAGAGTTTGTTCATTTGATTCTAAATATGATATTATTACTATTACAAATCAACCAAAAGTGATATTATTAAATATTCAACATATTCCCTGTTCTATTTAATGTATTTCCTATAAATTTCCTTTTTTCTTTCTATGGGTGTAGTAATGACCCCTTGGCCTTAATCATTAATGGCGACTCTCTGTGTAATTTTTAAAGTTCCGTACGGATTACTTCGGTATATATATATATATATATATATATATATATATATATATATATATATATCTATATATATATATATATATATATATATATATATATATATATATATATATATATATATATATATATGATCCAAACTATAGAAAATATATACACGGCCAACAAAATCCAAGCTAAAATAAACGGAGAACTGACCAATCCGATACCAGCCGGGAATGGTATTGGTCAAGGGGATTCACTGAGCCCCCGTTTCTTCAACATCGTCATGGACGAAGTAATAGGGAAAGTGAGCCCAATGAGAGGATATAAAATAGGAGATAAGGAAATTACCATATTGTGCTACGCGGACGACGCGGCACTATTCGCGGAAATTGAAAATGATCTACAACGACTCTTACTTCAATTTAAGCCAAATCCTTCAATATGATTATATCCACAGGTAAAACAAAATGTTTAACAATGTCAAAGACACCTTTAAGATGTAAACTTGAGGTGAACGGACAAGTTATCCAACAGGAAATGAAATTTGAGATATCGAGTTGTGGCGAAGTTGAAGTAGAGGTGGGGGAACAAACAACGAGAGCTACAAAACTAGCAGGATGCCTAAACGACACAATATGGAGTAACAAAAGTACAGGAATTGAGACCAAACCGAGAATTTACAAAACAGCTATAAGACCTATTATGATATTCACCGCAGAGAGCAGGCCAGAAAAACATCCAAGACAAAAATACTGTTGGTAACAACACTGGTGGATTGGGAAAGAAGTAGGGATATAAGAAATACGTGTGGAGTCGACGATATCAACGATTGGGTATCAAAAAGGAAAAAAAGAGTAGAATGAGCACATTCTCCAGTCACCAGTTGGGCATAGGAGCGATGACCTGAATGCAGAGGAGTAGTAGGCAGGTGGATGAAGATTAAACAGGCGTACACCTAAAAAGAAAGTAGGAAGAAGGAAGAAGAATATATATATATATATATATATATATATATATATATATATATATATATATATATATATATATATATATATATATATATGAAAGTAAATTTATATTAAAAATATTTTGACGATATTAACATATATTTCTGAATTTACTAGTAAGGTCACTGTTTGTACGAAAATAATTTGGGATGTTTAAGCATCATACATAATTCCACCAAAAAACAAAACTCTTCCTCTTTAAAAGAGTACACAGAGTTCAGATGTTGTTATACGGGTTTGTCATCCCGTAGCTTTTCAAATCAATATATGCCACCAAGCCAATATTGATCATATCTGAGAATGCGATATTATTCCAATTTGTACCATCCTCCAATATTTCTTGACCTCATTGTAACCGTTGTTGCTTGTGTACTAAAGTTAAAATTGTATTTTCTGGAGACATTTACTACTTCTAATAGAGTTAGGTGTTTTTCAGTTAAAGTGTCGTCAGTGATTGATTTCTTCCGGTGATTCTGTAGATTTTCTTGTCTTGAGTAATAATCGTTCACCGTTAGCTTAATCTTACAGATCGATCCGTAGTGTATGTAGTGTTATGTATGGCTAGTATATATATATATATATATATATATATATATATATATATATATATATATATATATATATATATATATATATATATATATATATATATATATATATAATATATAAATATATATATATATATATATATATATATATATATATATATATATATATATATATATATATATATATATATATATGTATATATATATATATCGAAACTTTATGTTTTGAGGTAAAATGAAAATAATATTTGACACATTAAAGGAGAAAATTACGATACTTAGAAAAGTGGTTGGTCAGAATGCTGAGAACCAAGAAATAGCAATTAAAGAAACGTTGGCCAGATTTGGTACAGATGTTATAGCAAGCGTTGCATTTGGACTTGAATGTAATTGTCTGGAAAATGGAGATCAGAAATTTAGGTAAGGATTTAATTTGATATACTAGTGTTATTGTATCTTGGCTTTATATTGGTTGTTTTCACAATATTCAATTTGAACAGGTTTTATATGGTTATAGTTAATAATTATAATTTTACAGAGAAATTGGGAAAAAAACATTCGAACCACAATTACTAAAATTCATTTTACAACTGATAGTGCCTAGTGATCTCCTTGGTTATATAGGATACCGCAACGTTAGGAAAGATATTACTGACTACTTTACAAGTAAGTAAATTTATCTTTGATTTTACAACTTAGTTTACCTTCCCCTATAATTCAAATAACAGATAATTAATCACTTTCAGTGAAGAATTTTCCTTATGATCAAATAGAAATTTAAACAAAACAATTCAACATTCGATGCTTATTTTAAGATTTATGCTTAAAATATTTTTAAAATTAAAAATATATTTTAGTGATTGTGAAAGAAACCATTAGGTATAGAGAAACTAACAGTGTTCAGAGGAAAGACTTTATGGAACTTATGCTTCAAATAAAAAACCACAGTGACAGTAAGTACACTTTTTTGCCATTCGACTTAATGCAAGAAAAAATAAAGAAATTTTGTAAAATTTTATGCAAAAAATTTTGAATTATACGTAAAAATTGCAAGCTCATATAATGGGATTTTATATTAATATCCAACCAAAGCTTTCTCGGCTTTGATTAGAGGAAAAATGAAAATTGTTGAGAGTGGACTGCCAAATTGGAATTACTGTCGGATGTTTCACACGAGGTTACTTCACAGATATTTAGTAAGTCAATCTCGCCGAGTATTACTCATGCGAGATGATGGAAAATTACAACAATTGCACACGGTCCAAAATTATAATTTCTCAGTTTAAGTTTAACGAACTCCTACCCCAGATTTTTTGCATTTCTTTACGTTTTATCGTCTCTAGATCACAAAAAATATAATATTCAATTTCCGTCGTTGGCAACATAACCCTCCGATGAAATAAGATATCTATTTTAAATTTGGTACACATGTACAAGTATTATTTAAATTAGGAATGGAATTTACAGTTTTGCACGCTTCAAGCTGAGGAGGCAAAAGGGGTGGGGATCAATCATTTTTGTATATTTTTAACACTGTTATGGGAGTTTTTCTGATTTTTAATAAGATAATTGGCAGATTTTAGGTATAAATATTTATTGTCAAACATATACCGGGTGTAATGGGTGAAGGATTAGGTTGAAAATATTGCTTCCTATATAATATTATATATCCTTTTCTGATTTCTTGGAGCCGAGGTATCAGGAAATTGTTTTATTTCTTAATTATTTATGGTCCGCACGGTTAACTGGTGGGAGTGGGGGCGAAGCGCTCAAAAGGAATGTTTTGTATATATCATTTTCAGGGTTCTTGAAGTCAAGAATCCTGAAAATTATGTTAATTTTACAATAATTTTTAATTATCTATGGTGAATCATATAAAGGTTAAATGGGTGGGGTCCGTGTTAGAGGAGTTTCTTTATATATCTCATTTTCAGGGTTCTCGGAGTTATCTGAAAATTATGTTTTTTTTTATTGTTTTTAATTTTAAAAGAAATAGTATTAGGGAAAAAATGCCATGTTTCAGTTCTACGTTTTTCAGATGCCCTTTTTTGTATTATTTAATAATTGAATTAAGTTCTTTTTTCTTGTAAGTAGGTCAAATTCAATATTTATTCTTTAAAAACAAACCTTTAATTTATACGTAACTGTTTTAGCCCTTTTTGCTTCTATCAGTAAGTGAAGTATTATGTATATTCGGAAAAGAATCGGTCAAGTGCAAATTGGACTTGGGCAGTTAGTGATCCGTACTGTGATTGGCTTTAAAATAAAAGTAAAAAACACACCCCAAATGAGTTTTCAATAAAATACAAGAATACAAACATGTCTAGTCAGAAACTGACATAGCAGGGTAATCAGAACCACCAGAATAAGACAACAAGTTCCCGATATGCATATATCGTAAGATCCACGATGTATTTACCCGTCTTTTCTTAGTCAATAATGTATAATAGTTATAGCATTTTAGGTACCTTATAGCCAACAAATCAATCTAGCTTAGTCTAGAATCTAGTGGTAAAAGTTTAAAACAAATATTCACTACCTAAATAAGTGTTTAATTGTAAACACATAAAATAAAATTATTTTCTCTAGGTACCTAATGCTTAAAGCAGTAGCTATTAGTCCCGGTTCAATTCACAACTTTTGACGAAATAAACCTTCACCATTTTGTCGGTCAAATAGTTTTTTTTGTATACCAGATAGATTATCAAACGTAATACACTCGTGATAATTTTCGCTTAATTTACACTTTATGGAGACTATTCTGGAATTTTTTGAAAAATTTTTGGTTAGTACTTTTTGAGATATGATGGGTGGACAGGGGTTTTTGGACATTTTTTAAAAATAATATGAAGAAAAGTGTGCGCAAGTATTACACCATATATTTTTGAACTTTGTGCTTTCATTTAACACCCCACTCGATGACCTGGTAAAATTTTTTTTTTTTTTTCATTTCCGATTTCACACCTCAAAAGTAACCTCTTAGGTCAAAATTTAACTACACGGTTCTGATTGGGCTATTAATTTCCACATTTGATCCAAATTTCAATTGTCTTCGTCAAACAGTTTCAGAGAAAATCAGGTGTGACAGACAGACGGACAGACATCGAATTGATCTAATAAGGATTCCGTACGGAACAATAAAAATATCGTCAAAGTTTTAGTTTAATGTTTGTCCTCTAATAAACCAAGACTATAGTTGCAGAACTATGTCTAAAATTTGACCATATGTCACCTATTGACCTATCGACAATATAGACAAAAGAACAACTTAGATGGTAGATGCTCAGATTCCACCCTGCATCGCTCGGTGTGATACCAACGCATCGGCTTAGAATGCGTGAAGTAGCTTGATGTTGCATTGTATCGATGTCCTCAGATTGTGGCTACAAAAAATTCCGGAGGTAAGATAGCCTCCCATTTGGATCTCCGAGTGCTGCTGCTGATTCAGGGGCGTCAACATGCAGAAATCACAACATTAAAATAGATTTTTGTAACATACCAGGTTTAAACTCGAACATAAATTCAATGAAATGCAATCAAATAAACTTCATGTACTCCCTCTCCCCTCTCTGTAAAACCAAGGTCAGTTCATCGACCAGCATAGTCAACTTTCTCTATCCTGGGTACGACTTCTATCCTCGGTCTAGACGTAACTTTGGAATCTGTCTTTTGTCAGAAGCGACCTCTTGACGAGCCAACACGGATCCCTGATCGAGACGGAGAGTTCGCCAGTCTTCCCGATCTGTTTTTAACAACCAATACAGAGATTTATACTGCTACTGTAAATCTGCCATTAGGTTCTTGCGACCATAAACTGCTTTCGACATCGTATATCCTACCAATCGGTGACAGAGAGGCGCCTAAACCGTGCAAGATTTGGTACTTAAATCTGCTAAATTGGAGGAACTCATGAAATATTTTTGAACTTTCTCTTGTTTAGACGTTTGTTTTTGATCAGATCACCCATATGATTGCGTTAAGGAGGTTTCTGAAGTTATTTTGGCTGGAATGGACAGTTTTTATCCCATTTTCGAAGAAATGTTATTCCAACGGCAAGCCATGGTTTGACCGAAAATGCAAAGAAGCTGTTGCTTCTAAACATCTTGCCTACCGACAATGGCGTGAAAATTCTAATGTCATAAATCGTAATATCAGTCGTTTATTCAAAACTTTAGAGTGGGAAAGCAGGGGAGTAATGATCGATTGGGAAAGACTGAGTCAGTTGAGATTTGAGGATGACATAGTTTTAATATCGGACAACTTGAGAGAAGCTAGAGAAATGCTGGAAGAACTACAACAGGCGACACAGAAGGTAGGAATGAAAATAAATTACAACAAAACTAAAAAGATGATCAACTTAATACCTAGCAAACAGATAAGAATAGGAGACGAGGAAATAGAAATCGTCGATAAATATACCTATCTAGGACATGGAATTAGAATAGGTAGGGACAACCAGACATGTGAACTCCCCAGACGAATAGCTTTAGGCTGGGCAGCTTACGGAAAGCTCAGAAATATATTCAAAGCGGACATTCCGATAAGATTAAAACGAAGAGTCTTTAACCAATGCGTCTTACCATTTCTAACCTACGGGGCTGAAACAATAATTCTTACAAAGACAAGTGTTAATAAACTGCAAATAACACAACGTAAAATGGAGAGATCAATGTTAGGGTTGACATTAAGAGATCGAGTCCGAAATGAAGAAATAAGGAGGAGAACGGTTGTGGACGACATCATAGCATGTATAACAAGATTAAAATGGAGATGGGCCGGCCACGTGGTAAGATTACAGGATAATAGGTGGACAAAGAGAATTTTAGAATGGCATCCGAGAGCTGACAAGCGCAATCGAGGCAGACTACCAACAAGATGGTCAGACGACCTAAAAAGAATCACAACCAACTGGATTGCAACGTCCCAAAATAGAAAACACTGGAAACGTCTAGAGGAGGCTTATGTTCAATAATGGATAAGGGAGAGCTAGAGATATATATACATATATATATATATATATATATATATATATATATATATATATATATATATATATATATATATATATCGGGTGCCTCATATGTATATAATGATTCCACAGCATTTATAGTGTCTCAAAACATGAACTAGCACAGATCACCTCGGATTCGACAATACAATAATTCCAAAATAGTTCAATTTAGACAAAGGGTATTTTAGAAAAATATTATCTAGAATTTTTAGTAGGACTCAAAAATAAAATAATATACAGGGCTTTCTATTTAAAAAAAAAACAAGATGGCCTAACTTCTTAGAACAAAACATTTTATTGTCAAGGTCAGCATGTGCGCCGTATAACACCGTAACTTTTATATATATATATATATATATATATATATATATATATATATATATATATATATATATATATATTTATGAGTCTAGCACATGTGTCCCAAGAAAGTCCCTATAAAGCTCTACAGGAGCGACATGTGTGAGGAAAAAGCGATTGACGTTATTCTTAAATAGTTGTAAGTTGGACTCGGTGGGAAACACAGTCCCGGGCAAATTATTCCAAAGGGATGATGTTCTCCATATAAAAGACCGTTCTTCGATGTTCCAGCGTATCAAGGCCGCCGGTCAGTTCCGGGTCTCCAATCAGACGAACAGCTCTTCTCTGAATAAAATCCAGTGTATGTTTGGGATCGGAGCCCCAAACATGGGAGCAGTATTCCATAATTGGTCGAATTTGAACTTTGTAAAGAATTAACAGTTGTGGATTGTAAAGCTTTCTGGTTTGAAATAATATTCCCAACTTTTTAGAAGCTTTCCTTGCTATTCCTGCAATATGTTCATGCCAGGACATATTTTCTCCTAAATTAACGCCCAACAAATTGAGTGACGATGTTAGAGGAATGGAGTGCCCCGATATAACTATGTCGGGTTCAGCAACGTTAACTTTTTTTACAAAAAACTGCCGCCTGGGTTTTTGTAGCGTTAAATTCCACTTGGTTACTGTCACCCCCAAGATAGAATTTCTTCCAGGTCTTTGTTAAGTTGAATGACTGCTGTTTGCGGATATTCGTCTGAATAGCCGATGTCTGAGCGTTCAAAGTGAATGTAGAGATAAGCGTACTGTCATCTGCAAAGCTGTAGAGTGGATTTCCTGCCTTTTCCAGCAGATCGTTAATGTAAATGAGAAATAGAGTAGGAGACAGTATGGAGCATTGGGGCACACCGGCGTTGATAGTGAAGGTGTTAGAAAGAAATCCGTTGACTGCCACTCGTTAAGAAAACTCTCTGAGGAAACATGAGAGTCACAAACAGAACTTTTCAGACATACCATAACAGCGTAGCTTAGCCCACAGTCCATCGTGCCAAACACGGTCGAATGCCTTGGATATGTCAAGAGCAACCGTTCGAGACTCTCCAAAGTGTTCAATTGCGCTGTTCCAAACATATGTTACATAGGTCAGAAGATCTCCTGTTGATTTATGTTTATGAAAGCCAAATTGGTGATCGCTAATAATATTGAATCCTTCAAGATATTTTAGAAGATAGCCTTTTCCGTGACTTTCGATATTATTGAAAGCAGTGCAACTGGTCGGTAGTTATTTGACAAGATCTTCTTACCTTTTTTGGTATTGGCTGAACTGTGGCACATTTCCAGTAGGAAGAAAATATTCCCTTTCTGTAGGATAGGTTCAAAAGTCTACAGAAAACTGGTGTTAGTTCCCTTGCACAGTTTTTGGGAACTATGGCAAGTATACTATCAGCGCCATAAGCTGTTTTGGCAACTAGCTTCATTAAAATACGTTTTATGATACGCTGTCTGAAGACAATATCGGACATCCTTGACTGCACTATGGGAATAGTAGGTGGTGTTTTTCCTTGGAAATCGACAGTAGAATGTGAATCAGCGTTCAGCCAACAAGTTCGCTTTCTCAACAGGTGTCGTTGCAATAGAATTATCTGACCGTGTGAGTGATGGTATGGCGGATTTGGTAAAATTTTGACTAACTGCCTTAGCGACTGATCATAAGGACCTGAAATTGTTGCGACAAGCGAGAAGCTTGTTTCTAATTCGTTGATTGTATGCCTCCTTGATTTCGTTGATAATTTGTTTGCATCTGTTCCTGGCACGAACAAAGGTGTTACGATTTATGGTATTAAGATTTTCACGCCATTGTCAGTAGGCTATATGTTTAGTCAAACCAAGGCTTGCCGTTGGAAGGGCATTTCTTCGAAAAAGGGATGTAAGCTTTCATACCAGCCAAAATAACGTCGGAAACCTCCCTGGCACAGTCAGATAGGTCGTCGGATCGAAAACAAACTTCTATCCAAGGAAAAGTTTGAAAATATTCCATGACATCTCAATGATTCGTAGGATACTCGATGTCGAAAACAGTTTGATCGTGTAAATCTCCAGATTGGTGGTCAAAAACAGATCAAGAATACTGGCAAATTCCCCATCTCGATCAGGGATCCGTGTTGGTTCGTCAATAAGCTGAGTTAAGTTACAACTGATTGAGATTGATTCAGCTTCACGACCTTGTTCGTCGGTAGAATTTGAATATTTAAGGCAGCTGATGTTGTGGGCATTAAAGTCGCCCAGGAAGGCAATTTCGGCATTTGGATAGTTAATTTGTAAATGATCGGTGGTGTCTGCAAGAGAAGTGAAAAGTGTTCTAAAGTTAGTATCACTTGATGGTCGATAGAGGTTGCAGATGAACCTTGTGGTTTGTTGAGTTGTTATTTTTAACCACATAACATCAAAGTTTGGGGGCCCCAGAGCCTCTTCTTGTTGGCAAGAGAGGTCGCTTCTGACATAATGACAGATTCCAAAGTTACTTCTAAATCGGGAATAGAAGTCGTACCCAGGATAAAGATAGGTGACTGTGCTGGTCGATGAACTGACCTTGGTTGCGCAGAGAGCTAGTACATGAGGTCTATTTGATGGTAGGTATTGGTGCACGGAATTTATTTTCCAGTTTAGGTTATGATCTATTTTAAAATTATGATCTCTGCATATCGACGTCCCTGAACTAGCAACCACCCGGAGATCTTAACGAGGGGGCTATTTTACTTCCGGAATTTTTTGTATCCAAGTGCTTCATCATTCTATTTGGTCCCACAGTTCGGGACATCGGCACAGCCACGAAACGTTAAGCAACTTCACTCAGCGTAAGCTGATGCGATGGTATCACACCGCGCGATGCTGACGGGATCTGGGCATCTACCATCTAGGTTGTTCTTTATGTCGCCTTCTACGACAGGCAGAACGTACCTATATATATATATATATATATATATATATATATATATATATATATATATATATATATATATATATATATATATATATATATATATATATATATATATATATATATATTATTATATATATATATATATATATATATATATATATATATATATATAATATATATATATATATATATATATATATATATATATATATATGTATATATATATATATATATATATATATATATATATATATATATATATATATATATATATATATATATCAAATAATCTGAATACTACAAACATAAGATCGTCGTCTTGTTTAAAATAACTAGATAAAACAAATGATAATATTTATAGCTCGTTGTGATAGATACTATATAGTAAGTCATAGTAATTACACTCGTTTAACTTTTAGAATCTTTACAAGTCACTGATGAGGAAATAGTAAGTGAAGCATTTCTGTTCTATCTTGCGGGTTTTGAAACTTCATCCAGTGCGACTTCATTTGCCCTTCTAGCACTTTCACAACATCAAGACATCCAAGACAAGCTGCGTAAAGAAATATATGATGTTTTGGAGAAAAATGACGATCAACTTACTTATGACGTTATCATGGAGATGCCTTATTTGGAAAAAGTTATACAGGGTAACAGTTCATTATTTTTCTTATGTACTATACCATATAATTTTATTTTTCAGCGTTGATTGGTTGCCAAAAGTACTTCATATCTTCTTTCTTCAGTACCATACGCTTATTTAGGATGTAGGTGTTAACGCATTTACCAATGAGTAAGGCAAAGTAAGCCTTCCTGTGTCTTAATAATGTGGCATCCGTAGGATGCTCCATTAGTTGCAGATGTTGCAAGGCAATGACTGTTGTTCTAGACCTGTTCTACTTTTTGTTTAGCTTTTTCCCATGAGTATGGTATTTACAAGCTTGTATCTAGGACATTGTAATATGTGGACCAAATCGCTAATCTGAAGGATGATGGAGATAAGGATATTTTTGATCCTTCTTAGGTTCCATATTTCAATGTTTATATTCTATTGAGGGACTTGATTTTAAGTCTTTTTTATAGACTAATATTAGAAGATATAACATTTGATTCTCAAAGGTTGAGGGGTACTTCCGGACGCACTAAGTGTTGGACTTAGCAAAGTAGCTTCGAATAAGTTCCACAAATATGTTATTTGACTTTCCTCGTCGCTATCATATTAACATATATATTCAGCCTGGCGTCCAGGTATTTAAATTTGTTTACTCTAGGGAATAGTTTGATTTTACTTATATTAATACCGAGACCATATTTTTATCCTATCTTATTAACTATTTATTTCTTGTTAACTATTTATTTCTTGTTACGGACATTCGCAGCCAGTGTTACTCATTCCTATATCTTTTGCTTTATTTTCTGAAGTCAGCTGATATATCTACTCGACAAATATATGTTCAACAAAAGAAGCGACAATATACATTCCTGTCGAATTCCTTGATTAATGTTGAGGTTTTCTGTATAAAATGATTTATTACATCTAAGCGCCGTTGTTTAATTTCAATATAGATGATGAATTAATCTTAGGTCCTTTTCAGCAATTTTTATCTCTTGTATTATTTGTAGCAACAGATCATTGCCTACGCTGTTGGATGTAGAGGGTACTCCGTGTAGCCAAACCATTTTTAAATTTAAACTGGGTTTTGTTTTAATATTTTTGATAATTTTTGTTTTAGAATGAGTAGTTCATCAGAATATTCAGTTAATGTTCTTTGCATCTTTTTGTTTTATGGTTTTATGCTATCGCTACACAGGTAGTCAGTCAGTTTGTAGCAATCTAGTCTATGTTATATCATTAAATAAATAATTTATTGTTTTTTGGGGTCCATTAGTTTTAACGGCTCCATCGTCGTGATCACAGGCTTGCTCTTCGTAACGTTTGTTTTAATTTTTTCTTAATTTTTTACATCTTCTTGGATCTCTAAGTGGGTCATAGTTGTCATAGTCGAATCCAGGATATGCCGTATTTCCAGTATTGATGTTAATGAAAACCACTGCTTTGGTATTTGGATATAATACAAACCCTTATCATTTGAGTTCTTTACATGTTTGGTTTCATTAGCTTGTTATAATCAAGATGCAGATGTACTGAGACTGGAGGATATTTTAGCGTCTTAGTAGGTAGCTGGTACGACATATGATAAATATTGATTAATTTTTTCATCAATATTTATTGTCATATATTGTTAATTTTGAGAAAGTAAAACTTTGGCTATAATTACATCGTTCTTTAAACATCTAATTTTCGTCAGTCCACATTAAGTAAACGGAAGTTTATTTCCAGTGAGAAACCGTCGTATGATAAATTTAAAGATGCTTGATTTCACTGATGCATACAATCTTTTTATACTCCGTTATTTTGATATCTTTGCATATATTCTTCGAATTTAGGTTTTTAATTTAGTTATCAGTGTAAAATAATGACAAATATTCGCGCATTCGGTAATAATTAGAGTTATTTGTTGTCTTCCCTTTTAATTATTCAGAAGTTAAAAGTATTTTTCGTTACTCAGAAAATGAGAGCTAAACCTTAAAAATAGATGTGTGATCTACAAAATGTTAAAATTTCTTTAAGCTTTGGGTGTGTCGCAGATACGGTTTAATAATTGTTAGAAATTTTATACAAAAGAAATTGCTCATGTTTTTTTGTATATAACTTAATGCAGTATATTTTTTCATCCACAAAATCTAGTGTACAGTATTCTAAAAATGATACTGGTCTCGATTATTTAATTACGAGTAATTGTTATAGAGATGAATTGCCGTTTCTATCCATATATGAATGTCATTGCCGGATGCGTTTCAAAAATTGATATGTTAAAAAAAAGACACAACCCTGAAAACATCTGTCCGGGCTGTTATTAGTTAAAATTGTAACCTGCTCTACATAAATATATATTGTTACTATATTATTGTTTTCTCAGTTTAAACCTTTTTTACAGTGAATCTAAATATGTAATATTTTTTATTTGAAAATTACAGAATCTCTCAGAAGATTTCCACCAGTCCCCTTTATTCCAAGAAAGTGTACTAAAACTTACAAAGTACCTGGAATAGACGTAGTCATTACAAAAGGTAATTTGCTCTTTAGTTTCTTTTATCCCTATAAAGATAGCATTTTTTAAATTATTCCTGAACCTATTTATACAATTTAAAAAATCTCTTTTTATTTGTTATTGTATTTTCTTTAACTGTTTAGTAACTGTATATAACTGACAGAAATACATATATATATATATATATATATATATATATATATATATATATATATATATATATATATATATATATATATATATATATATATATATATATGTATATATATATATATATATATATATATATATATATATATATATATATATATATATATATATACATATATATATATATATATATGTATATATATATATATATATATATATATATATATATATATATATATATAATATATATATATATATATATATATATATATATATATATAATATATATATATATATATATATATATATATATATATATATATATATATATATATAAATTCAAAATACACTGAACTGTAACCCAGGTGAGTAATAAGTCCCACACCTCAATAGAGTTCTGCTCTAAGGATTCTTGGGAGTTCAATACTACCATCTATAAAATACAAAGCAAAAATATCTCAAAACCACAAAATTAGAAAATACAAAAATAAACTCATCTATATATCTATGTTCAATGTGAAATCACTATAAACCGAAGATAGAATATTAGAACTTGAAGAAAAACTGAAAAATATAAAGTGGGAAGTAGTAGGGATATCGGAAGTAAGGAGATGTGAAGAAGCCTGTGTAAAAGTTAAAAGTTGTCATACTCTCTATTATAAAGGAAATGAACCAAATAAAATAAACGGAGTGGGACTCCTAATTCATAAGAGTATATTAAACAATAAAACAAAATATAATCCTATGTATGAACGAGTTATAATGATTGAAATGGAAATATCCAAAAGAAATATTTGTCTATGCCCCAACCACCGATCACGAAGAGGGCGAAATTAAGGAATTTTATGAAGAAATAAATATTGCCCTTAAATTCAGTTCAGCACTTTACACACTAACAATTGGTGACCTGAATATCAAAGTAGGCGTCATGTAGGCCTTTACGGCTTCGGAGTGAGGAATGCTAGAGGACAACGGGTAATAAATTACATAAACCAAAAATATTAGATATGCGGGTTATCAATAAGGTCAAAATGGAAAGTGAACATCGTATGGTTCGGGCTGAAATAAATTTTAACCTAAACATGGAACAAAGGAAAATGATGAATCAGGAGATGAGAATCATAGATACAACACAACTAAAACACAAGAAAGTGAATATATACGTAAACTTAAAGAATATGAAATCAAATAGGTCATTTCATCCCTAAACGGAACTAATAGAAAAACCGTTCAACATATCGTAGAATTCGCGGAAGAAGTAGCTCTCAAAAGAAATAATCAACCTAATACGAAATGAAAAATCCATGAAACAAGATACGATAGTATAGAAAATAAGGTACAGACTCTGTACAAAGATATAAAGAAATGTATTAGGCGAGATATAAGAAGCTGTAATAATGAGAAAATTGAAGAAAATTTGAAGAACAGAAAGAGTATAAAACTTATACAAAGATCACTATGTTAATTGAACTGCAAATACTAAAATTAGTAGATGAGAAGAACCAACTTATAACCCAAACGAATGAACTAAGTATAATTATAGACATATTCTACAAGGATCTTTATGAGAGTAAAGTTAAACCACCCCCAGAAAAAAGTGAGTCAGTTCAAATATGAGTAATTAATGAAGAATCTGAAGATATTCTCAATATGATAAAATATGAAATACAAATCTTTAAATAAAATGGGAAGAGGCAAAGCAGGTGAAGATCGCAAACTTGTAGAAATAATCCAAAAGGGCGAAGAACCCATACTAAAGTTGCTGGATATATTGTATAATAAGTGTCTCAATATGTGCGATGTGCCTCGAGACTGGGATAATGCAGTGATGATTTTCTTATTCAAAAAAGTCTACACTAACTATCTATAGATCAATCAGTCTGCTATCCGTGATGTACAAGTTATTTATGAAAATAATAACTGAAAGTCTCACAAAGAAATTGGACACTTACCAAGCCAGAGAACAATCTGGATTTAGAAAAGACTTAGCACACTGGACCACCTTTAAGTCTAATAGAAAAGTAAAGCGAATATAATTTTAAGATATAGGTGGCGTCTGTGGATTATGATAAAGCATTTGACCCCCTTGAAATCTGAGTAACATTGAATAGTTTAAGTACTGTAAAATTGTCAGCAGATATTCGCAGATGATTCAAAAAATATATAAAAAGCAACATTTTAGATGGTTTTGACAGAAAACACCAACGAGATAAAAATGAAAAGAAATGTACGGCAGAGAGACACCATAGCGCTGAAACTGTTTACTTTGACGCTAGAAGATCTATTCAAACAACTCCTATGGACAAACAAAGGTGTAAATATGGGAGAGTAACTGAATCATTTGCTATTCGTGGACGATATTGTACTTATATCTGCGAGCAAAGAAGGATTGGAAGAAATGCCAAATGAAGAAATCCAGAGAAATGGTCTGAAGATAAACATGATCAAAACACTTCTTCTTTAACATAGTTGACAATGACAAATGATAATAACTACGTTAAAGAAGCAATGTTGAACACTGAAAACGCGAAAACATATTCATACGTATGCCATAGACAAAAAATAGTAATATCCAAAAAAACTTGAGAGCGGGAGCAAGAAGAATATTATTAGCTTGGCCAGCGTTTGGCAGCAGACAGCGACTGCAGAACATCCTCCTTTTCAACGTGCCAAAGGCACTAAAAGCGAAGACATTTGACCAATGCGTATTGTCGGTATTCACATACGGAACGGAAACGTGAGCCCTGAATCGAGAAATTTTCAAATGTCTACAAGTAGCTCAATGAGCGATAGAAATGAGGATGTTGGGTGTAACATTGAGGGATGGGCTGACTAATAAAGAAATTTGAAGAAAGCCCAAGATAGCTGATATAGCTGAGAGGGTGAGCAGATTGACGTGGAGCTGGACAGGCCACATCGCTAGAGTCTCTTATAATCGATGGACACATAGAATAATCAACTGGAGGCCCTGGAACGAAAAAAGAAGTAGAGGGCGCCCACAAACCCAACGGTTTAACGATATCAAAAGACTACCGGGATACAAGCGGGATAAACAAGGATAGAAGAAGAGACATACCAAGGCGAAGCTTATGTCCGAAGTGACATATATATATTATATATATATATATATATATATATATTTATATATAATATTAATATATATCTATATATATATATATATATATATATATATATATATATTATATATAATATATATATATAATATATATATAAATATATATATATATATATATATATATATATATGTTTATATATATGTATATATATATATATATATATATATATATATATATATATATATATATTATATAATCTATAATATATAAAATGTAACGTCATAATACATATAAAATGCAACGTCTCACTTCTGTCCTGTCTGTCTGTCCGTTAGTGCCTTATCACTGGATTATCCGATTTACGTACTTTTTTTTTTTAAAACATACATATGTTCTCTGGCCAGGTTATAGGCTATATTTTATCAGGATATGTAGCATAAGGAATGAGCAGTGACGATAATAGTGAATGAAGTCGGAAAAAAGTTTGCCGCTAGCGCGTTCCTTGCAATACACAGCCTAAACCATTAAATATGGAACCATATTATGTAGCAGAGAATATCTATAATCTATAATATATATATATAAAATGCAATGTCTCTCTGTCTGTCTGTCTGTCTATTAGTGCGTTTATCACGCGAGAACCACTTATCCAATTTACGTGTCTTTTTTAAATTCATACATATATTCTTTGGCCAGGTTATATAATAATAATAATAATAATCTATATCTATAATATATATATATATATATATATATATATATATATATATATATATATATATATATATATATATATATAAAAATGCAGCGTCTGCTCTGTCTGCCTGTCTATCCGTTAGTGCGCTTATCACTGGAGAACCACTTATGCGATTTACGTGCTTTTTTTTAAAACATACATATGTTCTCTGGCCAGGTTATAGGATATATTTTATTGCGTTAGGTAACATAAAGAATAAGCAGTGACGATAATAGTGAATCAAGTCGGAAAAAATGCTATCGTTAGCGCGTTCTCTTGCAATATACTGCCTAAACCATTAAATATGGAACAATATTATATTGCAAAGAATGTAATATATATAAAATGCAATGTCTCTCTGTATGTCTGTCTGTCTGTCCGGTAGTGCGCTTATCACTTGACTTACTTATCCGATTTACGTGTTTTTATAAATTTATACATATGTCTATATAATTCCATATAAGCCTAGATAATGAGAGATAAGGTGAAATAATGGGAGATAGGTATAAATAATGAGAGATAAGGAGAAATAATGGGAGATAAGCAGAAATAAGTAATAATGGGAGTTATGATGAGATAATGGGAAAAATGGGAGATAAGGAGAAATAATGGGAGATAAGTCGAGATAAGCCTAGATAATGGGAGATAAGGTGAGATAATGAGAGATAAGTATAAATAATGGGAGATAAGGAGAATAATGGGAGATAAGGAGAAATATTGCGAGATAAGTCTAGATAATGGGAGATAAGTTGAGATAATGGGAGATAAGGAGAAATAATTGGAGATAAGGAGAAATAATGGGAGATGAGCAGAGATAAGCTTAAATAATGGAAATTATGTAGAGATAATGGGAGATAAGTAGAAATAAGGAGTCCACGCGAGCGGAGCCGCGGGCACGGCTAGTACATATATAAAATTCTTTAAAATTCCGTATTTCAATCCGTTCGTCTAACAATGAATTTGCACGACGTTTCGCCAAAATCTCAATTGGCATTTTCGAGTGTTCCCGCTGCTGCTGCTACTCGATACTGCGATCTTGCTGCTGCTGCCGCTCGAAGCTAACTGAGAAACCGACGTGTGATCGCCGCCTTTAATAGGTCGGCGTCTACGCAGATTGTAGGTGGGGTCGGAAGTGTTCGTTCGAGCATCGGTGTTTGCCGGCTGGGTGGTAATTACGGGTTCCGGCGCTAAGCTGACTGCCTTCTCGATGTTCCATGTAGTGGAGATAGTCAGCGCACCATCTCACTTATTTAGCTGTGCATTCTTTTCCATTTCTAAGGCTTCTCTGACTATGCGTGTTTTATAATGTGAAATCGAGGCTAGTGGTTTAGATCCCTCAAAATTCATGTTGTGACCAGTATCATGATGGTGCTGAAAAAGAGCTGATGTTGTTTGTTTATTTTTGATACTTATTTTATGTTCCTGGATTCAGGTGGAGATTCTTCTGTTTGTTTGTCGTTTGTACACTTTGTGGCAGTCTGCGCATGGGATGCTGTAAACTCCATGGTGTTCCAGTTTTCTTTTGTCCTTGGGGTTGCCACCAGAGTGTTTTGTGGTTTATATCCTGTGCCTATGTTGTATTTTCTTAGGACTCTTCCAATCATATCTGTAACTCCTTTCACATACGGTAATAGGACTCTGCTTTGGTTGAGGTCCCGTTCTTCTGTCCTTGTCTGTGGATGGCGCTGCCTTTCTAATGCTCTCTGTGTGGACTGCTCTTTGTATCCGTTTTGCTTGAGTGCCCTAGTAATTTGTGTAATTTCTGCTGTCTCGTGTCTGGTTCGGTGAGTCAGTATGATCTCGATACGTGGGTGTTGGCTACCGACTGGATTTGGGATGGATGGTGGTGTGAGTCAGCGTTTAAATATCTGTTGGTGTGAGTGGGCTCTCGGTAGACTGAGTATGGAAGTTGACCGTCGTTTTTCCGAGTTCCGAGAACATCAAGGAAAGGGAGGCTTTTTTCTTCTTCTACTTCCAAACTGAACTGTATCCGGTGGTGAATTATATTTAAATAGGTCAGGAAGTTGTCTAATTCATTTCGTCCATGGGGTCAAATTATAAAGATGTCATCAACATATCGTTTCCAGAGTTTTGGTTCGAGTGGTGAGTTTTTAAGGACCTCTGTTTCAAAATAGATCATATAGAGATTGTCTATTACCGGTGAAAGGGAAGATCCCATGGGCGCTCCATCTATTTGTTTGTATATCTGACTATTGAAGACAAAGTAGGTATTTTTTTAGACAGTGTTCCGATAGTTCTATAACATGAGCTGGAAAATCCTCGTTCAAATGCTATTTTGTCTAGTGCTTCATCCACTGGAATACTAGGATAAAGTGAAATAACATCTAGACTTACCAGAATGTCATTTTTCTCTAGCTGAATGTCTCTGATTATGTTCGTGAGGTGTTCGGAGTTTCTGATATATGAATCAGCACTTTCAACGGTTGGTTACATGATCTTTGCCAGATGTTTTTCTAAGTTTTGTGTAGGTGAGGCTACCGCGCTGATAATGGGTCTAAGGGGGATGTTGGGCTTGTGTATCTTTGGTAGGCCATACAACTTTGGGCATAGATTTGATTACTCTCTTGGAATTATGAGTCTTTCAACCTCTGGCCCCAAATTTGCAGCTTTTATTTTGGCCTTCAGATATGTTCTAAGGTCCCTGGTCACTGGCTTGTAGGTGTCGTCTTGTAAAATGGTTTTCATTTTTGTCATGCAGTCTTCGGTATTTAGGATCACTGTGGCATTGCTCTTGTCTTCTGGTAATACGGTGATGTTTTTGTTTTTCTTGAGCGCTTGAAGAGCTTTCCATTTTTCAAATTTGAGGTTTGGCTTAGAAGGTCTGCTTGTTCTCAGGATTTGAGTGATATCATGTCTTATTCTTTCAGCATTTTCTTCGGGCATGGTATCTAAGGCAACCTATATATTTGAAATTATATCTTCAACTGGGATTGATTTTGGTGTTACGGCGTAACTGAAACCTTTGTTTAGTGCTGATTCTTCGTGGTCTGTAAGAGGATGTGTTGAGAGGTTATGCACGACTTTTTTTGTTTCTAGTTGTGGATCAGTGTGTCGCGTATCTTTTCCTGTTTTCTAGCTTCTTTTTTAATTTTTCGGTTTTAAAGTTGGTGTTGGATTCTGCCCGCCAAAATGAGAGTTTGTCAATATCAGACCATAGTGGAGGGTGTATATGGTTGTAGATGTAGGTAAAAGATTTCTTTCTCTGTGATGGCAATCTGTCTGTGATTTGTTCTCGCAGAAGCTCCTGGCTGGCTCTTTTTAAGATGGATGTTGCATTTTTTGTTTTAAGGTGTCGTTCCGGCACCTAATCAGGAAGGTTAGGTCGCTGCAAAGTGTCAATACTCTAGAACGAGGTTTCTCAAAGCATTGAATTTGAAAATGCCAAATGAGATTTTGGCGAAACGTCGTGCAAATTCATTGTTAGACGAACGAATTGAAACCTGGAATTTTAATGTATTACATTCCACCATCCGAGAAAACCTCTATTCTAATATATATATATATATATATATATATATATATATATATATATATAAATATATATATGTATATATATATATATATATATATATATATATATATATATATATATATATATATATATTATACGTACGTAATAAAATATATCCTATAACCTGCCCAGAGAACATATGAATTTAAAAAAAAAAGTACGTAAATCGTATAAGTGGTTCTTGACTGCTAAGCGCACTAACGGATGGACAGTCAGAGAGACGTTGCGTTATATATATTATAGATTTTGTTTGATAAATATTGTATTAAGTTAAGAATTTTTAAAAAAAAAACACGTCGGTCGGATAAGTGGTTCTCGAATGATAAACACACTAACGGACAGACAGACAGATAGAGAGAAGTTGCGTTTTATATATATTATATAGATTATTATTGTTATTATATAATCTGGCCAGAGAACATATGTATGAATTTAAAAAAAAAAAACATATAAATCGGATAAGTGGTTCTCTAGTGATAAGTGCACCAACGGATAGACAGATAGACAGACAGACAGACAGACAGAGAGACGTAGCATTTTATATATATTATAGACGATTATAGATAACCTGGTCAGAGAACAAATGTGTAAATTTAAAAAAAAGCACGTAAATCGGTTAAGTGGTTCTTGAGTGATAAGCGCACTAATGGACAGACAGACAGAGAGACGTTGCATTTTATATATATTATAGATATTCTTTGCTACATGATATTGTTCCATATTTAATGGTTTAGGCAGTGTATTGCAACAGAACGCGCTAGCGGCAAACTTTTCCGACTTGATTTACTATTATCGTCACTTTTTATTCCTTATGTTACCAAACGTAATAAAATATAGCCTATAACCTGGCCAGAGAACATATGCATGTTTTAAAAAAAATCACCTAAATCGGATAAGTGATTCTGCAGTGATAAGCGCACTAACTGACAGACAGACAGACGGAGAGGTGCTGCATTTCATATATATTAGAGATATTCTTTGCTACATGATATTGTTCCATATTTAATGGTTTAGGCAGTGTATTGCAAGAGAACGCGCTAGCGGCAAACTTTTTTCCCACTTGATTCACTATTATCGTCACTGCTTATTCCTTATGTTACCTAACGTAATAAAATATAGCCTATAACCTGGCCAGAGAACATATGTATGTTTTTAAAAAAGTGATATGCGCACTAACGGACAGAGAGACAAACAGACAGACAGAAAGATGTTGCATTTCATATATTATTGATATATATATATATATATATATATATATATATATATATATATATATATATATATATATATATATATATATATATATATATATATATATATATATATATATATATATATATATATGTATATATATATATATATATGTATATATACACTCCTGGACAAAATTAACGCAACAATATATTAAATCATACAAATCTCTATAATGAATTAATTTTAATAATATTTTATGAATATTGGTTACACTAAAAGTTAGAAAAAACTTATTCGGATACTTTAAAAGTGAATTAGCTACCAAATTTCTCTATAAGATTCGAATTAAAATTATTCTTAAGACCTAATAACAAAATCGTTGAAATTATGTAATAATGAAAAAAATAAACTGGGACACCAGTAGCAAAATTAATGGTGTAACTGGGACACTAGTAGCGTGTGTTGCCTCCTCGACTTCGGATGACAGCGTTTATGCGCCTAGGCATGCTTCTAATTAAATTTTGGATAAAATCTTGAGGAATTTGCTCCCATTCTGTGATAACTGCATTTTCAAGTTCCCTCAGGTTTCTAGGTGCAGGTTTATGACGTTTCACATTTTTCTTAAGGTGATCCCATACTATCGGATTCAGATCCGATCTTTTTGGTGGCCATTGCATAATCGGTATATCAACTTGATTAAGGTAATCGAGTACCTCCCTGGCTACGTGAGGTCGAGTGTTGTCTTGCATAAATAGGAAATTGGGCCCCACAAAATGACCGAAAGGCATCACATGTTCTATTACAATATTCTCAAGATAGTAGTCAGCATTCATGGATCTCGTACGGACAGGAACTAACTCTGTGCGAGCATCAAAGCAGATGTCACCCCAGAACATAACAGATCCACCGCCGAATGGAATCCTTGCAGAGATATTGAAAGGAGCAAACCTCTCTCCTGGCCTTCGCCATATTCGCTCACGACCATCTGGATGTTTTAGACTAACCCTAGTTTCATCTGTGAAGAAAACTTGTTTCCAATCATCCACAGACCAGTTTTCGTGATTTCGAGCAAAACGTAACCTGGCAACTCTGTTCTCTCTAGTAAGCAAGGGCGCAGTGGCTGGTCTCCTACTGTTTAATCCAGCTTCATTTAACCGTCTTCTAACTGTTTTAGAAGAAATTGTGACATTGCGAACAGCTTCGAGTTCGTTTCTTATTATAGAACTTAGTGACAGTCCTGTTTCTTAAAGCATATTGTCTTATAAAACGTTCATCTAGGTCGCTAGTGTATCGTTTTCGCCCTTGCCCTAGCCTTCTAGAATAAGTTCCTACTTCATTCAAGCGTCTTACCATACGACTTATTGTGGAACGATGTTTGCCTAACAAATTGGCAACATAACTTTGAAAATATCCCTCGTCCAATAAAACTGAGGCTCGCACTACCTCGTGTTCAGTTAAATTCCTTGTTCGATTTATTTTTCTAATTCTAAAAAGGGAACAATTTATAAGCTTACTTTTAAAGAAAATATATCGCATTATTACAGAAAATTGTTTATCTTCTAAAAAATTCTTTAAAACTGTAAATCTAAACGAATTGTTTTGATTTCTGTCATGAACAACGAAAAAAAAAAAAAATGCCTAGCCTACTACTCAAATACTCGATAAACTTTAAAACTGACACAAGAAAAAGATAAATTAATTTTCAGATTGTTGCGTTAATTTTGTCCAGGAGTTTATATATATATATATATATATATATATATATATATATATATATATATATATGTAATGTATATATATATATATATATATATATATATATATATATATATATATATATATATATATATATTATATATATATATATATATATATGTATATATATATATATATATATATATATATATATATATATATATATATATATATATATATATATACATACATATACATATATTGAATATAGAATTGTTACGAATTTTGGGAAAAATTTAAATAAGATATAACGAATAATCTGTTTTATTTCAAAAGTTGAGAGTGAGAAGTATAGACTCAAATTAAATTCAATAACATTATATTGTATAAGTTACACCGCAGTAAACAATATCAGTATGATCTTAACTTATTGAGCACTCGTAATTAATTTAATTTTAGGCACTAGGGTCCTTATTCCAGCATGGGGAATCCATATGGATTCAGAATACTATCCAAATCCAGAAGAATTTAATCCAGAAAACTTCAGTCCAGCAAATAAAGCTAAAAGACCAGACTATACTTGGATGCCCTTTGGAGAAGGTCCTAGAACTTGTATTGGTAAGTCAACTCTATTGATAATATTGTGATTTAATAAATATTATCGATGGTTCGAGTCCGGTCCTGGCTGCAGGATGTTGTGACGTCGCAGGTTTTAATTAAAAATCAAGTAAAGGCCAATAAAACACAAAAAAATAGATAAATAAAGAAATAGTATATCACTATTTGTAACCAATATCTTCTATCTTCTAGTAAGTAGATAAATAAAGAAATAGTACATCACTATTTGTAACCAATATCTTCAGATAGAAGATATTGGTATGTATGTGTATGTGAATGCACCTTTACTATCACTTACTTCACAAGTGGTAATAACATAAAACAAGTCGTGGTATTCAGATCAGGTTACTAGTTCTGGATGGAGACGTACGTAAGATTCCTTGACTGACGTTATTTAGCAAGAACGCGAAATAGTATCGACTGGATCCCGTAAGTGGCGTTAGGTATATCCTTAACAACGCCACGAGACAAGGGTCATTTTCCTAGATCTTCCAATTTATTTTATATGCAGGTTTGTGTAAAAGGGTAATTGTATGTATCTGCGCTTTTGACCATGAATATCAAAAATAGCAACAAAGAATTATGAAATTTTGTTTTAAACTCTAGAAAAGTGCCACGGACACGTATGATATGATTCGGAAAGCATTTGGAGGTGATGAGCGTTCTGGAAGACTTTCGACTGCGACTACGCCTGAAAATATTCACACAGTTCAACAAATCATTCGTAACTGTGAGATGCTTTCGCAAGAATATTAAAAAAAAAGGCCAAAACTTTGGATCGAGTAGAGTTTACTTATGCATCACTAGAACGCACCGGCGCACAGGTTTATACGCAACAGGTTTCATTGAGGTATTCAATAACTGTCATTCCCCACCCCCCCATTGACCTGATTTGGCATCACGTGATTTCAGGCTGTTCTCCTGTCTGAAGATGAAGTTAAAGGGTAGCTGTTTAGATACTGTACAGGAGACACAACGTGAAAGGTACGCGACGCTGGAGGCAGTTACTTCGACGCTCTAAAAAATGATTGACACGTAGAAAATACTTTGGAATCGGTACATTCTGATGCCGGGGTACTATTTTAAAGGTGACGGGAGTCATAAAGCCTAAAAGTAACTACTTCAGATTTTTTTAACACAAAGTTGCAATACATAACACAATTTTCATTTACTTATTAATTACAATAACAAATTTTAGTTTTTCACTACTTTATTTAGAAATTTTTTTCAGGAATGAGGTTTGGTTTAATGGAAAGTAAAATGGCTCTTATTACACTACTTAAAGACTTTAAGTTTACTCCTCATGAAAAATCAAAATGGCCCCTGGAGTTCGAGACTACAGCGGCTACATTATCACCAAAGGGTGATCTTTGGCTTAAGGTCGAAAAATTGTAAAATGAAGGTGAATGAAGGAAAAGATTATATAGAGTCCATTTTATAGTATTAGCTATAGTAGAAGTACATGTTAAAATTATTCTAAATTATATACTTATAACTTTATAACTTTTATATTAAACGATTTCCCTATTTTCTATGCAATTCGTCATAATATCCTCCATTCACGTACAGGAAATATAAACTTATTGCTTGTTTCAAAGTGGCAAATAAATTAATAAAAATTAATAATTAAATAATAACCTACAATGTTTTAAATTCCTATTGTAGTAAATGGAATAATTCTTAAATATGTAAATAAATTATGTGAATTCTTTTGTTGTTCTACATTTCTCATCTCAATATAAAATCTTAAAGATTATTTACAGCAGGTTGTATAAAATATGTATTAGCAAAGTAATATTCCTACCTAGAATCCACAACACCTTAACGCTACAAGAGCGTTGTGTGATCGGAAAAAGCGATTCACGTTGGTCTTGAATCGCTACAAATTAAATTCGGTGGGCAAATCATTCCAAAGGGATGATATAATAATAATAATAATGTCTTTATTGTGCATTCACATTATAATTACAATAATATAGTGTCATTAACTTGAACACACAAAAGGCGAAGTAGAAGCTAGGCTTCCTCACTTAACCTACTTATCATAATATAGACTTACGACTAAGAAAACAGTTTTTCCTTAACAATCACTCCGTATCAGAAATCAGACTCAACGTACTCAACAGAGCGGCATTGGGGCTTAGGAGAGTCTAGGTACTATTCATGTTGGAACAGAGATGCTGTGCTAGAGGACGAATGGAATTTTTAATAATCTGAGGCGGGACGTTTTTCAAATTCAACTGGACCAGATTGTATTTTCGCGAAATTTGATAGCTGAACGATCTTTCATATAGAGTTGTTACGTGGGAAGGAGCAGTGATAGTAAATTTGTGCCTCAAATTCAATGCATGTGCATCTGAATTTTATTTTTTGATATAAATATGGCGGGTATTTTAAAAAGATTATTTTATTATACAAAACTAAGCTATGAAACATTATTTTTTCTCTCATGTTAAACCAGCCAATATCTTTCAATTTGATCCCTGATCCCACATATCATTCGCACACAGCAGTTTTGTATCAACTGGATGCGCCTTGCATCTTGTTCCAGCAAGCATGGCCCGTACAAAGTGTCACAAAAAGAGAAGTGTGACAAGACCAGGCAGTCACATAACGATTTCTTGAGGTTCACATCCAAAAGGTGCGTTGGATTGAAAATTAGTTTTAAATTAGCAAATGCTCTTCTTACACAGCAGTTAATGTATTCAGAGAACCTCAAGTCAACGTCAAGCAACAGACCGAGATTTCTAGCCACATTCGAAGTACCCAGAGTTTCACCATCTAGACTAATGTGGAGCAAATCCCTGTATTGGTCCCTAACATGCTTACGTAGAAACAGAAGTACCTTACTTTTCTTGGGGTTAAGGACTAAACAATGATCAGCTTAGTTGCGCTGCAGCCGTTGAAGATCACTCATAAGCATGTTATTAGCCACAGCAATTTTTTCCGGTTTAAAGGACAAGTATAACTGAGTATCATCCGCATATAAATGCACTGTGGCGTACCTAAGATTTCTAACTAGTTGTGAAGTATATAGAGTAAAAAAGAGAGGGCCAAGAATAGATCCCTGCGGGACGCCACATGTGATATCCAGTGGACTCGATAGTATGTTATTAGTCCTTATAGATTGGAGAGATCTCCACCTAATAGTTTTTTTTTGAAAATGGTGGTACAAGGAGTCATAGGCTGAACTTCATTTGGATGTGATGTATTAGTGTTAACATGCAGCACTCTCTAAGCGGGTGCATCCGTGGAACACTTTCCAGGAACGGTTTCTCTCAACATGGAAGCAGTATTTCATCGTTGCTTGAATTTGAGTTTTATACAGGATTAAAAGTTGTTGTGGAGTATAAAGCGTTCTACTACTCTCTCTACTTTTCCGAGGCTCACTTTGTGACATGTGCAACATGTTTGTGCCATGGCATATTTGCTCTTGAGTTAATGCCCAGTAAGTTGGATGACGATGCTAGAGATGTGTAGTGTTCCGGTGTTGGGTTCTGCAAAGTTAACTTCTTTAGAAAGAACTGCCGTCTGGGTTTTTGGAGCATTAAATTCGACTTAGTTAACATTATCTCAACAAGGAGTTTCTTCAAAGTCGTTGTTAAATCGAAAGCCTTCTTGATGCTGTTATTTGAATGGCTAGTTAATGTTCGAGTGGTCCGAGTAAATAAAATGAATCTTGTCATCGGCAAAGCTTAGCCAACAATCCGTTGTGCTTAACAGACATATTGATGGTCGCTCATAATATTGAATCCTTCGTGCATCGTAAGAACTTAAAGAACTTAAGTATTTAAAAAAGAAAAATTCGTGGTATTATTTGCTACTTGCTCATGTATCCCTACACGGGACAGCACAACCCTGCCATTCAGATTATCGCAGCCTCCCTTAATAAGAAAGAGATCTTAGGAGCAGTAATGTTAAATATTTCAAAGGTGTTTGACTGCTGCCAACACTTATTCGTTTCCAGTCTTTAATCCCGGATAGGAAATTCAGTGTCAATATTGATAACCTCACAGGAGAAGACAGAAAATTTGGAGTCTTCAAATACTTTTTATTGTCACTTATACAACATATGATTTTGGTAAAAAACGTATAAACTTGGTGATGTTGGGCGACAAAACTGTCATTTTAACATCAGAAAGAAGCTATGCAATCATAACTAGCAAACTCCAGGCTTGCTTGTCGGATCGTTCTAATCGGTCAACGAAAAAAACTCAAGCGATTTTCTTTTTCAAGTTCACTAAGGTTTTTTGTCTTGTATACTTAGCCTTTGAAGGAAATAGGTTTGCAAATAGATTTTACAATTCTGTACAGTATTTCCTAGTTGTCCTAACCACACTCACTGAAGTTTCTAGTGCAACATTATTTAGAGGAAAACGATTTTATAAATGATCTTGTCTGCTGGTAAAATATTTTTGGCTGCAATAAAACAATGGATCTGAGCTATTTTAAGGGTAGATTAAAATGCGAGCGCTAGATCTCTGCAACTTAGTCACCCCATATCAGATGCTTGCGGTAACTATGTCGCTATCTAACGCAGCAATATACCGAGTTTCACAATATTTCCTGGATGGTCTGAAATAGCAATAAAGGTACGAGTAGTAAGAAAAATGTAATAAATTTTATTTAAGAATTTAGTTTAATTTTTAGACATTACATTAAAAAATTGAACGGACAATAACAGTAATGCACTTCATGGACGGAATTTTTTTTATTGGCATACCACACGCGCGGTGAATTCATATAGCGCTACAGGAGCGGCACGTGTGCGAACGAAGCGATTCACGTTGGTCTTGAATCACTACAAATCGTGCTCTGTGGGAAAAAAACGGTCCTTGGTAAATCATTTCAAAGCGATAAGCTTCTCCATATAAACGACTGCTAAAAACTGGTTGTACGAGGAGTGACTAAACCTCATACAGGTGTGAGCTATTGCTGCGACGGGTATTCTTATTATGCCTCGCTCTGGAAGGATGTAAGCGGGCTACATCTATTAAACATTTTACATGAAAATTCTTGTGGAATAGAGTTAAGTGTCGCCAATCGATTTTCGAGATTCCGAGGAATCCAGGTTGCTGGTGAGTTCTGGGCCTACAATCAGGTAAACAGAACTTTTCTGAATGGAATCCAATAAATGTCGTGTATATTGGGTAGCGGAACCCCTAACATGAGAATATTATTTCATCGTTATTCGATTTTGAGCTTAGTACATGTACATTGTAGGTCAGTGCAATATATAGTCATCTCTATTTATGAAATAGGGGAAGGAGGAACTACAATAATTAACAGGTACATAAAACAATTACTAAGTAACAATCACTCTTTATTTAACAATTCAATCTTAACTAATTTTACTTATTTTAGAATAATTATAAATAAAGTACATTAACAATTTCGTGCATGAGAAAGTGGTGAGCGAATAACTCGATGTTTCGGAGCCTTGATCTTCTTCAAATGCAGTAACGAATTGTAAATGTGAGTAAAGGATGTGTTCTGGACTTTTGGGCTGTGGTTAAAAGGTTTTGTAAAATAAGGCAGTAAATAGTTTCGAATTTTAAAGAGGCCCATTTTCGTATGATAACTGACTAAATAATTACCTATATAAGAAATCTAATTATAAAAATTGACATTCTTTTAGCTGAAGTGATTTTGCATTCTCTAAGAGTCATGTACAATCACTGACTGGAAATAACTGGTGGATAGGAATAATAAGAGCCAGTTCTCTAGAATCATAAAAATGATCTGCAGTAACCTCGGTTCTAGAGGAAACCAAATAGATATATACTTTTATATAGAGTTTTGTAACTTTAGTAATAACATAGACAAAAGAATTATTTAGTATAGAATATGAAATTCTATGTAAATATTTAGAGAACCAAATACTGGAAGATAAATGGAAAGTAAAGGGATCACAACAACAGAGGTGGCGCAGACTTGAAGTGGTACCTTCTATTTCAATGTTGTGAAGAATTCAGCAGAGGTTATATTATTATAATAAAATTGTTCTTACTCTTTCAAAGCCTTTATATTTCCTCTGGGTAATGATTATTTTAGGTTTAGGTCTGTATCAGTTCATACGTACATGTTCTAAAGCAGCTTTTAAGCTTGAATTGTAAAAAATAAATATATATATACGACAGATTTAATGATGCAACAAAAACAATGTATATAAGTTTTCAATTACGCACAAAGAAGAAACTGTTAGAGATTTTGGATTACTTAAAACACATATCAAATAGTTGCAGATTATAATTAGTATATTAGAGAAGTCGTTAGTGAAAGCCGTGAATTGTACATGAAGAGAGGAAGAGTGTTGTACAATAAATTTCGAAAAAAACAAGACCTCTTTCATCCACCTACTTACATTCTAAGTAAGTTTTATAATTTTTCAACCTTAAGCAACATATCACCAGTTGCTGTTAATACAGCAGTTCCTTTGTCGAACTCCGGGGGCCATTGTGTTTTTTCATGGGGAGTAAACCTAAAGTCCTTTAGCAGCGTGATAAGAGCCAGTTTACTTTGCATCAAGCCAAACCTCATCCCTGAAAAAATAATAACCAGTCAAGTACAAGTTGGATTTGCGCAATTAATGTTAGGTACTTCGATTGCTCTTAGAATAAAAATTTTCGTTACGGAAGTATGAAATGACCAGTGACTTCACAAAATACATCCCAAATGAGTTTTCAACAAAGTTTTTTTCGGGTCTTTAGTGAAAACTGGCGACCTTGAAATTTTTGTTTTTTTTTATATACCACATAAATTATTAATGGCAATGCACTCGTGATAATTTTCGTTCAATTTACACCCTGTAGAGACTATTCCAGAATTTTTTCAAATTTTTTTGATCAGTACTTTTCGAGCTAAGGTGGAAGGACAGCGATTTTTCGCACACAAGTATTACATTATATATATTTTTGAACTAACCCTTCAATTCAGAATTTAACTTTCAAAACTACACGGCTCTGATGAAGCCATCAATTCCTATGTTAGTGCCAAATTTCAACTTTCTATGTCAAATAGTTTCGGAGAAATTCAGGTGTGACAGACACACAGACGGGTACCGAAGTGATCTTATAAGTGTTCCGCATGGAACACTAATAATATATAAAAATATCCTCTATCTATGCCACAGATGTTATTTCTAAATTGATGAACAGGAATACACATCCCGAAATTTTCGGCACATGTAACCGGGTACAGGGTACAAATATTATCTTTTAAGATTAATGTTTAATATTGTTTACTTACCAATACAAATTCTAGGACCTTCACCAAACGGCATCCAAGTATAGTCTGGTCTTTTGGCCTTATTTTCTTGACTAAAGTTTTCTGGATTAAATTCTTCCGGATTTGGATAGTATTCTGGATCCATTTGGATTCCCCATGCGGGTATAAATATACCGGTATCTAAAATTGATTTTACTGGTAGTATTGATCAGTAAGTCCAACTTGATACCAGGCAATTAATCGATAAGTAGCGTAGATATGCTCAATAGAACGGGCGGGAGAAATGAATACATAGAGCTGTGCCAAAAAACAATGAAGTGCCTTGATGAAAAAATCTTTTTGCAATGAAACTTAGAATTGTCCAAACAGTGAACAAAAAACTAAAGACGGGGAGGGGATTTCTCACAAGTAAGAACCTCCAGTTAAAAAATACACTGTTTTCAAGGAGGATGAATTTTCTACATCGAAAGGGGTGGGAGAAGGATATGTGTTCTTGTTTGGTAGATTAAATTATGTCAGTGGCATTGAAACTATTGTCATACCTAAAACACTTGTCACACAGCATAATTTAAACAATAACGAAAATATTAAAATAAGAGTTTGCCAAATTACCAAACATAATTCAAATAGGTTTTATGCAACAATAAGCTGCTCCAGAATCATATAGAGTCGTCAATGTTTACATTTTCAACAAGTATATTCTAGCGTTTTTAAGTAAATTACTTAAAGTAAAGATCAATTGTTAATAGTGCCGCTTTAAGGCTCTGCTTAATGATTTTTATATATTTTATATATTTGGTGGAGATGATTTTCTGACATATTTTGCAAACTAAAACTAAAAATTTAAATATCTTCTCAACATTAAGAAACTCTGATACAAAATAAAACAACGAGCTGAATAATATTGTTACACATTCAATAAATATCAGACTGTTTAAAATACGTCCAACAATAATAGTGTAATATAACCTTTAAAAACTACAACATAGGGGGATGAGATAATTACAATTAAGTAATTTTTAAATACGATTTCGAATCTCTTTAAAAACTAAGCTAAATTAATATAATATAATTATTTTAAAGTAGTAATTGTCTTTGGTCAATAGAGATTAAAAGTGAAAAATTACCTTTTTCTATGACTACATCAAGTTCAGGCACTTTGTAGGTTTTGGTACACTTTCTTGGAATGAAAGGAAGTGGTGGATATTTCCTAAGACTTTCTGAAATTTTTTACAGAGAAAAGATGATTTATAATATTTGTGAAAATTTAAAATATGTATGAATAATGCAGGTCGAAATTACATGTTATATTAAAATCAATATTTCGGTGTCAAAATTTAAAAAAAAAAACAATAAATACAAGCTTTACTTTAGTTTTTAATAATGTTTGTCCTTATTTCAAACGAATATCCTAATTAAATTAAGCCTTATTTTTAATAAAAGAATAACTAAATTCAAAGCATATTTAATGTCACTAAAAATACCTGATTCAAATAAATTGTGGAACTAAAACTTATGTTTTGATTGCCAGATATAATATTAGTCAAAATAATCTGGGATTATTATTGCTTAACCTGACATGAATGTAGCAAAATTAGATGTTTCCTAAATGCGGGAACTCTACTGAAAATTAACTGCTGATAAGGAAGACCGAATTGTTGAGAGAGTGTATAGATCATATTCCATACTCGTATTCTAGTCTAAAAAAATAACCGGCCAAGTGCAAGTCGGACTTGCGTAATTAGTGTTCGGTACGGTGATTGCTTCTAAAATTTTTGTTACAGAGATACATAAACACACCCCAAATAAGTTTTCAACCAAGTTTTTCGATCTTTATTGAAAACTGATGACCTTGAAATCTTTGTTTTTTTTTATGTACCAGATGAATTATTAATGGTAATGCATTCGTGATAATTTTCATTCAATTAACACCCTGTACAAAATATTCCACAATTTTTTCAAAATTTTTGATCAGTACTTTTTGAGATAAGGAGATGGGCCGAGTTTTTCGCAATATTTTAAAAATAATACAAAGAAAAGTGCGCAAGTATTACGTTATATAAATTTTTGAACTCGAGTTTTTACAAGCTTTTATTTGACACCCCACTCGAGAACCGTGTAATGTTTTTTTCATTTCCGATTTCACCCCCCAAAACTAACCCCTTGAGTCACAATTTAACTTTTAAAACTACACGACTTTGATGAGGCCATCAATTCCTACATTAATGGCAAATAGTTTCGGAGAAAAATCGAGTTTAACAAACGGGCAGACACCGAAGTGATCTTATAAGTGTTCCGTATGGAATACTAATAAAGTACCGAAGAAAATCATAGAGTATATAAATAATAATAAATTCATACCATGTAGAACTTTGTCCAAATAAGGCATCTCCATGACAAGATTATAAGTAAGATTACCATCATTTTTCTCTAAAACATCATATATTTCTTGACGTAGCTTGTCTTGGATGACTTGATTTTGTGAAAGTTCCATAAGGGCAAATGAAGTAGTAGTAGACGAGGTTTCAAACCCAGCATTATAGAAAAGATATGCTTCACTTACTATTTCGTCATCAGTAATTTGTAGACTTTCTGAAATTTAAACAATTTATTTAGCGGAATATCGTATGTCATAACTTTTGAAAGTTTATGTACAATAATAACTCCTCTCATTCTCCCATTCATGTAGAATTATATGCTTGTTGTAAATATTTTCTTTTTACTTTTTCGATTTATTTTCCACATATTATATTTATCGATATTTAGAATGTTAGTAAAAAAACTAAATATTTTTATAAATTGGTGACAGACTTTTTTTGAGATAATCGGGTTTTAAAATAATATTTACCCATATTGGTATAGTGTAAACTAGCAGCAAAGAACTGTGTCCAAGCAGCTACGGGATGTTAGATAAAGACCCTCAAACTTGAAATATATACGAATAAAAGGCACAAGACCAATATAATAATAATTTGAGAGCTAGAGAGATGCTATTTCACCGTTGGCATAAATGCTTAGTTGAAGACTAATTTTAGGTTGGGCCGATACTAGGAAACTCTGTTGTCTTACTGAAAATTCATCTTCATTTCAGTTTTAAGTACTTTATAGTGGATATGGCTAGAAGTCATATAGCTTTTAAAAATAAACGGAGTAATTTTATGTTAATTATAATATAGTATCCAGGTTACGTGAGAACTCTTAGTACACTTGATCATCATCATTAGGGCTAAATTTAATCTTTAAGTACCCTGTATAATTATGCAAATACAGTGACTTATGGGAAAAGAATTTTTTTATTGTTAATATAATTCTAAAAAAAAGAGTTCGTTGATGGATGTCATATGGGCCAATTTAGTTTTTTAACGACTGACGTAAGCGACCCTCTCGGCTTTGCTTGTGGTTCGTGCCTTTTTTAAGTGTTCCACAGACAAAGAAGACCTATAGTTTAATGCCGTTTATGAACGGCCAAGGTGAGTGGGCTTTACCAGGCATGATCCTACGGCTGGTTTGTCCATTTTATTTCCTGAGCCAAGAATTGAACTCGGGTCGCCAACGTAGAAGGTAGACGTGTTAACCTCTACGTTATGGCCGCCGCTAACATGATTAATAAAGGGACAAAATTTAAATAAAAAAATCTTGAAATTCGATCATTTTCTGAATTTATTACAAAAATCTTCTCTTTATAATAAAGGAACACTTTTTTAGTTTATCTCTTGATAATACTGTTTTATTTGCTTAAATATAAATCACTTTAAAAAGACTGGCTCTAAACAATTTGTTCATGTTCTACTAAAAAAGTTTCAAGAGAGTGTTTATCGTTAAAATGTTTGCTACTTCAGTTCTAATGTAAAAAATAGCGCATTTAAATATGTGTAACACTTACAAAGGGGCTATTTTTATATCCAACAACCTAATATTTAATAAAACCTTACCCACAAAAGCTTATTCTAAATTTTTACAGAAAATTTCATATCAGTTTCGTACATTTACGTTGAGAATATGGAATCTCTGTCACTACTCAGTATATATCACCACTACATCAAACACTTTATTGCACGTTTCCTTCACCATGTTAGCTTCATCAGGAGTAATAATTGACTCAATCATCGCTCTGGATGAAGCTAACATGGTTAGCGAAACACAAGTCGAGTAGAAAAAAAAAAGTGTTTGGTGTAGTGGTGAGTAGTTTCGTACATAATTAGAAAAAAATAATAACAGTTTTACTGTAATAAAGGTCTACTTACTATCACTGTGATTCTTCAGTTCTACCATAAGTTGCATGAAGTCTTTTCTATGTACGTTGTTATTTTCTCTATATCGAATGCTTTCTTTTACAATCGCTAGAAAATATTTTTGATAAGAAAAAATTTGTCAACAATTGTCTTGTGCTAAGACAGAAACTTTCATTTAAATCTTTATGAACCGTAAAGAAAAATATATTATACTGCTGGGGAATGCAAAAATAAATTGACTTACTTGTTAAATAGGAAGTAATATCTCTCTTAACCTTGCGGTATCCTAGGTTACCAAGAAGCTTATGTGGAATCATACCTTCTAAAATAAAGTTTAGTAGACGTGGTTCAAAATTTTTTTTTCCGATTTCCCTAAAAAATAATATATATATATATATATATATATATATATATATATATATATATATATATATATATATATATATATATGAGAGTTTTTTATTTCTTCAAGAAACAGTTAAGAAATTTATCAACTTTTTTGAGATCAGATTCGGCGACTTAGAATAGAAAAACCTAACATAACAGGAACCAATAATCTGCTTTGATTCGTCGACTATTTGTGCTTGCCATCGCAAATCTTATTATTACATGATATGTTACAGAAATATCCTATCACCTCAATATTTAATTTTTTATAGTTTCAGAAAAATTCAAAAATAAAGAATTTTCGTTTGATAATTTGAAAGATTTGCTTAACCGGATTGTAATTCAAATGATCTACTACTATGAAAACTAAAAAAAAATTATAGAAAGACAAAAAAATTAGTCAGTCGCATTTTATGGTGTGCTGAAATTCGGGAATGTAGATCTAAGGCAACACCAGGTATAAATAAGACTATATATTAATATTAATGTTATAACCTGAATTTGTTATCTCCATTTTCCAGACAATTACATTCGATTCCAAACGCAACGCTTCCTATAACATCTGTACCAAATCTGGCCAAAATTTCTTTAATTGGTATTTCCTTGTTCTCAGCACTCTGGCTAGCTACTTTCTTAAGTACAGTAGTTTTCTCAACTAAAGTATCAAACATCATTTTCATTTTACCTGAGAATATCAATCAAATATTAGTATAAAGACGTATATAAATACGTACGTATATAGTATATATATATATATATATATATATATATATATATATATATATATATATATATATATATATATATATATATATATATATATATATATACAGACATTACATAGGAAAGAATAAAAAAAATATAACTAAAAACCCTTATGTACTTACCGATTTGCTAGCTAAAGATTAATTTATATGTAAGATAAAAAACTTATTCTCTTTGGCAGTGTATAATTTTATTTTCATAGCTTTTTTTTAACTCTAAACTCATTTACTTTCACAAGTTGTCGAGAGTTGTTTACAGTATTTAATTTTTATTAATTAATTATTATTTAAGTCAATTAATTATTATTATTTAATTTAATTAATTATTATTTAACTTTACAGAGGCCTCATGACCGTATGTATTTTTTTTTTAATTTTAGCCGATAAATTACTGCAGGGGTGGGGGATTTTTTGGGTGTCCCTAAGGACTTATATTATCAGGCCAGCATCAAAAGAATAAATGTCTGCAATGAGAAAAATTTTTAGCGACCTATGGTATATTTTTTTTTGAAAATTGGGAGGATCTCATTCATTTTAAATGGGAAATTGGGGGCCTTGTGGGGTGGCTTAATCATCAAAAGTCTTCATCTTTATAATTGCAATCTTAGTTCCAGCACAAATATTTTCGATTTAGGGTGTAAGACTAAGGGTACAATTAGTTGGGAAATAAGGGACACCCTAATATATATATATATATATATATATATATATATATATATATATATATATAACACATAAAGACATTGAAAGCAAAAGCTGCCGTATCTAGCAAAAGCCTAATATATATATATATATATATATATATATATATATATATATATATATTTAATTTTTTTACATACGGCGCATGAGGTCTCTGTAAAATTAAATAATAATATTATAATTAGTTTAATTAAATAATAATAATTAATTAATAAAAATTAAATGTTGTAATCATATGGATTGTTTGAACAGGGCGACATCCATGTGTCAGACCAAAAACTTTTCAGCTTACGTGTGTATATATATATATATATATATATATATATATATATATATATATATATATATATATATATATAAATATATATATACATATATACTATATATATATATATATATATATATATATATATATATATATATATATATATAAAACAACAATCTTACTGATAGTTCAACAGATATGCTATATAAGGCGGAACGTTAAATTTATCAAATTTCAAAAAGTGAAATTTTGTCCAATTTGCGGAACTAAAATGTTATCTGTTAGTATTAAAATTAAAAAGTGTATTAATTAACATGGTATTTTCAAACTACATTATTATTCTTCGCAGAGGCGTATCGAGAACTAAGAGAAAATAGTTTCTTATGATGATGGCAATTTCTGAGAAAAATCGAACGTTGGTCTTGAATCGTGGCCCTAGGCAAAACATTTCAAAGGGAGATAGGTATAGTTCAGATACAGTAATATTATGATTTTATCCTCTCTGGGGTATCACCAGGAGTATTGTTCTAAGTTTTGGACTTCGGAAAACTTGTGCTCTTTTGTTTATAAACAACATAAGTTTTCAAAACGCGTTTTTGGAGTTTAACACAACTCCGGTTATATAAGTCGGATCGAGACAAAAAAAAAAAATTCTTCATAATGAAATTTCCAATAAAATTCGTTGGTTTCAAATCGCTCAAGTGCGTATATAACCTACAAGATTGAAAAAAATAGACAAATTTTTTTTTTTTTTTTCATTTTATTGTACAGGTCGACTAAGTGAACCGATCGGCTTGAAACTTTTAGAAAACATGCCATTTGTTGTAGCAAAAATACTCTAAAATTTTGGTACAAAAATATTGAACCCAGTGGGTACAATTGAATTTGTTATTTGAAATTTGAATTGCCCGCCATTTTATGCCATTTGGTTCGAAAATGATTTTCTTTTTCGAAATTTAGTTCTCGACGTCAGCTTTCTATTGCCATTATTTTTTTTTTAGATTTGTTTATTAATCAAATAATAACAAATGCATTTTTCGGTCATTTCGAAAAAAAAAAATGTTAACGAAAATGATTTTTTTTTTTAAATAAAGGTTTCGCTGTTCTCTACCAGATGTGATAAAAATTTTTATTTTTTTTTGAAAAAACGCATTTGTTGGTATTTGATTAATAAACAAATGTAAAAAAGACGGTTAAAATGACTTTAAAAAATTTTTTTATAATGCCATCGGAAACCTGACGTCGAGATCTAAATTTAAAAAAAATATATCAATTTTGGATCAAATGTAAAAAGTCCAACGGCGTTTAATCGCATGATCTGGGCGGACAATTCTGATCACCAAAACGGGATATTACACGACCAGGAAATGACTCATGCAGTATTTGAATTGTTCCTCGGGTTGTATGGCTTGTGGCACCTTCTTATTGAAACTACATGTCTTCCACATCCATATCTTGCAATTTAAGCATAAAAGACTAGATTATCATATCGCGATAACGATCACCATTAACTGTTATTCCCTGGCCAATCGCATTTTCGAAGAAGAATGGTCCGATGATGCCTCCAGCCCAAAATCTGCACCAAACAGTGATACGTTGTAGATGCATTTATTTTGCAACAGTCACTTGTGGAATGTCTGAACCCCAAATGCCACAATTTTGTCGTTAACCAAGCCATTAAGATGGAAATGAGCCTCATCGCTGAAGATGATTTTCTTCGAAAAATCAGTATCCACTTGTTGTTCCTTAATCCATTCAACGAACTCTCTTCGTTGTGCGTGGTCAGTAGGCTTCAGTGCTTGAGTCAACTAAACTTTGTAAGCATGAAGATGCAAATCTTTCGTGAGAACGCGCTGTAGAGAGTTTCTCGAAATGTCCAATTCTTGACTACGGTGCCGAATTGATGTTCCTGGAGTCTCAGCAACACCCTCACGAACTGCTTCAATGTTTTGTATCGAACGACTTGCTGAAGGACGGCCAGAGCATTATCACTAATTCATCCAGTTTCCCTGAATTTTTCAATTAATCTCTTCACGGTTGATGAGGTTAAATCACTATTCCGACCATATTTTGTACAAAAACTCCGAAGTGTAACTGCCAAACTTTCATTATTTTTAAAATATGACTCAACAATGAAAACACGTTGTTCTTTCGTGTAGCGCTCCATTTTTAATAACCCTGAACGGTCAGCTGTCACTCAGTGTTTTTTGTTTTGTTGGCAACACTTTACCATTCAAATGGCGCCAAATTCAAATCTTGCGCGAATTTTGGGGCACTCTTTATTTTTGAACTCGTGTTTTCACAAGCTTTCATTTGACACTCCACTCGATGACCCTGTAAAAAATTTTTTTTTCACTTCCGATTTCACCTCTCAAAACTAACTCCGGAAGTCGAAATTTAACGTTCAAAACTACACGGCTCCGATGAGGCCATCAATTTATATATTAGTACCAAATTTTAACTTTCTACATCAAATAGGTTCGGAGAAAATCGGGTGTGACAGACGGACAGAAAGACAGACGGAGAGACAGATACCACAAGTTTTTCGAGGTCCAAAACTCAGGACAATACTTCTAGTGATACTGCAGAGAGGATAAAATCATAATATTGCTGTATCTAGATTGTACAATTACAAATGCTTTTTTTACTGCACTAACATAAAAAAGTACTAGAAAAGGATTATACGAGGAGTGACAAGCGGATGTAAAGTATTTGCGTGACGTGTATTCGTAGAATGTACCGTTCTGGGAAGAATTAAGCGGATTACATCCATCTAACATTTTAATGTACATGTAGAACAAATATCAAATAAGTACACAACGCGCAAGTCCATATTCTTTAGTTTGTTACTAGAATTCTAGACTAATTTATATGATTTACGTGAGACTTTAATAAAACATCGCATGTAAGTAGTTTAACTGTATTGGCGACATTTTGTCAAAAAAGGGCATATTAATGCATTATTTGGAAATCTAGACTTAAATGAATGAATTATTAATAAACGCACCTGTTGTGAATGTTGGTGAAAGTTTTGTTCTGCGTTTCTTCCATTCATCTCCATCCATTGCAAACATATGTCGAGATATAGATTCATTTTTATGACTGTAAAATCCGTGGCTAGTAAAATGGTCAAAATCTTTTACTAAAATACGTTTGATAATATTTAAATCCAAAGGCATCCAGCTAGGATTCAAATTTCTGTAGAATCCGATATGTTTAAGACCTTTAGCTTTAGATTCTTTATAAAGATTCAAAAAGTGAACTTGTACTGCCAAAGATCTTGTAAAAATCGGTTTAATATCTCCAAAGAAAAGTACAGGCTCCAGTTGCGGTACACCTTTTCTTGACCAGTATTGGTATCTCCATTTGGAAAACAAAACAAATAATAATAATAGTGAACTTATCACTGCAATTGAAGTAAATATATCCATATTTATGCTACTGGTGATCCTACAAATGGAAAATGTTTTTTTAGTATAAGAGTATTTAAACCAGAGAAATATTTTTATTAAATTAAGAGATGACGTAGTAAAAAACAAATCGTGCTATTTTAAAATTACTTTTAGACATTTTATCTTAACAAAAAAATAATAGATATTTTTTGTTAAGAAAATTATCAAAAAATAAGATATGTAAAAATACTTAAAGTAGCAGTACGTAGCATTTAATTAGGTAATAAGTTTCTGTATTTAGAAACCGATTAAAAATAATCTAAACATCCGTTAAGATATATTTGAATCACTGATTGTACTCATGTAGAGGGACGTTTTTTAAGTGTCTCACCTAATTCACTATTTTCTTATTCCTTATGCCAAGAAAATGTTTTCAGCCTTAATCTCAGTTTTTATGAGAAAGCCAAATATGGCAAGAGAAAATTTGTCACTTGTCAAATTTGACAGATTACAAAGCAAAATAGAATATTATTAATTAGCGCACTCTTCATAGGAGCAAACCATTAAATAGTATTTTTCAGGCCATTCATTAAAATATGTAATATTTGATATTTATTTTCAGTCGTTACCGATATACATGGCATTCAAGTTATTAAACTGAATTTTAACCATCAAATGGCCCCTTTGATTTACTATGTTCCTATTTGGCAAAACAAAAAATGCATTTACAAGCAAATTTAGTTTTTTTTTGTGATGAAGCCAAATATGTCACTTTTTAACACAATAAAAAATCTATTCGTCTTTGTTTTCTGTCAAATTTGACACCTGTTATTATATTTGGCTTCTTCAGAAAAAAACAAAGTTTATCAGTGAAAGAAATTTTCTATATATTAAAGAGGAAAATAGAAAATTCTTGAGCGTCTTAAAAGTTGTAATTCTGTTCAATAACTTAAATGCCCTGTATATTGGTAAAGATTGAAAATAAATATAACACATATGCTGAAAAGTTTTTGGTCTGACGCATAGATGTCGCCGTTTTTAAAAAATCCATATGATTTTTAGGAAATACCAACCTTCAAACGATATGTGTCAAAATTTCATGACATTTCGACGATTAGTTTACAAGTTACAGTGGTTTTAATGACGCAACTTTTGATATTTTCGAAACAATGGAAAAAACCGAACTTCTTGTGTTGATTAAATACTGTTTTCTGATAAGAAAAAATGCTGTTCAAGCAATGCAATGGCTATATAAATGTTACAGGGATACTGCCCCTGGAAAATCACTCATCATTTACTGGTATGCTGAATTTAAACGCGGTCGTACAGATCCAAATAATGCTGAACGCTCTGGACGCCTAAATAAGGGGGGTACGTCGGAAAACAAAGCAAAAAAAATTTACAAAATTGTTTTGGATAACTTTAAAGTGAAATTGCATGGAATAGCTGACATCCTTAAGATGTCAAAAGAACTTGTTTATATTTTGTATAAACATTTGGGCATGAGAAAGTTCTGTTCGAAATGGATACCGCGTTTGCTCACAGTGGACTAAGAACAACAATGTGTTGATGATTCTGAGCGCTGTTTGGACCTGTTTAAGCGCAATAAAATGATTTTTTTTAGACAATATATGACAACAAAATATGATGAAACATGTATTCACCACTACACAACGGAATCAAATCGGCAGTCAGCTGAGTGGACAGCAGCCGATGAAAGGCACTCGAAGCGTCCAAAGACACAACAGTCGGCTGGGAAGGAATGGATCTTTGTATTTTGGGATGCGCATGGAATAATTTTCATCGACTATACTGAGAAGGGAAAAACCAAATATTATATAAAGTTATTGGTGCGTTTGAAGGCAGAAATCGCAAGGAAATGGCCCCAAATGAACAAGAAAAAGGTGCTCATTCATCAAGACAATGCACCGTGTCACAGGTCAATGGTTACGATGGCAAAATTGCATGAATTTAAGTTCGAATTGCTTCCTCATCCACCGTATTCTCCAGATTTGGCCCTCAGCGACTATTATCTAAACGCAGACGTCAAAAAAATGCTCGCGGGAAAGAGATTTGGCTCTAATGAAGAAGTTATCGCCGAATCTGAGGCCTGCCTTGAAGGCAAAGACAAATCCTTCTACAAAAGAGTATAGAATTATTAGAAAAGCGTTGGATTGATTGTATCGCTCTTGAAGGAGACTGTGTTGATGAATAAAGTCGAATTATGCAAAAAAAAAATTGTTTTAAGTAGCTAGACGAAAAACTTTTCAGCCTACATGTTAAAGAGTTATATATTTTCTTAACCTGAACTAACCTGAAAAATTCTATTTAATGGTGCGCTCATATGTAGAGGATGCCATTTAAAAAAAAAAATAGTTGGTTTTGTTATCTGTTAAATTTGACAAGTGATGACTTTTTCTTATATTTGTCTTCCTGATACAAAAGTTTAGTAGTGAAAGAAGTTTTTTGATATGCCAAATAGGAAAAAGTAAATCGGGTGAGCTTCAAAAATGTTACAGTTCGGTTCGACAAATTAAATCTCCCGTATATCGGTAGCGATTGAAAAGAAATATCAAATGTTATGTATTTTTGTGAACGAAAAAAAAAAGATCACAATAGTAGAATATGTCGGTAAAATTATTTATTACCAAATATATTCAATTACTATCTTATTGACTTATATAGCAAAATCCAGGAGTTTTGTCAAATTTTGTGTGTTGTCATACATTTGAGATTATGTACTTTTAGCACAGCACAGCGCCTATAACTCGACTAGAATAATTGAGAGAATCCATTTTAGTCAGTTATCCAAGTTTTTGGCTCAAGACGATTTTCTAGCGATGGTTTATTACGTTTTACCAAATATGGTTTAACAAAATGTTCACTTGTGCCTTGAATTTAAGACAGATTTAAAAAATGTTTATTTCTAAGTTAAGATCACCTCTGTATTAAATTGTATTGTAATGAAATAATATGAAGAAGTTTAATTTATTTTAAAATATATCAGATCGCATAATTTCACATAGTCAGCTTTCTATTCAGCCATAAGCAACAGTGCCACGTATAGTATGATTAATTTATAAGGACCTCCTTATAAAAATTTAATAATTGCGCAGATATGGTTGATAAAATCTACAGCATGTCTTAAATCTGCCCTAAATTGCTGGCGCAAGTGATCATTCTGTTAAACCATATTATCTTATTAATAATAAGATAGGCAACATTGGGCAGAAATTGCAATACAGAAATATCTTGTAATGTTCATAGCGAAATGCGCTCTCCGACACTTTGTTATATATTTGAAAATCTTCACAAACATTTAAAATATTTTACGGTTCTCGACTTACCTCAGTAAGAATATTTTATTAATCCAATTATTTGAAAAATTATAGAACTATCAGTTTTCATTTAATAACTGATGAGATTACACTTATTAAAAGTTAGTCTGCCGGTGTGTTTATATACTTACAAAATCAAGACCAGATAACGTTTACATTGGATTACAGGACAGGACTTTTGTGGATATTAGTAAAAGTGGAACCAAAAAATGTAATGGGTTTAATGTCCTAGTTCATTTAGCTTTTTTTGATTACAACAAAGCTCTCGATTCTGTAGAGCTATTGGCCGTATTTCAAGCTATGAGTAATGCTAGAATAGATTCAAGATACCGAGACCTTAAATACGTATACGAAAAGCTATACTACAAGTTAAAATCAATGATGGCGTAATAACCGATGAAATAGCTCTACAACGCGGAATAAGACAAGGCGACACTATCTCGCCGAAAGTTTTTACACTGGCTTTAGAGGACATCTTTAAACAACTAGATTGGGACGAGAGAGGAATAAATGTTGATGGAAGACACTTGAGCCACCTCCGTTTTGCTGATGATGTATTTTAGATCGACAACGACTTATAAGCGCTACAGGAGATTGTCCAAGATCTGAAGGCAGCTTCAGAAAAAGTTGGGCTGACTATGAATTTAACAGAAATTAAAATCCTGATTCTAGACGAAACACCAGTCTATGTTAAAGGAATAAAATAGAAAAAGTAAAATACTATGTTTACTTAGGTCATGAAATAAAACTTGATAAAGAGAACCGAAAAGCTCAATTGAGTAGGAGAATTAGAATGACATCGGCAGCCACTGGAAAACGGGGTCACGTCTTAAAAAATCTTGATATCCGGATCAATCTAAAAATCAAAGTTTTTAACAACGAATTATGCTGGGAGTAACGCTTAGAAATCACTTGCGTAACGGGGAAATATGTCTACGAATCAAGGTCGAGGATGTCATGAAGCATGTGACAATTCTAAAATAGACTTGGGTAGGACACGTTACTAGACAGAAGACGGATAAGAAGTGAACGAAACACTTAATACGAGGCTGGTTTGAAAAGTCCGTGCAAAAATAAAAACTACTTATGTGTTTGGGGTAAACCTTTTTTATTTTTCGACATAGTCTCCTTTTAGGCTTATACACTTCGTCCAACGATGTTCTAGTTTGTTGATCCCTTCCGAATAATAGGATTTGTCCAAGTCTGCAAAATATCCATTAGTGTCTGCAATCACCTCCTCGTTTGAATAAAATCTTTGTCCCGCCAGCCATTTCTTCAAATTGGGGAACAAATAGTAGTCCGAGGGAGCCAAGTCTGGAGAATAGGGGGGATGTGAAACGAGTTGGAATCCTATTTCCATTAATTTTGCGACCACAACTGCTGAGGTGTGTGCTGGTGCGTTGTCGTGATGGAAAAGGACTTTCTTGTGGGCCAATCGAGGGCGTTTTTCTTGCAGCTCGGTTTTCAAACGGTCTAATATCGATGAATAATATTCACCTGTAATAGTTCTACCCTTTTCCAGATAGTCGATGAAGATTATCCCTTGCGAATCCCAAAAGACAATCGCCATAACCTTTCCGGCCGAAGGAACGGTTTTTCGTCTTTTTTGGTGCAGATTCTCCCTTGGTAACCCATTGTTTAGATTGTTGTTTGGTCTCAGGAGTATAGTAATGTATCCATGTTTCATCCACAGTGACGAAACGAGGCTTAAAGTCCTCCGGATTCTTCTGGAACAGCTGCAAACCATCCTTGCAACACTTCACACGATTCCGTTTTTGGTCAAGCGTGAGCAATCGCGGCACCCATCTTGCGGATAGCTTTCTCATGTCCAAATGTTTATGCAAAATATTATGTACCCGTTCAGTCGAGATGCCCACAGCACTACCAATCTCACGCACCTTAACTTTTCTGTCATCCATCACCATATCATTAATTTGATCAATGATTTCTGGAGTCGTAACCTCCACAGGCCGTCCAGAACGTTCAGTGTCACTTGTGCCCATATGGCCAGTCCGAAAATTTTGAAACCACTTATAAACTGTTCTAATCGAAGGTGCAGAGTCACCATAATGTTTATCAAGCTTCTCTTTAGTCTCCTGAGGCGTTTTGCCTTTCATAAAGTAATGTTTAATCACCACACGAAATACTTTTTCGTCCATTTCTTGAAAATCACTCGACTTCCTTGATTCATACGAATGCCAAACACAAAGAAATAGACCAATATGGCTAAAACTTGGTGTGCGTTCATTCAAGAGATGCTACTAACTAAACATGACCTCGATACGCGCCGGTGGTGCCATCTCTCGGACTTTTCAAACCAGCCTCGTACAGTGGAGACCTAGAAGACAGAGGAGAAGTGTATGAAGTCCACCAAAAAGATGGATCGATGACGTGAAATAACAAGTCGGCAGGAACTTGTTCAATATATGTGGGAAACAATATTTATAGGGAGAATAAATGGCGACATTTAGATTTACTTTGCTGAAAATAATTGAAATATGAATACGAAATAATAAAAAAACTTATAATTTAAAAAATATACTAATTTAATGGATTTGTATATCTTAAATGATGTTAACTTTCCTAAACGCCATATTGAAAACATTTTTTTCCAAACTTATCGGAGTTGTTTATTGTAAAAAAAAGAGAATCAAATTGCAATCTCAGGTAAAAACAGTTTAGCTTCTCTTATTTTAGCATAAGATCATTATTTTCTAGTTTTAGTTAACTCAGGGCTAAATGGGACTTTTCTCAAGGCCAAAAAAAAAACAAACAAAAAAAAATATATTTTCTAGTTTTGATTTATTTTCATATTTTGTATACAATGAGCAGATTGATGTCATAGATGAAATATGCTATAGGTATTCCGAGATATCGGCTCGTCCGACAAGACCGCGTTAGCAGAAGTCGGATGTTGTCAAAAATTGTTTGAAAATAGAGGTGTTACTTGTTCATATCTGTGTAAGTATCCTAGAATCTCTCTAAATTAGCACTAAAATAAGTGTAGGAATCTTTGTTTGGACATGTTGTATAGACCTCAGATCGTGAATGGTCTGATTTGACGACTTGTTCTTCGGAGGTGACTTGAATATTGATTTCATTTACAAAATTTCAAAAGTATATATACCACTACCTTGTGAAAGGAAAGATAACCTCACGAACAACACGGGAAAGCAAACTGGAAGATACAAGTACACAGCACACAACAAGTGAAACAACAATAAGATATAATACAGACAGCTTACAAAATGAAAGTATCAGAAATCTATACAAGAGTAGACTGGACCAAAAGATACAACGGACGGGATTTGTTAATATAGAAGAAGAATATAAGTATATAAAGGAATGCCTACACGCAGCCGCACTGGAAGCATTAGGGTACCAAGAGAAAAGAGAAAAACAGCAAAAACCATATTGGTGGGATGAAGAAATTAAATAGGAAATTGAAGAAAAACGGAAAAGCTATCACACATACTTAAGTTCAAAGAGCACAAACGACAAAGTAAAATACAAAGAATCCCAGGCTAGAGTACGCAAAATGATTAGTGACAAAAAGAACAACCAATGGGAAAAGACATGCTCAAGACTCAACACTTGCATAGGAGGAAGAAAAAGCATAGAAAGCTGGAGACTTCTTAAAAATATGAGAACAGAACGGAAAAGAGAAATCTTCTCACCAATAACACCAGAAAAATGGAACCAATATTTTACAAATATGCTAACAGAAGATAGACCAGAGTTCAAAAGTACCCAACATGGAAACCCAAATATAGTTACACGAGGATCCCCAATAAGGATAACAACATCAGAAGTTAAACAAGTATGTAAAACGCTAAAAAATAGTAGAGCTCCAGGACCAGGAAACATCCCAGGAGAGACAGTAAAATACGGAACTGAAAAGCTATTTAGCGCTTTGAGGAACTTATTCCAAAGATGCATTAACCACATCAGAAGTACCTGAGGAATGGAAAATATCATACATATCAACAATTCATAAGAAAGGAGACAAAAATAATTGCGATAACTATAGGGGAATAACGTTTACAGGATCTATTAGCAGAATATACGGAAAAATACTTAAAAATAGAATAGAAACGGACTACGCGGACGTAGAAGCTGAAGAACAGGCAGGCTTTAGAGCAGGAAGATCCACAATAGACCATCTCTTTTCACTGACACAAATTCTAGAAAAGAAAAACCGCATTTGATCAGGAAGTCCATGTCTTGTTTGTTGATTTAAAAAAGGCCTACGACAGCGTGCCCCTAATGAGATTGTGGGAAACACTACAACAGAGTAATGTAAGCACCGAAATAATTAAAGCCGTAAAATCCTTATACCAAGACGCAAGAAGTAGTGTGAAATATGGTATAACAACAGGGTTCCCGGTCACAAAGGGTCTCAAACAGGGCTGCTGTATATCCCCAACGCTATTTAAAATCTATTTGGAGAGTGCACTGAAGAACCGGAAAAGGAAATGCAGCAGTATGGGATTATCACTGGATGACGATACTACATTGTACACGCTATCATTCGCAGTCGCGCAGGACATCGATGATATGGAATACATGACACGAAAACTTATGGAGGAATATGAAAAATGGAGCCTAGAAGTCAATATTAAAAAGACCGAGTACATGTGCGTCGGAGGACAACAGCAGGACTTGAAACTAGCCACAGGACACACCATCAAAGACGGTGCCAGTTATAAGTATTTGGGAACTAGAATATCTAGGGACGGAACACTGGAAGAAGCAATATTCGAGAGGAATATCCAAGGAAGAAAAGCGATTGCAATGCTTAATAGTATACTATGGGACAAAAACATAACCATTGAAAATAAGAAGAGAATTTACAACTCAATAGTGAAAAGTATAATAACTTACAGCTCCCAGGTGTGGCCATTGAAGGAAAGAACAGAATGTCACAAGACCGACTACCTATAAAGATTTTAAATTGAAACCCTCAGGGAAAACGAAAGCGTGGAAGACCACGCCAAAGCTGGAGAGCAGGAATCAACAAGGAAGTACTAGAGAGAGATCTGGAGGAGGAGGGATGGAGAAACCGAGAGGAGTGGAAATTAGGCATCGGAAGACGGAAGACGTTATAAAACCGATTCATATATATATATATATATATATATATATATATATATATATATATATATATATATATATATATATATATATATATTATTTTTTATTATTTTTTGAATACCGTTCATTAAATGGTAACAGAGTTAATTCGTGCAATACTTTGCTATATACGGTGCTTGCTACCTCTGTAGATTTATTCATCAAGATAAATCATTGATAAATCAGATATATCTAGCCATTGCTTGGTTGGCACCAATGAAGAACCTACCGGGACTTTCTAATTTTCATTACAAGTTGTTTATTAGTGGTCTCTATATTATCCGACGGGAAATATCTTTAGCCGTCGATGATATGTTAAATATTTTTGATAGTAATATGGAGTTTCTTTTAAATAGTCATGCTTCCTTGATGGCGATTGATTATAAATATATTACTAAACTAAGGAAGCGGTCATTGACTAAACATAAAAAAATAAAACTTAAGCATCAATGGATTACAAGAGATTAGTAAGTTAGAGATATAGTGACATCGTCTTTGTCAACCGAAAAAAGACCGATTTAAACTTTTAATTTAAAATTGACTTCAAGAATTTTTGGCATACCTTAAGCTATTTGAATCTTCTTCTATTACTTACAATTTACCTTGCGATCTTATTGACCGAATTTGTTGAACAATTGCTTCGTTAATAATATCCCTGCTTTTAATACAGTGATCGGAAGGATTAAGAAATTATAACATAAATTATACTTAATGGTAATAAGAGCAAGGCAATATCTAAAAACACCATATCTCTTATCTCAAATATCTTATATCTTAAATCATTGTCTAACTAAAAGCAAATTTCCTATCTTGTGGAAAATGCTTAATATTATCTTGGTATCAAAGATAAATAATTCTTCTGAGGAGTCCGATGATTTTTGACCAATAAGCATACTTTGCACAATATCGAATATCTGCGAAAGGAATATGAATTTTTGAGTAGTTCAGTTCACATGTTTAAGAAAGCCATATTTTACCATTAACATAGCCTGGACCTCGTACCGCCCATAATACTAGTATTCCATCGATTCGTGGACGATTTATCTAAAGCATTCGACGAAGATAAACATTCCTGCCTCATATTATTTGACTATAGCAAAGCATTTGACCTTTAGTCATTCAATAGTACCAATGCAGTTGTATTCATGGAAAGCTATCCTACGGACAGGACACAAAAAATAATTATTACTTTGAAGAATCCATCCAGGATTTTAGAGTCTAATAAAGGAGTGTACTAATGTAGTATTATGGGACTCTTCTCTTTATATACGGCTGAATTTTTTTCATCTCACATCTTCATCAATATTATCAATATCAACATGACATGCGTTTCCGTGCATTAACGGAGACTATATGTCAATTGTGAGAAGGACGAGGGCTAATCCTTAACGACATCAAGAGTCAAATGCTCATTTTTGGCTCTAACTGAGCTGGATCTATCTTCTTCCATCTTTTTAAATTAGAAACGATAAGAGTATTTCCTTGATCCAAATCTAATATTTCATCACCATACATCGTTTTTATTACACAAATCATATTCTAAGTTGAAATTTTGATTCCCTCTCTTTATTCTCTCTAAAGTAGCATAAGGAGATGCTTTGTTTTAGCCCACTCTAACTATGTAAAATAGAAATAGCTGACAAAAACTACGAACGCCTGCTTCAGATATAACTATGGCTTTTGTAAATTCAATCACACAACTCTAATTTTTCTAAACTCCCCTTAGTTCCACCTTAAAAAGAGATTTACTTTGAATCTAGCAACGTTGGTGTTTAAAATAACTATTTCGAAAGAACCCAGATAATTATACGATAAATTGACTAAGCGAAGTGATATTTGCCAGAGGGTAACGTTCCACCGACATCTTTTTTCAATTTCATGGCATAAGGCTCCAACTTTCCAATCGTCCTTTACACGCATTGGGGTAAAAATTATTAATTTTATTCTGAATGTAAATTTGTCTTATGGGGTCGTTAGGTAGAAAAGCCATGCTAGGCCTTGTCATCATCTTTTTTTTTTCAATTGTATGTATAATCTGAAATAAAAGGCAATTTATTTATTTATTATCATCCGTTAAATAATCTCTCACCTGAAATTATCAAGCAGATATTAGCACTTTGCAGAGATTTTTTTTTCTGTTCCGTGGATGAAAATAAGTACTTTAACATAGAATATTTTTAAACATTTTATCTACTTAAAAAAGAATGAGCGAGAAGGGATCTGTATGTACGTATTTATCAAAATTTATTTGCCATATTTGGCGATTTAAAGTGAAATAGAAGACTTTAAATGTACAAATATTAAAATTTCCTATAATGGAACAAGTTTACATGTATTACGATATTATCCTCATTCGAAATTTTATTGCATAGGAAAACATATACTTAAATTAACTTCGGTTCGTAGATAAATATACGATATTTTGAAAGTGCAAGTAATTAAACAAACAATACTATTATTTCAATTTGCAACCTCAGTAGGTCCCTGCCGTATGTTTTGTAAATAAAATAAACAAAATAGTGAATTGTCATTACTTAGAAATTCTTGGAAGGATTTTTACGAATTAATATTATTAGTAAACAATTTTTAAAATATGGCAATTAACAACTTTGTTGTCATATTTTTTCCTTCCATCACTAAGGGAAATACTGTATTCACGAAAATATCCCCCTCCAGGATTTTTACGTGTCTCTGCGCTTTATAGCCATTAGAGAGCGAAAAACATAGTTATCAATCTCCTTTCATTTGTGGATTTTTCGTTCCGTCACGTTGGTATATCTGCTAGTCTGTCTATCTGTTGGTACGATAATCCTGGATCAAAATGTGATACCAATTTCACATACGGTTCACATATAATCCTTGACGTAGGAACGGAACCTATAGTTTTTAAGCGATATTACTTCAGAGAAAGGAAGTAGAGGGTTGTCAGGTCCTTCTTAGGATCCTTGGAGTAGAGGAATCTGGAAATTGTGTCGTTCTTTTTCTAGAAAGGGAAAGTATTTTATTAATAAAGAAATCACATTCTGAGATTTTTGAGTTGGTCTACATTTAAGAGCCCTAGAATACGAAATCTCCTTGCATATCAGCCCGTTAGTAACTAATAAAATAATTGTGGATTTTAAATTTTATATGCATGGAATATACGAAGTAGAATGGAGTCTATAATTATTGTGCTCTATATTTAAGAGGGGGGTCAGTAAATTTTGTAATAGTGTCAATATTATTATGTGAATTTTTCCTGATGTTATATATGACATCATTTAACAACAAAGACCAAGAAATCATACTTGAAATAAAAAGACATAAATTAGACATATGTGCACCATCGGAGACCAAAAAAAAAGGCAAAGGGAACAACAAATGAAAACTACATACTGATATACAGTGGCAAAGAAAAAAAAAATGAAAGAGCTGCATCAGGGGTTGGCATACTGCTACATGAAAGATGTGACGATCAAACTACAAAAATCAAGATCAACACACATAATAAGTATATATGCACCCAATACCAGCAAACATCAAACGGAGATAGACCTACTTTAACAGAACCTACAAACAGTTTTAGACGACATACCTAGGGATGGAGAAGTAATAGTTCTAGGGGATTTTAATGCGAGAATTGGTGATGAAATTATACCTGGCATCAAAAATCGATTCAACGAAGAAATTATAAACGATAGTGGTGAACAAATGATACAACTATGCATACAAAATGAACTTAGAATTAACACACCTTTTATCCACATAAACCACAACACAAATACACCTTCGAAAATACACGTGGACAAAGATCAACAATTGATTACGTAATCACAAATAGAAATATTCATCCAACAAGAATACAGGACGTGAGAACTTTAGCTTCCGCCAATGCTGAAACGAATCACGATCTTGTAATAGCAAAAACACGAACAACCATGCAACGAATTCGTAGCGAACCCGTCGAACAAATAAGCAAAATCAATAGAGAATCTCTATCTGACGACTCAACCAAATAACTATATCAATAAAGGTTAACAGAAAACATAGCATTTGGGAGAAGGACTTAAAAGAAAGGGGGAAAACCAAGCCTTGGTTCAAACAAGAAGTTAAGACATTGGCTGAAGAAAAAAGAAAATCGTAGCTACAATACAGGTCCAATGCTATAACATACAATGATTATAAAAATGTAGGAAACAGGGTCAACGAGAATATCCAGGGAATCAAAAGAGAGCATTGGGAGAAATTTTCGAACGATATGGAACATGATCTGTACGGAGGACAAAAAAAAATATGGAATCTACTGAGAAATAGAAAAAAACCAATAAATGAGTATATACAAAATACAAAAATTACGGTGGAAGAATGGGAAAGATATTTCGAGAAACTCTATAGTAGTCCATCAGAAACCAATTCATTAACACAGGAAATACAGCATGAAGATGAAAATGTTGCCCAACCAAATAGGATCATTTCCTTGAATCAAATACAGCCCATGGCAGCGAAACTAAAAAATAGAAAAGCCCCGGGCATAAACGAAATTAAGAACGAAATGATCAAATATGGAGGTGATAAATTACTAGAAGAATTACAGATTTTCTTTAACAAAATACTCACAGCCAAGATTATACCATCCGAATGGAAATAAAGCATCTTGATACCAATTTTTAAAAAAGGAGAAAGGACAGATCCAAAAAACTATCGAGGTATCAGCTTAATGAGTGCGGTTCTAAAAATGCTCACTAAAATTTTAGCAGAAGAAATAATGTTAACCGGAATCTGTGAAGAATAGCAAGGGTTCAGAAAGAACAGGTCTACTATAGACGCCATATTTATAATCCCCCAAATTACCGAAAAAGCCATAGAGTTTAATAAGATAGCCTTTATGTGTTTCATTGATCTTACCCAGGCATTCGATAGGGTACGGTTAACTGATGTCATAACCCTACTATAAAAAAGGGGAATTTACCCGAATATAATAAAAACTATGGCAGAGTTGAACATCAACAACCACACATATGTAAGAGTGGCAAATAAATTAAGCAATAAAATACCTATGACGACCGGAATCAGACAAGGAGATAGCCTAAGCCCAATCCTATTTAACATCATAACGGATGAAATAATAACCGAAGTAAAGAAAACTGGGAGAGGATATCGATTGGGAGACAAAGAAATAAAAATAATATGTTACGCCGATGATGCAGTAATTATATCAGAAGACGAAGATAACTTACAGAGACTCCTACATAAGTTCCAACAAACAGAAAAAGTGTTTAATATGCAAATATCTGTAAAGAAAACAAAATATCTTACAATATCTAAAGAACCGAAAAGATGCAAACTCGCGATTTATGATCAGAGTGTAGAACAAGTGATGTCCTTCAGATATCTAGGGGCAAACATAACAAGTACCAGGAACCTTAAGGAGGAAGTAAAAACTCAAACAGCAAAGACATCATTAATATCAGGATACTTAAGAGTTATAATTTGGAGAAACAAATATATGAGCACCAGGAGCAAAGTAAGAATATAAAAAACATGCGTACGCGATAGAAACCAGAGCGGAGAACACAATAACAAAACGACTCCTAAGAACAACAGAAATGCGAACACTTAGATCGATAAGAGGACATACCTTATTTGACCGGAAGAGATGTGAAGAAGTAAGGGAAATATGCGAAATACAGGATGTGGTGAGATGGGCAAGGAATAGGAGAAGAGAATGGAGAGACCATGTGGACAGAATGCCAAATGACCGGTTGGCTAAGGTTGCAAAAGAGAAGCGACCAAACACATCTCGACCGCTTGGAAGACCACCAATAAGATGGTATGAGAGCTGGTCTTCATCATCGCAATTGTTTCTGGGAAACCTTTGAAGTGAACACAGGACATGGTCCTAACGTAGGAAGAAGAAGAAGAAAGAAGAAGAATTTTTCCTGTTTTTGGCTTGAACTAATAAACAAGGTCTAAGTATTATTTATATTCAAGCATAATATATATTTTTTTCAGTATTGGGGGGAGGCAAGAAATCTTAAAATTATGTTATTTCTTCATTATCCAGTTGTAATAAAAGTATCGTATAAAGGTATATAATTATAGAGTGAACTAAAAAAGATATATTGTCTGTACTACTTGTATTTGGAAAAAAGTACTTAATAAATAACTGTATCATTTTTTTAAATTTCACAATATTTTGTTAGAAAAGCGAAGCAGAATGGTATAATATGGCTAGTGGTTTAAACCAAGTATGTTATATAGAGAATTTTCTTGAAGAAGGGCTGGACAATTAGCCAAGGAATAGTTTCGTGAAGGAGAAAATTCAGTTCTAGATCATTTGAGAACATAATTGAAATCAAATTAAAAATGTATTAATCAAAATTGATGTATTTTTTAAAAAGTCAGGTCGGTCAAAATCATGTTAGCTTAAATTTTACTATCAGGTTTGACATAAAATAATTAATTATTTATTGAATCGATAAATGTAACTTAAATTTTAAATAACATTTATTGTGGACAAAATTTAGGGGCCTCAGACAAAAATAAGAATATTTTATATAAGATGTTTATTAATTATGTCAAGTAATATAAAAATATTTTGTTTTAGTTCGCAACGTGGCTACTTGGCAGTAACATGGATAAAATTTTTCTGTAAATTCAGAGATCAGAGTTTTCTCTCGTTGCAAATACGCTCGACTTCAATACTGTTTACGTTTCAAAGGACTAAATAATATAAGGAACAAATTCATAAAGTGATTTAACAAGTATTTCTCTTTCATAAGCGCATTTTTAGGTTTATGTAATTCTTCAACAATAGTTTTTTTATGTTTTTCTTCATGTTGCCTTTTTCGTATTAATCTACTTTGTTGAATATGTCACTTAAATAACAATTAAGTATTTTTCTTTATTTCAGCATTAAGAATATCAACTGTATTTTTGATTTTTTTAACATTACGTTTTAAGGACTAAATAATATAAGGAATAAATTGATAAAGTGATTTGACAAGTATTTCTCTTGTAAACGCGCATTTCTAGGTTTATGTAATTCTTCAACAATAGTTTTTTTTATATTCTCTTTTATGTTACCTTTTTTCGTACTAATCTATTTTATGGAACAGAGCACTTAAACAACAATTTTTTTTTTATTTCAGCATTAAGAATAACAAGTCTCTATTTGATTTTTTTAACATTACCATCAACCTTTGCAAATGCCTCTTCTAACTTTTTCAAAGCTGCTGAATTTCTTGAAATCTTTACTCCCGCATCATCAACAACATATTTCAAAGCACTGAACTCATCTTAACTTTTTTTGTCAAATTCCATGAACTTATTGTCTACATTGGTTACTATTTTTACTACTGTTTTTACTAGATCATTTTTTATTATTGATATTTCCTCCTCTATTCTCGCTTTTTTTTAACTGTTTAATATCTTTTCGGGTTTTCAATTTGTTTGAATATCTCTTCGAGTTTTTCAATATCTAAATTTTCTTTTTTGCTTTCCTCAACTATAGTTTGCAATATTACATTTAAATTTTGTAACTTTTATATCAATTTATTATCCTACATTGGTGTTATGTTCTGATTCTAGATTAACTGTGTCGACACTTCTTCAATATTTTCACTATTTTATGCGATATTATCCAATTGTTGGTTGGTTTTATTTTTTTGAGAAATCATCATTTGTTTTTTTATAAGCTTTCTTAAGTTTCACAACTTCTTCAATATTTTTATTCATATCATCATGCAACTTCTTAAAATTTTTCACTTCCTGTGTAACTCTATTATTGAGCATATCAGTAAAGTTTTGAAATTTTAGAACCATATTCTTAGAAACATGACCTTGTAGTTTTTGTGATGTAACCTTAATTATTTTGCTTTTATATCTTGTCGCGAACTATCCAATTCCTAATATTTCTGTATAATTATTTTATATCATCTTCATGTTTTGAGATTTTTATTATTTGGTTAAGATGTTCAAGAATAATTTTATCTTTTTTGCTACATTCTGTATAATCCCTTTATTGTCGCTAACTCGAGATTTTTATGTCCGTTTTTAAATCAGATACCAAATTTTCAATTATTTTGTTTTCAACATATTTTGTATAGCTAGCAAAGTTTTTAATATTTTATTTTCAATATTTGAACTTACTGATTTTTCAATCAAAGGAACATATGAGCCAATGTAATCTTTTGAAATATGAGAATCAAACTTATTAACTGCCATGTTATAAATGTATTAATTAAATTGTAACATGAATTTGTATGATAACATTGGCTTCTTTGAGTTAGTCTATAATGGAAATTATTTCATTATTGTGACCTGCTATCATAGATGTTACTGATAAACGTAGTCTATCAACCAATTCATTAACATCATTCAAATATATATCGTCTGTATTCGTTTTATTAATTTTAAAACTTAAACATTCCCCTTGTGTGGTTGGTTTCTTAGATTTGGTATGCCTAGGATTAATTCCCATTACACTTTGAAACAAATTCTGAAGGGGATTAATAGTTCTAGTTTTTGTGATACCTTTTTTTGGTAAATACTTGCATGAAGGGTATCCTTGAACTTGTTCATCTGGATTGTAATTTCTACACCAAGCTTTAGTTCTTTTTAAAATATCCATATAATTATCAAGATCTTTTTGGGTGTAGCCTATAGGTTCTTTTTTAAATAACAACTCATATAATCCTGTTGCTGCAGGATATTTTACTCTATCTACTTGTATATCTTTACTACCATAATAATCTGAACAGGTATTTGGGTTAAACTTAGATACAATTTTTCATTTTCATAATCGTGAGCTATTCCATATTGCTGACCAAATTTGTGTTCTGTATCCTTTACACCACTCTCAATATACTGACGAGGCAGTTTATTAAATTGATACAACCAGTTACTATATGCTTCCGTATTAATGAAAGTAGTTATTGTTTATTTCGTTTGTTCTGAAATATCAGAGAGATTATGAGGTGTTGTCTCGGATTCCTGTGAAGAATCTGTTGTTTTTGCTATAGTGCTTGTTCGAAGGAAGGATCGTACTTGAGTTGTAGTTAAATCAATATGAAGAAATGAGAGAGGTTCACATAAAAGATTAGGAGTTTTTTTCCAGTTTTTTTTTAGTCTTTTTGTGGAGTTGATGTGCTAGCAAAGATATTTCTCCCTGATGTTGATATGTCAGCGAACAAATATTTTGATGGTGTTGATGACCCATAACATTTTTTTATTGAGGATTGAAACTCTTTACTAATATCTGTTGGTTCATTTTTCTCAAATGTTGACACTAGTTTTTCTAGTGGTTCCATAATTCGTTCATAGGTTTCTTGCAGTTTAGTTTTAGTCTCAAATTCGACATTTTTTTTATCTTGATTTAACATGTTCTGTCGACAATCGTTCATTCATAATTGAAATGTTTCTAAGTTTTAGTCTATTTTTATAAAAACAATTATATGAATCGAATCCTTTTCTATACCTGCTCGACATAATATTAGAATCTTTGTCTATTACCAAAATCCAAATTGATCTTTCCAACAAAATAAACATAATTCTCTAAACGTGTCAACACTAATATTATAATCATAATATATTTTAAATTTGTGTTGTCTTGCTGAAATATAATAATTAAATTTCTATTATCACGTATCAGCTGTTTCGGAATTGATGAGTATGTTTGACATAAATAAAAACAATAGGTATTTTTATGTCTTCCTAAACAAAAATAATCCTTTACTATGGTTTCGTTACAACGAACTATATCATCAAATATTACTACAGAGTTTGGTTTTATGTCTTGTAGTGAAATGATATTTTCTTCATTGTCTGATGTTGAGGAATCAATTTCCTTTAATGGTTTAAAAAGTTTTTTTAAATATTCATATTAAGGTTGATATAAAGACTTAAAATAAATATATAGCTTCTTAAATCGTAAACCATTAGGATCTTCAATTAGGCTAATAACGACATTGGTTTTACCACATCCTGAGACACCTATTAATCCTCCTTTGCTCTTTCCTCCAAACCATTTTCTATGTTTTCTAAAATTATTTGATAAAGCATCATTAATTTTTACGGAAAATGTTTTTTTTTTCAATTCTCATAATATATAGTTGACATACACAGCAATTCCAGTTATTTGTGTCTATACATTCGTAATATATAATGTTTAAATCGTATCGTAAACAACAGATTTACGAAACAACATTACACTTACTGGGGTAAATTTAGAAAATAGATTATTAAGGGGTGATAAAGGAATTAATCCATTAGATGAAGCTTGCAAAGAACATGACATTTCTTACTCCCAATCATTTGATATAAATATGAGACATGCGGCTGATGAGTTATTATCTGAAAAGGCTTTAGCAAGGTTTAAAGTTACCGATGCTAGTTTTGGAGAAAAAAAACTTCTACTCTAGGAATGTCCACAGCCATGAAAGTAAAGAGAAAAACAACCAAAAAATACTGTTTTGAACGAGGAACATCATTATCTATAGCTATACTGGACGCTAGAGAAGGAATTATGGGAAAACAATTTCAAACTTCAAATGACAGTATCAAAAGAACTTTTAAGTCAATAGGAAAGAGAGGAAAGTTTGTAAATTCTGAAACAAGAGTAATACGTATAGGCAAGACTGGTGGGTTTTACCACACCTATTTGCTGGTTTGTCGGCTTTGAGTCCTCTTAGAGGAGGAGGTGCTGGTATTGCAAAAGCTGTAAATGATACGAGATTTGCCAAAGAAAGGTTATTTGAAGTTAAAAGACATAATCATATGATGGAATCAATTGCAATTGGAAGAAATGGAAGTGGCTTGTTTCTAAAATCTTATAAAGCAATATGAGGTTTGTTTTTAAAACCATATTCAAAAAACTGCTAAATTACATACCTTGGAATCGGTTTACAAATTAGGACCTTATAAAGTATGTCAATTTTTAAAAATTCCTAGTTTTCGAGGTGTATCTATGAGGAATAAATTACCTAAAAGGATTAAAAAACATTAAGGTGGGATTATTAATTTAGATAGCTACAGTGGTAATGTCACTCATTGGACAGTATACATGAAAAAAAGGTTTAAAAATACTTTCATAGCTATAGTAATTTAAGTCCCCCATCTGAGTTAAGTTCATATTTTTATAGTGACAATAATAAAAACATGATAACATACAATTATAGCAAACATCAAACTTTTATTTCAACAAATTATGGCCACTTTGTTAAAAATTTCTTTATAATAACATATGATCAATAATCTTATTTCAGTCTCTACAAGAATATTAGAGGGATGTCATATAGTTTGGTTATTACCAGTAATTCTCCTACTTTAAGAGTAGAATTTAATTCTGCTATATATCAAGAAGAAGACGCTGAGTATATTGTTAGACTAGTAAATTTTGGAACACATGCAATACCTTATACTGACAAACTTATTAATGAAATGATTTTTAATGATAATTTTGTATTTTTGATACCTGAAGGTAGCTAGCCATGAATTGGATGACCTAAACAAATTTAGAATTAAAAGGGTTATTCCACTGAACATGTTTATAAATAATAATACCTTATACACATCTCATGTCATCTGCTGCAATAACATTTAATAAGGCGACAATTGGTAAATTATTAGACTTTACAAAAAAAACAAAAACGATTAGAGCCGAATGTAGAACATATAACAGACAACCCTTCGGAGAATATTAAAGTAAATTCTATGAATATTGATTGTAGTATTGTTGAAGGATCATATCTTAACGGTAAATCTGCTCATATAATACATCAAATTCTTCCCAACGTAGCTCCCGATTTTAAAATAATAGAACAGTAACTGTAAATGCCATAGGTAAAATTTCTGTTAAAATAATGAATGAATGAAGAAAGTGAACTTATTAATTTTAGAGAAGTCCTAACATTAGGACATCTTAAAAAAATTTCATGAACAATGGTAGTTGTCACAAAAATCATCTAACATAAATTTACAAAGCTTAGTATAATAAAACTCTTAAAAAAAGGAAGGATTGGAGGACGAAAATATTTGACTCCTCCTTTTTATATTCCAACAAATACACTACTTGGATACATATACATATATATATATATATATATATATATATATATATATATATATATATATATATATATATATATATATATATAACATATATATACATACATACATATATATATATATATATATATATATATATATATATATATATATATATATAATAAATATATATATATATATATATATATATATATATATATATATATATATATATATAGATATATATATATATATATATATATATTTATATATATATATATATATATATATATATATATATATATATATATATATATATACAGTAATACCCCGCTTAGCGCGACCCCCGTTACGCGCGGTTTCACTATAACGCGAATTTAAAATTTCGCGCTCATGTAGTCATTAACTTCTCTATGGTCGCGGGGGGATCCCCGCTTTCTCTGAATATTCTCTTTGAAGAATTGGGAATTCCCTGTCCTTCGACTTTGTTCTATGGGGATTTCCTCGTTCGTTTCGTGTGTTCATTTGTTCCGTAATGTTAGTTCGGTCGGCTGGCAGTCTTGTTTTAATATTTATTGGAGATACATACATACATAATTTAACCCTACGTTAAAAATGCCGCCTGTAAAGAAAAAAGAGCGTAAAAGCGTCACTTTGGAATTGAAGATGAAAGTGTTAAGAAGAATGGAAAATGGAGGCAAAGCAACAATTGTTGGGAGAGATTTTGGACTCTCAGAATCGACTGTGAGAACGATTTATAAAAATCGGGAAAAAATTAAAATCTCCAGCGAAGGTTCAACACCTATAAGTGCAACAAAACTTTCTCGTTCGAGATCATCTATCTTAGAAAGAATGGAGAAATTACTGTCAGTCTGGATCGAAGATTTGAATAAGAAGAACACACCACTAAGTCAAGATCTCATATGCACAAAAGCAAAATCTTTGTATGAGATGCTGAAAACAAAAGAAAGAGAAGGGAGTGCCACTCCGACTTTTGCTGCCAGCAGAGGCTGGTTCCATCGGTTCAAGCAGCGTTCTAATCTTCACAATATCCACATAACAGGCGAGGCGGCCAGCGCGGACATTCAAGCTGCAGCTGAGTTTCCAGACAAGTTTCAAGACTTCGTTAGACGAGAGAAAATTCCTGCTTGTCTCATCTTCAATGTTGATGAGACCGCACTTTACTGGAAAAAAATGCCATCTCGAACATTCATTTCTAAGGAAGAACGTCAAGCCAGTGGTTTCAAAGCTGCGAAAGATCGACTAACACTTCTGCTGGGTGGTAATGCCACTGGTGATTTCAAACTGAAACCTTTACTAGTGTACCATTCAGAAACACCCCGTGCAATGCGAGGCACAGACAAGACAAGTCTACCAGTTGTGTGGCGATCAAACAGAAAGGCGTGGGTTACACGGGAAATTTTTCAAGAATGGTATTCTAATAGTTTTTGCCCATCAGTCAAATCATACTGTGACAGAAATGGGCTTGAACCTAAAGTTATATTACTCTTAGACAATGCCCCAGGACATCCAACCTCACTTGATACGCCCAGAGACTTAAAAGTGTACGTAAAGTTCCTTCCACCAAACACTACGTCAATATTACAACCTATGGACCAGGGAGCAATAGCAAACTTCAAAGCTTATTACCATCGCCGCACTTTTAGCCAACTAATTCATGAAACTGACGGGGAAGGAAGACAGTCTATGCGAGAGTGGTGGAAGTCATACAACATTATGAAGTCTATTCACAACATAGAAGAGGCTTGGAAGGAAGTTAAAATGAGTTGTATGAATGGGGTGTGGCGTAATCTTTGGCCAGATGTAGTGGAAGCACCTAGAAGAATTGTCCAGATGCAGAGACAAGTGCTTGAAGACATTGCTGCAATGATTGAGGGGTCTGAACTTGAAGATGTCACGGTAGAAGATCTCGTAGAACTTGTAGCAACGCACGACGATCCTATTAGCAATGAAGATCTGATCGAGTTACAGAATAATCCTATCTACGATGAGGAAGAACAAGTAGAAGAGAAAGTTTTATCTTCAGGGAAATACAAAATGCACTTTCAAAAATTTATTCAGGTTTGGACATATTGCAGAGTATAGACAATAATGATGACCGTGTCTTGACCGTGTGTCAAACAATTAAAAACAGTGTTGGGTGTTATGAACGTATTTTACAAGAACGTAAACAAAACGTTACCCAAAAGACAATAGATGTATTTTTCCGTAAAAAATAAGAGTATGTATTGCATAAAGTGTTCTTAGAATTAAAGTGATTGATTAAAATGATTTGTATTTTTTTGTATTAAATTTTGACTATGTTTAATCATAAACCTCGATATACGCGAATTTCAGTTAACGCGATTTTTTTCGGAACGTATCCCTCGCGTAAAGCGGGGTATTACTGTATATATATATATATATATATATATATATATATATATATATATATATATATATATATATATATGTATATATTGTTCCGAATCCAAAAAACTAATTAAATGAGAGCAGCCAAATAGGTAATTGAATAGGAGGAGAGTAGAGTAAATCAGCGTTAAACAATCATTACGATACACTGGATTACGTACTTTTCACTAATAAATACCCGAAAATTGATATAGTCAACTTTAGCATGTCCATTTTGTTTGCTAAATCCCACAGTACGAAAGTTGGATTCCGAGTTAGCATATAACATACATGATACTTGAACAGTGTGCAGGCGTTGATTTGTGGCCTGTTTTCTTTCAGTTATTACTGTATTCATATCATTTCACTAATCTCCAGGGAGTTTTAACACTTTAACGGTTTGGTTTCAAACGCATGGTTCTCTTTTTGGCGTAATGCTCCTCATACACTTAATAAGACGCCAGGCATTTTTACAAAATAAACAAATATTCAACAATACTTTAACAATATCTTCATTCCACAAATATACTATAAGAGTAATAATTTTTAGCAAAATAATATATATCTAGATATGAAACACAATGTGGAACTTTCTTAAGCTTCATATACACGAACAATAACCTTGCACCACTTACTGCACAATCAACTTGCCTGTTTGTTTACACTGAGGCAATAACTGGCGCAAGTTATTGAGAGAAAAATTATACTTATTACATCTGGTGAGTCTGAAATATGACCCAGCAGATACGGACCTTGAAGTAGTGGGTTGTGAAAACGAACAATATGATTTTGGGATTTGAACAGTCAATAATATTAATTTTGGATGCACGTAGTTTTGCTCGCTGAATATCTAGTTTTAGCTTACGTTGATTTTCTGTAGATCTTAAATTCCTCAATTCAGATGCAATATAATCTCCAAAAATTTGAAATTCGTTTGCTGGTTTGTTTCTTACGTAAGCTGCTTTTTTAAAAGATTATCGTAATCCGATTTAGTTGTTTTTCTTTTTTTTTAGTTTGTTTTTCTTGTGGTGTATCACCGTGTTCAGTTGTACTGTCAACACATATTCTTGTTTACTTTCATTCATTATTTAAAAAAGAGTACACACACAATAAATTAATTTTTTCTATTTCAAACTAATTTTTCCATTTCTCTTTCCCCAAAACCCAGAAGAGTGGCTTAAACATGTAAAGTTATTTGAAGAAGTTTAGAATTCTCCTCACTCTGTAGGCGCATTCGATGGAAAACATATTTGTATTCAAGTGCCGAAAGAAAGTACTAATGACACTTGTTAATGCAACCTACAAATTATTATAGATCGATGTGGGCTTCAATGGGCGATTATCAGACGGGGGAGTTTTCAACAACTGTTCTTTATCAACAACAAGTTCAATACAGTAAACTTCCCAAGTTTACTGTATTGAACCTCTGCCAGGAAGAGATAGACCAATGCCGTATGTAGTAGTTGCTGATGATGCGTTTTCGTTGAAACCGTATTTACTTAAACCATATCCGTTTAGAGGGCAGAGTGCACCTAACCGTGTATTCAACTATAGGCTTTCAAAAGCAGGAAGAATAGTAGATAATGTATTTGGAATCATTTCTAACCGATTTCGGACTTTAAGGAAGTCGATAGAACTGGATCCAGGAAAAGCCACAATATGTGTACTTCACAACTTTCTAATGGATCGTAAAAGCCAGTTTTATGCACCCCCTGATAATTTTGATACTGATGACACAAGTGGCGAATGGCGCATTCTCGGAATGCCAAACTCAAATTTATTGCAGTTAGATATAGAGACATCAGATAATTATAGTGCCAATGTCAAAGATGTAAGAGAGGAATTTACCAATTTCCTTGTTTCACCACAAGAAGAAGAACCGTGGTAATATAAGTACAATAAAACATAATAAACTGTTATAACTATTTTGTATTCTAATACTTATTCTCTTCTAATTATTCTCTTATTATTTTGTATTCTAATAATTAAAGTAAACTATAAAAAAAATAACCAACATTTTAATTTAATTTTATATTTAAATCTCAAAAACACTTACCATATTGAAGGAACTGAATGGCCGCATGATATAAACTTTACCGCGTCGAAAAACTCCCATGTACTTTGATAGGTATCGTCTGCTCCATCGCCGCCTTTTTTCGTTCTGGCTTTTCTTACTTCCGAATGAAACTGTGTCCTCAAATTGTGCAGTTTCCTGCTTACTTCATTAGCGGTGATGCTAGAGGCCGTCAATTCCTGTAGATCACTTTGTTTTTTAATTCGGTTGTGATATAACTAATTTTTTACATTCCACAGTTTTGGTAAAAGTTATCACTCCGAAATTAAAGCAAATACATTACTTTTACCCCACGACTTTTCTGAAAGTGTCGGACAATGTTTCAGCACGTTTGGAAACTAAACTGTACTCTATGAGAGAAGGGAACTGACTGTTTATACAGGTACTACAAGAAAACCTGGTTTCTAACATCTATTGCGCTACACTTTAAAAGTTTCTAGGATTTGCTCTCAGACGTGTTTATACGAACATTGAGATCAACTTTCTCAATAAATGTCGCAAGTTTATTGCTCGTGTGTACGAGGCTTTAGATAAACGCTTGATAATAACAAATAGTGTGTATCAAGTAAACTTATGTACACATATGTACATACAGAGTGATATAAATTTCAGATTGTGTACGAAAATAAACAATTGATGTCGTATTTGGTAGTAATTGCTCATATATTCCAGTAGTGACAAAGAGGGTAATAAGTTAAATAAATAAATAACATTTAGAACTGAAAGTAATATAAAATATTGTAAAGGTAACTAGTTTGCGGGAAAAGTTTTATACATTCTCGAGATATTTTGAATATAAGCATGTTGTAATATAGAACCTATTGAACGAGTAATTAATTAATTTAATATAAATATGACTCTTATGCCAAGGGTTACTTTGCCGTTTATTAAAATAAGTTATTAATATTTTTGTAGGTATGGCGGATAGCTTGACAACACAGTGACGATGATTTGATCCATTGATCGTTGGAATCAAAATCTAACTTACTCGAGAAGAATTAAAGAAATCTTTTCGCAAATTATTTTGTGTAACAACCAAGTTAATGATGAACTCAAAATTTATTTATTTGTTTTCTGTCATTTAAGGGGTAATGCCACTCTAGAAATTTGAAAAAAATCAACCTTTTTTTTGGTTTAAATGATGGTTTAGGGACTAAAAAGTAAGGTATAAAGAATTTTATGAGGGCAAGAGGGTTATAAGTGTGTATTTTATAAAGGGCACGTAATTGTCTCTAAACTTGCCGAGAGTCTTTATGCTTGGCGCTGTTTAAATGACTCTACCTTTCTGAATATTGAAGAAATCTAACTACAGAATTTTAGTTGATCTAGGATCTATCAACAATACATCAATTTAGAAGGCCAATTATATGGCGAAGGCATCGCAGATTAGAGGTATCTAGAAAATTTAAACAACTTTAAAACACGTTTTTTTCAAAACTACATTTTCTAAACTGGCCAGAAACATAACTAAACATAGCATCGATTTGAAATTTTAACTGTACCTTCAAAACTACATTATATAGCGAAGTTTGTACGGATATTACAATTTGTTTTGAACTTTTTTTTTATAAATCATTTTTTTACCAGATTTTTTACCGAAAAATGAAACACTTTGTTCAAACATGTACCATGACAGAAAGATCAATATTTTTGTACTTTTCGAGAAAATCTTATGTAGAACTCAATAGACTTTGCAATTTGTTCCAGGTAAAAAATTGGAGGAGAAATCTTTCCGGCCGAAAAGTACTATCTATAAGATGCATCTTTCTCTACTGAGTACTGATGCCGAACATTTTGTAACAAAAAAATTGTTTAAAAATTTTTTAATGTACTTTAAAGTATGTATCATAAAAGTATTTGAGTGAATTTTGGATTGCGTTCACTATATTTTAAAAAAAATATCAAAATCAGGCATTTTTCTTAGCTCTATAGTGGCATTACCCCTTAATTAACAGAACTAAGTTACGAAGCAAAAAATATATAATTTAAGCTTAACGATAATAATTTAAGGGGGTATTAATTTTTCTTACATCAGAAGAAAACAATAGAATTAACAAAATCGTAATAAACTTTGCTGTAGAAGATCTAGGGGCAGATCTCTGAAAAGGTGGAAGTAATGCTGGACGTCTACATCAGAAGAATGGGAATAAAACAGGTAGTAGACCTACTTGTATGACAGACCATAAAAGAAAGAGGAAGAAGAAGAAGAATAAGATATAGCAAAACAATGAATATATAGAAAGCATGATACGAAAATTTCTTAGATAAAAGCAACTGGTAATAATAAACAAGGTGTGTCAATGTACAAATTGACGTAAATTTCGAATTATTTATGAAAATAAAAAAATTGATAACGTAGTAATTAATTAACGCAGTATTTGTGTAATAGGTTATATGTAAAACTATATTTAAAATTGATAGTGCAGTAAAAAAAGGTCAAAATAATGATGAGAAAGGCATAGTTTAGATACATCAATATTATGATTTTATCCTCTCTGGGGTATCACCAGGAGTATTGTCCTGAGTTTTGGACTTCAAAAAACTTGTGCTCTTTTGTTTATGAACAAGAAATTTTCAAAACGCGTTTTTTGAGCTTAAAATGTGAATATCTCCGGTTATATCAGTCGGATCGAGACAAACAAAAAACTAAACTCTTCGTAATGAAATTTCGAACAAATCTTCGTTGGTTTTTAAATCACTCAAATGTGTACATAGCCTACAAAATTGAAAAAACAGGCAAACATCTGTTTTTTTTTTTTCATTTTATTGTACAGGTCGACTAAATGAACCGATCGGCATGAAACTTTCAGAAAATATTCGTTTTTTTATAGCAAAAATAGCCTGAAATTTTGGTACAACAATATTGAACCCAGTAGACACAATCGAAGTTGTTATTTAAAATTTGAATTGCCCGCTATTTTATGCCATTTAGTCCAAAATGGATCTTTTTTTTTCAAAATTTAGGTCTCGACGTCAGCTTTCCGATGCCACTAAAAAAAAACTTTTTGGAGTCATTTTAACCGTTTTTTTGTTACATTTGTTTATTAATCAAATAACAATTGATATTTTGGAACAAAAGTAAAGTTTTAAATAAAGGTGTCGCGATTCTCCACCAGATATGATAAAAATTTTCAATTTTTTTTTTCAAAATGACAGAAATGACATTTTATTAGAACAATAGAATTAACTTACATTGCAAAAATTATATACATAACAGTAAAAGGAGAATATCTCAAAACAAAAAATATAAACAATATGCCACCTCATTTCAGTATATTCTTTACCAGTTATACTTACATAACGCAGGTATACAAAAAAAAATTATCTGTAGATACGTGATTTCCTAAGTATTTTTTATGCTGAATCCAAAAAACATCATAAAAAAAGACCTCAACCGTGAAATTTTTTTAGAAAACACATTTGAAGTTGCCAGAAAACTATTAAATTGAAAGAAATATATTTTAATAATGTGAAAATGTATAATCTTTAAATTTATGGAATAAAACTATTATTTCGGATATCTTTAAATGTTCTTAATCTATATTTAAGACAAAAACTTAAAAATATTAGGTTTTAGTGTTCATGTTTAACAAAAAACATGCATACACCACCGTTAATTAAGCTATGTAACAAAATGCTGTTTATAATAAATATGTGCTACCGCTAAGGTAACAAATCGTTTTTAATTTTTATTAATATTGAACAAAACTATTATTTCCAGTGTTTTTTGAAATTCTTAATCCTGAGTTGACATCAAAAAATAAAGTTTTATGTTCAGTTTCAACAAAAAACTCGCTTTTAAAACTTACAAGGGTGCTATGTGGTAGATAAAATGCTATTTTCTAAGTAAATAAATGGAACAGCTAAACAAGAATTTTTTGTTCAACAAAATTATCATTTCTAGTAGTTTTGATTGAATTTGATATCAAAACATGAGGAATAATGTTTAGTGTTGACAAAAAAAATATCCGTTTACTATTTAGGAACAAAAGGTTGCAAAATGCAGTCTAATGTATATCCCTTGACAGTTTTAAAAGTCAATTTTGTAGGTAGATTGACTGATTGAGTTAAAATTGGGGAATGTGAGTGTGTGATTGAGGTGGTGAGTGAGCGAGCGAGGGAGTGAGTGAGTGAGCGAGTAAGTTAGTGTAGAACTGAGTGAGTATGGGGGTATGAAAATGAGTATGTGACTGAGTGACTGAGCGAGCGAGTGAGTGAGTGAGTGAGTGTGTTAGTTGGTAAGTAAGTGATTGAGTAAGTGTATGATAATATGCTAGTAAGTGAATGGGTGAGTTAGTATTTGAGTGATTTGTTTACTTATTTACCGTTTATTTTAACTGTTTTACATAAAATTAAAATTAAATCGTTCGTTTATAAATAATTGTTTTTATTTTTTTTTTGTTTTTTTTATTAGAATTTTTTTATTTATTAGGGATAACTTTTTCTTTTCTTTTTTGGTCTTTTCAATTTGTCTTCAAATGACCGAATTTTTAGCGGTTACACATATTTATTTTAAACGGCATTTTGCTACGTAGCTTGGTTAAAGGTGGTATATGCGTGTTTATTGTTAAACATGAACACTAAAACCTAATATTTTTAAGTGTTTATGATAAATGTAGATTCAAAACATTTAAGGATGTCCGAAATAACAGTTTTATTTCATAATTTTAATTACTATACAGTTTTACATCGTTAATGTATTTTTTCAATTTAATAGATTTCTGGCAACTGTAAGTGTGTTTTCTGAAAAAACCTCACGGTGGATGTCTTTTTTTAATGATTTTATTGGATTCGGCATAAAAAAATACTTAAGAAAACACGTGTCTCATTTAAAAGACAGAGATTTTTTTTTATGCCTGTGTAATCTAACCTAAGTAGTTGGTAGAAAAATATTATTACAATAATAATTCATTAGATTATATTTATATCACAAAAATACTCCATGATAATGTTTGTGAGAGTGGATGGATAATAAAAAGTTGGGATAATTCTTAATGAAAGTAGGTATGTGGAATCAATATAGTTGTGAAGTAATTTATAGAGAAAAGTAGAGATTGAAATTCCCCTAAAATTAGGACAACAAGAATGAAATCTATATAAAAGAAAATTTTCATCAAAGCCCTTTCGCGAATCGATCTCATCATCTAATTCAAAGGACACTAACCTGAACTAACTTTAAAAACTTTTTCTGAATGTTCTCAAGGGTTAATACATGCCCTTGATATGTAGGGTATCAACTCTTCTCCTCCTTCTTCTTCTTCCTATAAGACCAGGTTTGGTCCGTCTGTTTTTAAGCCTATTGTGACGTAGATGTCCAGCTTTCGTGCCATCTTTTTGGTGGTCGACCGGGTCTCCTTGTTTCTGGTTTTTTATATTTTGCCCATCTTGGCCAGCGCAGCGCAGCTATTAGCTGCCATCTTACTTACATGATCCCTCCAATTTCGACGTCTTGATCTGACGAAATGGACGATGTCTTGAATCTTGAGTTCTTCTCGTATAGTTTTGCTTCATATCTGGTCTCTTAAAGTTATTCCTTTGATAATGTGCAGTGTTTTCATTTCTGTAGCTTTCATGAGGCTTTTTGTTTTAGATGTTTCTGCTCTTGTTTTTACTGCATACGTTAGAACCGGTCTTACTACGGTTCTATATATACGCGCTTTGCTTTCTGTAGACATGTAGGCATTATTCTATATTAAGTTCCCCAAACATCCAGATATTCTCGATACTTTATTTGCATGCTTGAGTATTTCTTGGTATAATTTTTTTGGGCTCGATAGCTGCACTCCTAGGTTTGTGCAGTACATGTTCTGTGCTACTGTTTTGTTATAGACGGCTAATTTACATCTGATGGGGTCTTTAGCTACAACCATTGATTCTGTTTTTCCGATTGATATTCTCATGTTGTAAGTTTCTGCTGTGGTTTGGAAAGGATGTATTAGTCGTTGTAAGCCATCTACACACCAAATGCAGAAATAAATTCGAACAGCTAAAGATAGGTGAAATAGTGAAAGATGTAAAGAGATAAAGGAACTGTAGGAAAAGTATGATAGTTTTGATATCTATCGAAAAATCAAAGATTTAACTGGAACGAAATCAAATTGACGTTTAATAGATCAGGAAACGTTGTTGTCGATAAGAAGAAGAAACCGAAGATATGACGAGACTATATCGCAGAGTTATTTTCTGAAGTAAAACCAGATCAACCACAATGCTCAATTGCTTGTTTGGGCTCTATATTACAACCGATGATTGCAATAAATCAACTAAAAAATGGAAAAGCCACGGGTCCCGATTAATCCCATGGGGAATTTCTTAAGCTCTTAGATGAGAATGTGATTAAGTGGTTTACGGTAATCTACAATAAAATCTATGATTTAGGCAGAATACCAGAAAGATGGGTAAAGTCTGATCCCAAAAAATGAAGGCGTTAAAAAATGCGTAGAATATCGAACTAATTGTTCATAAGCCATCTTTTAAAAACATTTCTGAAAATCATTCACTGAAGAATATACGTCGTGTGAAGCTACACAATTCGGCTTCCGTGATGCTATGGGAACCAGAGAAGCCTTATTTTCTATGCAGGTTTAATTCAGCGATATAGAGACGTCAATTGTGACGTATATCTATGCTTGATCGACTACCAAAAGGCCTTTGATTAGAGTCCAATATCACAAAATGGTCAGAATACTGAAAGAACTGGAGCTAGATAGAAAGGACCTGTGAATTATTAGCAATCTCTAGTGGAACCCGATGGCATTTATTAAGACAGAAGGGGAGTGTTTAGAAGTGAGCGTGGATTAAGGCAGAGTTGTGTCTTGTCTCCACTATTGTTTAATATATACTCTGAGCAAATCTTCAAAGAGGCATTGGAAGAAGCTGATGAAGGAATGCTGCTTAATGGGGAGCAAATAAATAATATTCATTACGCCGACGATACGGCGGTTATGACTGATAACTTAAAGGGTCTACAACATCTTATGACCAAAATAAATGAAGTCAGTAATCAATACGGCCTCGAACTTAATATCAGCAAAACAAAATACATGGTAATAAGCGAGTCTCCGGTTCCTGCTACCTTGTTGATGGTTAAAAATCAACAAATACAAAGCACTCCACAATATTCATATCTAGGTACCATGATAAACAAACAGTGGGATCACTAGCAGGAAATTCGTTGTCGTGTCGAAAAAGCTAGAGCAATGTTCCTCAAAATGACATCACTTTTCAAAAAACTCTTTAAATCTAACTTATCTTCATCTTTCTCGTACTATATCGCAGTCATCCAACTCCATTCCTTCCAGGCGCAAGCACCTTTTAACTCTACACAATTTCACCCCTCCCCGATTCGAATATCCTCTTCTCACATCTTTTCCCCCTTGGCAATCTTCAAGCCCTCATATAGACTTCTCCATGTGCACACTTGATAGAGAGATTATTCCGAATAAAATTATCAACTCCATAGTCAATGATAAATTAAAAAATCAATACTCTGATTACTTCGCTATCTATACAGATGGTTCCAAGTCATGTTCAGGGGTTGGCGCCGCCTTGATCGCTCAAAATATTCAGAAAACTTTCAAATTTCCTCTTCACTCATCCATTCTCTCAGCTGAGTTTCTTGCCATCAGGGAGAGCATAAGATATGCGATTACCACTCTTCCTGATTTCAAATTCCTAATTGCTTCGGAATCTCAGAACGCTCTTAAATCCATTCAACATGCGGACCTTGATGACGCATACATCAGACAAATAAAGGATTTATTACATGTTGCTAGACTAAAAAATCAATCCTTTAAACTCATTTAGATACCACCACTGTGACATTGCGGGAAATGACAAAGCTGATACTTTTGCAAAAAAGGCTTCTCTCTCTGGTGCTGATGTTCTGGGCGAAAATCATCCCAGAGATTATATAAAACATCTATCTGAGGAATTTAGAAAATTATTCCAATTACAGTGGGATCTTGAGGACACCAGTAATAAACTCCGGGACCTCAGAACTGATGTCTATCCTCCTTTACATCATTAAACACTGAATAGAAAGGAAAACACCATTATCAGAAGATTGGCCATTGGGCATATATATCAGACCCATTCTTTCCTTTTAAACAAAGATGATCCCCAATTGTCCATCATGTCATCTACCACTTACTGTCAAACATATATTTAAATCACAACATTTCTTTGATACCCGTGAAAAGTACCACATTCCTTCCAACCTAAATTCGATCATCCAATCCTACAACATCATTCACAGACAAATTGGTGAATACTTAAAGGAAATAAGCTTTAAAGTATAAAACTTCAAAACATTCGGGCGCTAAATGACCGTTGCAGTCGATGCGCCTTAAACCCCTTAAATTCTCTCTCTCTCTCACTTTTCAAAAGCTCAGCAATAAAATTAAGCACAAAAATAAGACTCCTGTAAGATGTTATGTTTTTAGTGTCCTTCTTTATGGTGTGGAATCTTGGACGCTGACTGAAACTACTTCTACGAAACTTGAAGCATTTGAATTATGGCTATATCGTAGAACTTTAAAAATTTCTTATACTGACCAAATAACCAACGAGGATGTCTTACGTCGTATGAACAAGAGACTGGAAATTATGGAAACTGTTAATGTAGGAAAATTGAACTATTTAGGACACATAATGAGAAATTCCCATAGATATGGATTACTACAGCAAATACTCCAAGGAATGGTATTTCGAAAAAAAGGGACCAGGAAGCAGACGCGTCTTCTGGCTAAAAAATCTGCGGTTCTCAACAAATACTACCGGTCTTTTCAGAGCTCCAGTGGATAAAGTAATAATAGCCAGAATGATTGCCAATATTCGAACCGAATTGGTAGTTTAAGAAGAAAAAGCCATCTTTATTTTCTGTTGTTAATGCATCATCAGCAAAGCACAATATTTTTAGAGTTTTTCGTCCCGTTTTGTATCCGCTATTGACCTCACTGACGCTATTTATTATTTTGTCTATTATTAAATTAAAAAGTGTCACAGACATGCTATCGCCCTGTCAAATTGCAGATGATATTGGTACTTCTTCAGTTAGTCCTTGCTATGTCTTTATACGTGTCCTATTGTTTTTATTGATCTGTTCTATCACTTTAATGTAGTTGTTGTGGAAGTCATGATCTCGTAAAATTCAACCGTACCCTATCAAATGTTTTTTTTAGATCAACTAAGCACATAATCTACTCAATAAACAGTACTCCAATTTGCAACGCACTACACAGTAGGAAGAGTTATTAGTAAATTAATATTGGTAAATATTTTACGGTTATGAAGTGCATGATTTGCATTGTCGGACAACGAGGGATTCAATTTGAGCTTCGAAGGTAAGTTCGCTGTCAAACATTCCGCCCAGGCTTTTAGTGATATTTAAAATCGTTGACATAATAGGTATTATCCATTTGATTATGCTTATTTGTGTAAAATATGTAGCTGCTACTGAAGAATCACATAATTACTAATGTCTCTATTACTATGATAAATTTATTAATTATCTGCGAAAACGATTGATGCAAATATAATGGTCCCAAAGAGAAAGAGGCCCCATATTAGAAAAAGAGGAACTCCTGAAGAAGTATTATATACCTCAGAGTTAAAACCATAATAACCTACTAATAGTTTTCTAAATATGAGGTAGCTTTTGATAAACTTTAACAGTGAATCTTCTTCTTCTTTCTTATATGGTTTGTCATATAAGTAGGCATACTACCTGTTTTATCCCCATTAATTCTCTTCCGATGTGGACGTCCAGCATTTCGTCCATCCTTTTGGAGGTCTGCCCTAGTTCTTCTACCGCAGGATTTATTGAGTTTGGCTCTTTTTACCAGGCTATTGTCGTCCATCCGGTCTACGTGTTTATTCTATTGTTTTCTACTAGTTCTGTTTCATTTGCATATTATTTAGATCTTACTTAGTTCTTGTAGGTCTTTTTTGCGGATTCTGTAGTGGATAGTTTTTCTATGTATGCCCCTAATCACCTTCATTTCTGTTGCCCTTATCATTTATGCTGTTTTACATGTGTCAGCTCTTGTTTCTACAGCATATGTGAGGATCGGTCTCACTGTGGTCTTGTATATTCTTATTTTACTTTCCACTGTGAGGTATTTATTTTTTCATACTGTATCTTTCAAACAACCTGCTATTAATGATGCTTTTATAGACTTTTGTTTTACTTCCCTGTTTAAGTCTCCGTAGCTTGTTGTCATTGTTCTCAGGTATTTAAAATTATTAACTTGTTCAATAATACTTCCTTGGATCTCCAGCTTCCTTCTTAATAATTCTTTTGAAGCTACCATATATTTTGTCTTCGTTGTGTTGATAATCATGTTTAGTTTTCTCGCTTCCAAATTGAAGGCATAAAAGATCTTCTGAAGGTTGTCCTCAGCATCGGAGATGAGAACTGCATCATCAGCGTAGCAGGTGATGTGGAAGTGTGTGTTGCCCATTTTGTGTCCTCAAGTTTTTGGAAGACTCTCCAGTATTCTGTTCATGACGAGGTTGAAAATAAAGGGACTAAGTGAATCGCCTTGTCTTATTCCGGCGTTTATTTTTACTTCCTGGCTCAGTAGATGTCCCGCTTTTATATTTGTTCTACATTCTGTGTTAATGTCATGTATGATTTTTATTAGCTTTTAGTTTGTCTGCTTTTCCTGTAATAATTTTATAACATCTGTTAATTGCACTCTATCGAAGGCTTGAGTCATGTCGACGAAACACATATATGTAGGTTTGTTAAATTCTTTAGCTTTTCCCATAATCTGCCTAACTATAAATATGCCATCTATGGTGAATCGATTTTTGCAGAATCCCTGTTGTCCTCTCTTATATAAATATCCTTGCTAATTTTTTCCAGTATGATGTTTGTTAATATTTTTAAGGTAGTATTTAGGAGCGTTATTCCGTGGTAGTTTTCGGGTGCGTCTTTTGCCCTCTTTTAAATATTGGGATTGTTATGCTAGTTTTCCAATCTGTAGGTATTTGTCCATTTTTAGTATGTTTATAAAGAGCTATGTTAGTTGTAACTAACTGTTCTAAAGTTGTCTTGGGTTTTGTTGTGGGTGTAATGTATAACATATATGCCTTCTTTTTCTTCTCCGCCAGCTCATTTATTTCTTGCGTGAACCAAGGTGTTTTATTTGGCCTAAGGTTTTCCTTGCCTTGTTATTAAAATTTTGTTTTTATGGATGTCCACTGTTGGTCTATGTGTTCGTGTTCGTTGATTGGGTGTAGAGTTATTTTTTGTCTCAACAGGTTCTCATATGATTGTTTTGTGCTTCCGGTGTCGAAGGATTCGATGTTATATTTGTTAACGTATATAGGTTTTAGTTTCGGTGGGGATTTTATTTTAAGTTTAAGTTTACAAAGGAGCAATTTGTGATCGCTGCCTACATTAGCCAAATTCAGCATTCGTACATCTACTATCATTTTTGGCATAAATTTTCTGTTGATTGTGATATAATCTATTACTGTCTGCCTCTAGAGTTTTGCCAAGTATATTTGCATTTCATATCATATTTGCAAAAAGTATCATTAAGCTTAAAACAGTAGAGTTTCCTAGAATTATAAGATTATGGATACGATCAAATTTCCTTCCGAAGTTGGTATACACTACACCCACCTGCCTCAAGTTAACCTTTTTGAACAAAGTACAGAGCCGAGTCAATTTCAATAGAATGGATGCGGAAAAGAGTTAAATTTGATAAAATTAAATGCGGTTTAGAAAAATATATGCTACTAACTAAAAACACAATGTTTAACCGTCTAGTAAATTTAATTTTTAACATTTAAATTCAATATCTTGTTAAGTGAATTTATTAACAAAAACACAAGTATTGCATAACAAAGTGGTTTTCTCATCGGGCTGAAAAAGAGTTAAAATTCTGGGAAAGAAGAAGGGGGACCCAAAAGTAACGGGAATTGTATTGTGGTTTGGTTGGTACTTGTAGTACACGGTTTAAGGTTCGCCCGCTGGGATTATGTAGTTACACTCCTCTCAAGACAATCTGCCAAGCGGAGTCGGTTTTCTACTTAAGAAAAAGTGCCGCAGAAACTGTTGTTATGTTAAAAACTGCTTACAAAGAGGATGCTATGAGTAAAACTCGAGTCTACAAGTGGTTTAATCGCTTCAAGAACGGTGAAATGTCGATTAAGGATCGACCACGCTTCGAGCATTCGTCAAGTCCTCGAACTGACGAAAATGTCAACATAATTCGGGAATCAATTTTTGAAGATCGACGAAGGACTATTAATGAACTAGTAAAGTTATCCCAGTCGACGTGGAGCTTAACTCAGCAAATTCTATCAGAAGTTTTGAAAATCAGAAGAGTGGCAGCCAAATTTGTGACTCGATTGCTGACATCAGGGCAAAAGGAGCGTCGCCTGGAGGTCCGTCGTGAATTGAAGGAACAGTTCGAAACTGACTCCGATTTTTCTTTCAAAATCATCACAGGAGATGAATCGTGGTGCTACTGTTTCGGTCCTGAGACAAAACGACAGTTCCGTCAATGGAAAACCGTGAATTCTCCTCATCCAAAGAAAGCTCGTTAGGTGAAATCAAATGTGAAAACAATGCTCATTTTTTTTTTTGATATAAGAAGGATAGTTCACTCGGAATTTGTTCCACCAGGTCAGACAGTGAACGAAGCATTATACCTTAATGTATTAAAAAGGTTGCGCAACAGAGTGCGAAGAAAACGCCCTCATTTGTGGCAGTCGGACGATTGGTTCTTCAATCATGACAACGCGACAGCCCACACGGATCTCACTGTGCGCCAATTTTTGATAAAAAACGGCATGATCGCTTTGTCCCACCCACCCTACTCTTCAGATTTGGCTCCATGCGACTTCTTTTTGTCTCTCAGGATGAAAAGGGACCTAAACAACAAACTAGAGGTGATATAAGAAACGACGCAGACTCTGAAAGGACATTGGATCAGATGACTTTAAAAAAAATTCTTTTAACAACGAAATAAGATTGGATAAGTGTATTAACTCCAATGGAGAGTACTTTTAAGCAGACTAATAGTAGTTTAAAGAAAAATTTAATTATTTTTTTTTAAATAAATTCCTGTGATTTTCAGCCCCCCCGTATAGTAGCTACAATATTAAATAGTAAGAATTATCTTTGTCATTATTTTCTGTTATCATTATTCCTAATTTACTTGAATTGTAATAGGAATATATCATGTTTTGCATTTTTAAGCTTTCAAAACTTTTAATATAACTTACGCTTACCTAACAAAGAAACAAAATTAAAAATAAACAACCATTTAAAGAACCACTACCATCGTTCAAAAGGTGATATCTCTTTTTTCGCCCAGTTAAACATTATTAATTAATTCTTTTAAACCTAGACTGTGTTGGATGTAGACATATTATCTGGAGAAAAAATGATCCATGATGGAAGTTAAGTATTACTAAATTTAGTTTATTTTTCGAACAATAAACTCTACTTCTTTTTAGTACATGTTTTATTGTTAACATCACTACAAAGGCCAGAAATAACAAATGTTATAGCAGGTAGCACATCTGAATCGAATCGAAGTGTTCTTCAGCTTTAAAGTAAGGAGGTGTGTTCCTTACTTTGAAGCTGAAGAACACTTCGATTGGTTTTATACTAAGAAGGGCAAAAAAAGAAGGAGTTAGAAGGAAGTGAAGCTTGAGAGAGACCAACTGAAAACAACAGCATCCGAAGAAGGAAAATACATCTAGATAGTTGATCTAGACTGTTGCAGCGTTTGTGTGTTCTTGAACCGAGCAACAGAATAATATAATGAGGAGAAAAGGTTATCAAATCTGGCCATCGACCAGAAGAGATTAGCATTTCGCTAGTTTCATAACACTGGTTGGGACAGAAAACTAGATGAGTAAACAAGACTTCATTGTCTGGATTATGAACAAAGCACTTATAGATGAAAAAAGAAGGACAAACCCGTTAGTCATCTTGGGTGACCAAATTCCGTGTATCCCCCAGGAAAAAGTGGACCTGGTGGACGAAATGTCTTAAAGTAGAGAGAGGGGATAGACTACTGACCACTATTCGTATCTTCAATCAGTTTAAATTACAGTCGCCTAACACCAATAAGGAGCCTACACAGAAAGCTGTGGGATATGACGAATAACCATAGGAACAGTGACAGGTCTCAATTAAAAACATGTCAACATGATCATCAATAATATTTACAGGGTTCTCAGATAGCTACTTTACCCAATAGTGGAAAATGGATCACCATCATGTCACAAATTTCCTGCTCATCAGCTTGCTCAAAATGATGGAAAAATAAATAACTGAAAAAAAATTAAGTTGGAAATGTGGAATCTTTGGCACAGTGACACTAGTTAGTATATATCACCACTACACCAAACACTTTATTTTTGCACTCGACGCGCGTTTCGCTAACCATGTTAGCTTCATCAGGAGCGATGTCGAGTGCAAAAATAAAGTATTTGGTTTAGTGGTGATATATACTAAGTAGTTAAAAAAAATTTGGTTGAGATCGTCAGATCGAAATAATACGGCTACGTGTCTTCTTCGAAGAGCAATTCTAATTTATGTCTGAATACGGGACAGAACCACTCTGCCAGATTTGCCTAGAATATCGCGGAGAAAGATATCCTAGGCGTATAATATTAAATATGTCACATGTGTTTGACAAAGTGTAGCAAGAGAGACAGTTGCCGAAACCCGGATAGGAAGTTCAGTGTCAAGATTGATAAACTCACAGGAGAAAACAGAAAAGTTGGAGTCTTACAAAACTTTCCATTGTCAACACTGTTCTTTAATGTATACGTCATATGTTTTCAATGAAAAATAACATGAACTTGGTAAGGTTCGGCGACGACGCGGTCATTTTCACTTCAAGGAAAAGTTATAGAATAATAACCAGCAAGCTCTAGGCTTAGCTTAAAAATTGTCGGATCGTTTTGGTCAGTTGATACAACAAAGGCTCAATCGATTTTCTTTTTCAAGTCGATTAAGATACTGGGTCACTTACACCTAGCCTTTGAAGGAAATAGGCTTCCAAATGGATTCACGTGTACGAGTGATTATGACCTTAAGAATAATGACAAACGCACCATGGTTCGTTCGAAATAGAGATATGTGATATAATCAAGTCTTTACATATTTACATTAAGACGCGATCGCACATTTGAATTGGCCTGAAAACTGGTTTATTGGATCGCATGTGGATGAATTGGTCAAATGTATAATGTGGTCATATACAAAAAAAAATGATTCACTGGCTTTCTCAGTGACATTAAAATCCGACCTAATGAAGTGCATAATTTTAGAGAATAGAGTAAATAACATTATATTTATGAAAACAGCTGAATATTTTTTAAATCTGTACTTTGAGTAGTTATATTTATACCATCGCTGGTCAATTATTAAATAACAATCACTCTTTATTTAACAGTTCGACCCTAATTAATTTTATCTATTTTAGAATAATTATTAATAAAATACACTAACAATTTCCTGTTTAAGAAGGTGGCGAGCCATCGAACACCTCGATGTTTCAGAAACTTGATCGCCTTTCAAATGCAGTAACAAATTATAAATATAAGAAATGGATGATTTCTGGGCCTGTGAGTCGTGGTTAAACGGTTTTGTTAAATGAGGCAGGAAATAGTTTAGAATTTCAAATAGGCCTTGTTTTCATAAAATAATTAACTAAATAATTACCTATAAAATTAATCAAATTATAATAATTGACATTGTTTTATGGTAGCTGACGCGATCTTAAGAGTCATGTAAAATCGCTGAAAATAACTAATGGATATGAATAATAATCTAGTTCCCCAGAATCGTAACAACGGTCAGCAGTAACCTCGGTTCTAGAGGAAACAAAATGGATATATACTTTTATACAGTGTTTTATAACTTAAGCAATAACATTAACAACGATATTATTTACTACGTGTATATTAAATTCCGGGTAAATATTTAGAGAACCAAATACTGAAAGGTAAGTGGAAGGTAAAGGCTTCACCACAACAGAGGTAGTGCAGACACGAAGCGATACCTTCTATTTCAATGTTATGTAGAGTTCACCAGAAGATAAGTTAATACAGTAAAATTGTTCTTACGCTTTCCAAATATTTTTAATTCCGCCGAGTAGTGATTTAAGTCTGTATCAGTTCATTTTTGAAAATCTAAGTACTAGTTAATGTTACCATCAAGTTATAAACTCGCTTAAGAAATTTGTATTAACTTTTTAAGATTGGGTTTCTATTGACAAGACTATCTGCTATGAAAATTTTAGCGTTCAAAAATTGGCTTATTTAGAACTTTGCCATTTTCAATCTAAAACAACAGAAAACAGAAATTTGGTTAAAAAATTATATATAGGACCCGTTTAACTCTTTTATGATCAAAATATTAAAAAAAACGACTAATTTGTTTAACAGTAGTACTGTTTTAATCAGTTGCTGATAGCATGAAAAAGAAGGGTGAACAAGAAAACAGAATGTTTATCTTACTGTCATATGCCAATATTTGGCTTTCAAAAAGCTAGGAATCCTAAAAACCAGTTAAATAACTATCCATCGCCTATCAGGGATTAAACAGAGGATAATATTAATCGTAGTGCTGTGGAAAAACTCCAGTGCACAGTATAGTTCTTGTCCATCTCATGAGTTAGTTATTATATATACATATATATATATATATATATATATATATATATATATATATATATATATATACATATATATATATATATATATATATATATATATATATAAAATAAAGAGAGAGAAAGCAAAAGTTGCCGTATCTAACAAAATCCTAAGTTATGAAACTAATTGGGGAACTCGGCAAAAAGGGCATCAACAGATGTTCATACTATATTCATTTAGCCAATATTTCGGTCCTAGGTTGGGACCTTTATCAGGGCAGAAACTTACTCTGGAAGCGCGAGATCCTGTTATTATCATTCGGTCTATTTGACATTAAGTTGTTCATGCATCCAAAGTTCTGTACAATGTGTCTAGGGATAAGGCCTGTTGATGAAGGTCCCAACCTAGGACCGAAATATTGGCTAAATGAATATAGTATGAACATCTGTTGATGCCTTTTTTGCCGAGTTCCCCAATTAGTTTCATAACTTAGGATTTTGTTAGATACGGCAACTTTTGCTTTCTCTCTCTTTATTTGTTATAGACATGGGTTTTTTTCAAGATTTAAACAATAGATATGGAGCGGAAACAACAAACCTTTTCCGAAATTGGGCTAAGTTTAACTTAAAATTAGCAAAAATGACCAGTAGAAGTAACTTTTTATTGAAGTGCAGGTCAACAGGCCTTATCCCTAGACACATTGTACAGAACTTTGGATGCATGAACAACTTAATGTCAGATAGACCGAATGATAATAACAGGATCCAGCGCTTCCAGAGTAAGTTTGTGCCCTGATGAAGGTCCCAACCTAGGACCGAAATATTGGCTAAATGAATATAGTATGAACATCTGTTGATGCCCTTCTTGCCGAGTTCCCCAATTAGTTTCATAACTTAGGATTTTATATATACATATATATATATATATATATATATATATATATATATATATATATATATATATATATATATATATATATATATATATATATATATATATATATATATATATATATATATATATATATATATATGTAAATATTCTATAATTTTTTAATCCATGACTAATTAAATAAGGGTTTCCTAATATAGGTTGAATACAAGAATCACAAAAATTATGCATCGTTTTTATATACATACGACAGTTTTTTTACTATTACAGGGATTTTGGATCACTTGAGATATAAATCAAGTAGAGGTAGATTATTAGTATAAAGTCCGATTTTCCAAAATACATGTTTTTTTAAGGAGATAAAGGATCATATATTGATGGAAAAGGAAAGCTTGATGACTTAACAAATATATATCTAAAACATAACATTTATTTCCATATTTATCACATGTACTCCATGAAAAACTTACAAATATATACCTGGCAAATATGTTGTAAATAAATGAAAATCATTGTAAATATAAATCATTGCAAATCCTCTTATGAGAATATAAAAGTGATTAAGTAACTCTAGCTATAAATTTTTATTTCTTGTCAATTAATGAAATTCGTGAATTATACATAAAATAGAGATAGAGTGGTGTACTGTATGTAACTTTTACAATTTTTCAATTTTCAGCAACATATCACCAGCTACTGTTAATAAAGCAGCTCCTTTATCGTATTCCAGGGGCCAATGTGTTTTTTCATGGGGAGTAAACTTGTAGTCCTTTAGAAGCGTGATAAGAGCCAATTTACTTTGCATCAAGCCAAATCTCATTCCTGAAAGAAATTATCTTAATAAAATGGTGAACGCTTAATATTTTTAATTCCTGGTAATAAAACTACACGAAATTTTGTTTTGCATTGTAACATAGTAAAACAACATTTGAAATATTCTCTTATAATTTAGGCACAATAATTCAAGAAAAACGTACCATCTATCCTACAGATGTTATTTCGAAATTGATGAACAGGAATACACATCCCGAAATTTTCTGGACATATAACCAGGCACCGTGTACAAATATTATCTTTTAGGATTACTATTTAATTTGGTTTACTTACCAATACAAATTCTAGGACCTTCTCCAAACGGTATCCAAGTATAGTCTGGTCTCTTGGCTTTGTTTTCTGGACTGAAGTTTTCTGGATTAAATTCTTCAGGATTTGGATAGTATTCTGAGTCCATATGGATACCCCACGTTGGTATAAAGACCCTGGTACCTAAAATTAAATTTAATGTTAGTGTCAGTGAATCTAATTCAGTACTAGCATTCGATCGATAGCTAGCGTAACTAAGTTCAAGGGGATGGACGGGAGAAATGGATGCATAGAGCTGCTCAGGGTGCCAAAAAAATAACGGAGTGCCTTGATGAAAAAATCTTCTTGCAATAGAACTTAGGCTCGTCCAAAGAGTGAACAAAAAACCAAAGACATGTATCTCTCACAAGCGAGAACCTCTAGTGAAAAAAAACTCGGTTTTCAAAAAGGAGCAATTGTGTCATACCTAAAATACTTGTAACACAGCGTAATTAAAACAATAGTGAAAGTACCTTAAAAACAAATATATTACATTATTTATCTGATTACCAAACATAATACAGATTTTGGGCAAAAATAAGCTGTTCCAGAACAATATATAATCGCCAATGTGTATATTTTCAATAAGTATATTTTACTCTTTTAAAAAAATCTGGAATCTTTGGCACAATGACCGTACTCGGTTTATATATATATATATATATATATATATATATTTATATATATATATATATATATATATATATATATATATATATATATATATATATATATATATATATATATACGAGGCTGGTTTGAAAAGTCCGTGCAAAAATAAAAACTACTTATGTGTTTGGGGTAAACCTTTTTTATTTTTCGACATAGTCTCCTTTTAGGCTTATACACTTCGTCCAACGATGTTCTAGTTTGTTGATCCCTTCCGAATAATAGGATTTGTCCAAGTCTGCAAAATATCCATTAGTGTCTGCAATCACCTCCTTGTTTGAATAAAATCTTTGTCCCGCCAGCCATTTCTTCAAATTGGGGAACAAATAGTAGTCCGAGGGAGCCAAGTCTGGAGAATAGGGGGGATGTGAAACGAGTTGGAATCCTATTTCCATTAATTTTGCGACCACAACTGCTGAGGTGTGTGCTGGTGCGTTGTCGTGATGGAAAAGGACTTTCTTGTGGGCCAATCGCGGGCGTTTTTCTTGCAGCTCGGTTCTCAAACGGTCCAATAACGATGAATAATATTCACCTGTAATAGTTTTACCCTTTTCCAGATAGTCGATGAGGATTATCCCTTGCGAATCCCAAAAGACAGTCGCCATAACCTTTCCGGCCGAAGGAACGGTCTTCGCCTTTTTTGGTGCAGATTCCCTCTTGGTAACCCATTGTTTAGATTGTTGTTTGATCTCAGGAGTATAGTAATGTATCCATGTTTCATCCACAGTGACGAAACGACGCTTAAAGTCCTCCGGATTCTTCTGGAACAGCTGCAAACCATCCTTGCAACACTTCACACGATTCCGTTTTTGGTCAAGCGTGAGCAATCGCGGCACCCATCTTGCGGATAGCTTTCTCATATCCAAATGTTTATGCAAAATATTATGTACCCGTTCAGTCGAGATGCCCACAGCACTAGCAATCTCACGCACCTTAACTCTTCTGTCATCCATCACCATATCATGGATTTGATCAATGATTTCTGGAGTCGTAACCTCCACAGGCCGTCCAGAACGTTCAGCGTCACTTGTGCCCATATGGCCAGTCCGAAAATTTTGAAACCACTTATAAACTGTTCTAATCGAAGGTGCAGAGTCACCATGTTTATCAAGCTTCTCTTTAGTCTCCTGAGGCGTTTTGCCTTTCATAAAGTAATGTTTAATCACCACACGAAATTCTTTTTCGTACATTTCTTGAAAATCACTCGACTTTCTTGATTCACACGAATGCCAAACACAAAGAAATAGACCAATATGGCTGAAACTTGGTGTGCGTTCATTCAAGAGATGCTACTAACTAAACATGACCTCGATACGCGCCGGTGGTGCCATCTCTCGGACTTTGCACGGACTTTTCAAACCAGCCTCGATATATATATATATATATATATATATATATATATATATATATATATATATATTTATATATATATATATATATATATATATATATATATATATAAATATATATATATATATATATATATTTATTTATTTATTTATATTTATATATATACATATATATACTTATATATATATATATATATATATATATATATATATATATATATATATATATATATATATATATATATATATATATATAAATATATCACTTCTCCACCAAACACTTTATTTTTGCACTCGATGCGCGTTTCGCTAACCATGTTAGCTTCATCAGCAACAGCGCAAAAAAAGAGTGTTTGATGTAGTGGTGATACATACTGAGTAGTGTAATTGTGCCAAAGATTCCACATTCCCAACATACGTGAGATGGCTTCACGGTGAACGGAATTAAATATTTATCGTAAGTACAGTAGTAAGATTAGATAAACAGGTACAGATATTTGGTTTTTAAAGTCTTGCAAGAAATCTAAAGTTTTTCCTAGTTTTGTTAAGATTAATTTCACAAAATCAAACATCGCATAAAAAGTTTCATTCTTTGCTAAACAAAAATGGCTTGACTTAGAAATTAAAAATTTGTATATAAAACGTAGTGAGCTAATCATCGCTCCTGATGAAGCTAAAACAGTTAGCGAAACGGGTGTCGAGTGCAAAAATAAAGTGTAGTGATGATATATACTGAGTAGATTAGTAAAATACAGTTATTATTAGTGCCCCTTTAAGGCTCTGATTAATGATTTTATATATTTTTATTGCTGGCTCATAGATTATTTTCTGACATATTTTACCAAAATTAAAACTAAAAATTTAAATTTCGTTTCGCATTAAGAAAGTTCGACACGAAATGAAACAACGAGCTAAATATCTAGAGGTATTTTTAGATGGCACATTTAAGATATATCAAACAGTCTAAAATACTTTCGACTATAATAGTTTAACCTTTAAAAACAACAACATACGGAGACTGAGTTAATGAGAAATAAGAAATTTTTAGTGTTCCGTATGGAACACTTATAAGATCAGTTCGGTGTCTGTGTGTCTGTCCGTCCGTCACACCTGATTTTCTCCGAAACTGGTTGATATAGAAAGTTGAAATTTGACACTAATATAAGAGTTGACGGCTTCATTACAGCCGGATAGTTTTGAAAGTTAAATATTGACTTATGGGGGTTAAGTTTGGGGGGTGAAATCGGAAGTAAAAAAAAAATTCACCAGGTCATTGAGTGGGGTGTCAAATGAGAGCTTGTAAAAATACGAGTTAAAAAATATATATAATTTAACATACTCTTCTTTGGATTATTTTTAAAAAATTGCGGAAAATCGTTGTACCCCACTTATTTCAAAAAATACTGATCAAAAAATTTTGAAAAAAATTCTGAAATATTCTCCATAGGGTGTAGATTGAACGAAAATTATTACGAGTGTATTACTTTTAATAATTTATTTGGTACATAAAAAAAAAACAAAAATTTCAAGGTCATCAGTTTGCAGTAAAGATCGGAAAAAAAAACTTTGTTGAAAACTCATGGTGTGTTTTGTGAAGTCATTGATCATTTTATACCTCTAAAATAAAATTTTTTATTTCAAAAGCAATCAACGTACGGAACACTAATTGCGCAATTCCGCCTTGCACTTGGCCGGTTATTTATATATGTTATTAACCATTTCCATTAATGTCCAGCTTCAGTATTTTAAAGTAGCTAATGTGTTTGGTCAATAGGGTTTAAAGATGAAAAATTACCTTTTTCTATGATTAAATCAAGTCCAGGCACTTTGTACGTAGTGGTACACTTTCTTGGAACAAAAGGAACTGGCGGATATTTCCTAAGAGTTTCTGAAAATTTTTGCAGAGAAAATATGAATTATATTAATTGTAAAAGGTTTAAAATACGTATGAATAATTCGGGTCGAAATTTTATATTATATTTCAATTAAAGTTTTGGCCTAGAAATTTTTTCTTCTTTAGACCACTGAGATTTCCTGGCCTTGGAAAATGAAACTTTGTATATGGATTGTATACAGAAACAATAATTCCAGATATCATTTTCCCATAACTAGGTACATAAATAAAGCGGGGTTATCACGATATAAGACACTAGATTTGGGGATAAAAGCTAATAACGCGTAAACATTTTTAAAAAAATATATAAACTACTTGCGTTTCCTTAAAATTTTTAAAATTTGCTATAAAAGCTTAAAAATTCTGTGCCCTCTGTAGAGTAAAAATGAGATTTTTGTCTCTGTTTTTAGGCTAAAAGTGTATTTTCTAGAACGTTCTGAATTATCAAAACTGAATAAAACAACTTAAATAAATAGAAGCATTACAATAGTTTATAATAATATTTGTCCTTATTTTAAACGAATACCCTAATGATATTAAATGTCACATTTAATAAAAGAAAAACTAAATTCAAAGAATGGTACTAAAAATACGTGATTCAAACAAAATCCTTCATGAGAAGGACTCCTCTGAGAAATTCTGAAATTAACAGATAAGTTTTGATTGCCAGGCATAATATAATATTGATCAAAATAATCTGGCATTATCATTGTTTAACATGACATAAATAGAGTAAAATTAGAAGTTTCCTAAATGCGGGAACTCTAGTAACAGTTATTGCTTTATCAAAATTAGCAATTTGGTAAGAAAGAGAGAGAGAATCGTTGCGAAAGTGTACAGATCCTATTCCGTACTCGTATTCTAGTCTAAAAAATAAAGTACCAAGAAAATCCGACCATACAATATATAAAATAATAATAAGTTCGTACCGTGAATAACTTGGTTCAAATAAGGCATCTCCATAATAAGATCATAAGTAAGTTTACCATCATTTTTTTCTAAAACATCACATATTTCTTGACGTAGTTTGTCTTGAATTAGTTGATTTTGTGCAAGTTCTAAAAGGGCAGATGAAGTAGCACTAGACGAAGTTTCAAAACCAGCGAGATAGAAGAGAAATGCTTCACTTACTATTTCATCATCAGTAACTTGTAGACTTTCTAAAATTTAAGCCAACACAATTTATTTAGTGGAATACGGTATATCAAAACGAGGTTCTTTTGAAGGTTCATGTGCAATGACTACCTCTTCCTCCATAGAAATATATGCTGGTTGAAAATAGTATCTTTTTACATTTTCCATTTAATTTCAACATGTTGTGCTTACAGATATTTAGAATATTGGTGAAATACTAAGTATTTTTATGCAGTGCAGTTTATAAAATATATTTAGGGCAGACTTTTTTTTGATAATCGAGTTTTAAAATAATATTGGTATTTAGTGTATATTTAGTACAGTCAATGACATCCATATTGGTACAGTGTAAATAAGCAACAAAGAACCTTGTCCGGTAGCTATGGAATGTTAGATACAGGCTTTCAAACTTGAAATATATACCAACGTAATACCAACCAAAAACATAACCAATATCATCAGGAACGATGATTGACTCATCGCTCCTGATGAAGCTAATATGGTTAACGAAACGTGCGTCAAGTGAAAAAATAAAGTGTTTGGTGTAGTGGTGATATATACTGAGTAGTGTCATTGTGCTAAAGATTCCACATTCCCAACATAATATAACAATAATTTGAGGGATTCATGCCATTACACTGTTGGCGTAAATGCTTAGTTAAAGACTGACTTAGGTCGTGCAGATACCATACTATGAAACTCTGTTTTCATACTGAAAATTCAAATGCATTTCAGTTTTAAATACTTTATACTGCGTATGACAGGAAAAATAAACGGATTAATGTTATGTTAATTATAATATAGTATTTAGGTTACATGAGACCTCTTAGCAAATCTTTAAAATTATTACCATTTAATATATAGTAACCTGTGTAACTAAGTATATACAGTGACTTACAATAAAAGAATTTTATTATTGTTAATATAAACCTAAAAAAACTAATTTAGCGATATACAGTTCATACATGGATGTCATATGGCCCAATTTGGTCATGGTTCTGTAACTAGTGAATATGTTGTTTGCTTAAATACAGATCATTTAAATAAGACTTTCTTTAAACAATTTATTCATGGCGTACTAAAAAATGTTTCAAGGGAGCATTTATCATTAAAACTTATGTTTCTTTCGATTACTTCGGTTCAAATGTAAAAAATAGCGTATATAAATGTGTATGTATCACTTACAAAGGGGCTATTTTTTGTTAAAAGAACTTGATTTTTCATATAAAATTACTCTTACTTACGCGTACTCTTTCTTGTTCCACATTAGTTTTAGTACATAATGAAAAAAAAAATTAAGTTTTATTGTAATAAAGATGTACTTACTGTCACTGTGGTTTTTCATTTGTAGCATAAGTTGCATGAAGTCTTTTCTCTGTACGTTGTTATTTTCTCTGTATTGAATGGTTTCTTTAACAATCGCTAGAAAATATTTTTGATCAGAAAAACTTTGTCAACAACAGTTCTATGTTAAGAATACTAGTAATGTTTTTTTTTTATTTAAATCTCTATGAACCGTAAAGAAAGCACTTTAATTATAGATTATTTCTGCTGATGAGGCATGAAAAATAAACTTACTTGTAAAATAATGATTAACATCTCTCTTAATTCTGCGGTATCCTAAGTAACCAAGAAGCTCATGTGGAATCAATTCTTCTAAAATAAATTGTAGTAAATCTGGCTCGAAACTTTTTTTCCCAACTTCTCTATAAATATATATACATACATACATATATATATATATATATATATATATATATATATATATATATATATTTATATATAAATATATATATATATATATATATATATATATATATATATATATATATATATATATATATATATATATATATATATATATATATATATATATATATATATATATATATATATATATATATATATTCTCCGGCACGTTGAGGCTCTATTTTATAACGTCTAGAAGCAGCGTTATTTTGCATAGCCCCAACCTTCTTTATTTTTTATTCATTAAATAGAAGCCACTATTTGCCCCTTATTTATATCTTAATTTCTGAGAATGGATTGAGTGGATGTTAATACTGAAAGAACTAAAGAAATTAGATATAAGCTAGTGCATTTTTTTTTTTTGGTAGAGAATATGGATAAGAGATAATTTTTGTACGTCTTTTGAAAATAGTCTCTATAGTTGTTTAAAACTCGGTTGTAATGTTTATTTTTTTTGGACACCATTCATTTTAGAATAAAAGGAATCTAATTTCAGCTCAAAATATGAAAAAATACTGAAGAGTTATTTAGTTGTTAAAATAAGATTAATTTACGTACAACCGTTGTGTCCTGAAAGAAAGAGTAGGAGTTTAGTGAAACATTACACATTTAAATAAAGAAGGATATATTAACAAAATAAAAATTCCTACTTTTATTACACTCTTAAAATTACATCTACTAAATAAAAACCCCTTAAGCTAGAAGAGTGTACACTATGGCATAGAGTCTTTAAATTAGGATTATTAAGTTTTTAATAAAAGGCTTGATCAAACACGATATCAAAAGTTTGTGAAATTAACTCTGCGAGTTACACGTGTTGAGTAGTAGTTGGAAACGCAGTTGTAGACAGGAAGTGAGATATTTAGACTGGTGTGCTGAAGACTTACTGATTGGTTTTTCCTCGTGGGTTTTCCAAAACACTCTGGCGTGCTGGAGAAGAAAGCAACTACGGCCTACTGGCGGAAAAAAGCCGTTACTGGTTCATGGTGGAAAAAGCCCTTAAAAATTCCATCTGGCCGCTTAAATATCTTTTGCCCCATCTTTAAAGTGACGTCTTTAAAATGGCTCACTTTCGGGCGCAAAATTAATGCAAACTAAATAAATCAAGTCGGCAACACGCTGCCGGTCTAAATTAAACTACTCAAAAATTTAAAACACTGTTTTAAGCTACACTACTCAAAAATTGAAATCACTGCAATAAATATAAAATATAATAAAACATAAATTATAGGAAGAAAAACAGTGTCGTAACATAATCCTAAAAAATGAATGTTACAATATATATATTAATATATATATATATATATATATATATATATATATATATATATATTAATATATATATATATATATATATATATATATATATATATATATATATATATATATATATATATATATATATATATATATATATATATATATATATATATATATATATATATATATATATATATATATATATATATATATATATATATATATATATATATATATATATATATATATATATATACATATATATATATATATATATATATATATATATATATATATATATATATATATATATACATATTTATATATACATATATTATCATGTCCGGGCGCCTTTCCTCATTTTAATTTACCTCTTTTATTTCTTCTGTATTAATCTCTTCTGTTTGTCTTATCTTGTTCTGGTATAATGTCTCTATGTTGATTTTCATCTGCTATGTCACTCCCATCCAATAGTTCTTTATAATATTCCCTCCATCTTTCCATAATTTTGTCTTCTTCTTTTATAACATTTCCTTCTTTGTCTTTTATATTTGCTATTTTTTCTACCTTTTTCCTTCTCATATTCCTAATCATATAGAAAAATAGCTTCTGATTATCTTTATAGGCTGTTTTCATTCGTTCTCCAAATTGTTTCCACGATTTTCTCTTTTCTTCCTGTATTATTCTTTTAACCTGTGTTCTTTGTTGTCTATATCCCTCATAATGGGTTGGATCTTTTGTTTGTAGACACTTTTTCCATTTCTTCTTTTTGTCTTTAATCTCTTCCTTAACCCCATTCGTCCACCAGTTTGTCTTTTGAATATTTCTATTTGCTATTTTTGATGAGCCACAGGAACTTTCTGCTGCTATTAAAACAGTATCTTTAAATTCTTTCCACCCCTCCTTCACTCACATTCCTCTCTTCTTCATTTTTTCTTCATACATTCTTTGGTATTCCTTTCTTATTTCACTATGTCTTAATTTATAACATTTAATTTTTGAATTTATTATTTTGCGTTTACTTTTCTTTTACACTCTCTTTTCCTAATTTTAATACCATTTTTAAAAGGAAGTGATCGCCCCCTATTTCCGGGCCTCTTTTTATCTCAATATCCATCCATAAAAAGTAGTCTATAATAAATTTTTCATTTCTCGATATCACTTGTCTAGTTATTTTGTGGATTTCTTTTTTCTTGAAATGTGTATTACCGATCTTTAATTCGTTTTCGAAACTTATCTGTATTATTCGTTCGCCGTTATCTTTTCTCACTGTTTCTCCTTGTTTTCCTAGGCACCATTCTATTCTCTCGTTCTCTTTTTGCACCCTCCCGTTCATATCTCCCATTATTATTATCTTATTGTTTGTATTGTCTATCTCTTCCTGTAAATCATTGAAAAATTCTTGCGTTGTCATTTGGTCCATAGCATATAATCAAAGTGCAGTCCTTGTCCGCTCCATCTTCTTTTATTGTTATCGAGAGTATTCTTTCATTTACAAACCTTTCCCCTTTTACATTCTTCATCTTCTCTTTTTTGACCACCATTGCCACTCCTGCCCCTGCATTTTCTTCCTCTTTTACTCCTGACCAGTACATCCAATAACCATTAGGTAATTTTTGTATCCATTCCCTTTCCTTTTTGTTTCTGTAATTCCTAGATAGTGCATTTGTATTTTTTCCAGTTCTTCTGTCAGTTCATCTTCTTTTCCGTTTATGCCTCTAACATTCCATGTTCCCAAACTAATCTCTTTTCCGTTTATACCCCTAAAGTTTCGTGTTCCCAATCTACTAACTCGGCTATATATATATATATATATATATATATATATATATATATATATATATATATATGTATATATATGTATATATATATATATATATATATATATATATAAATATATATATATATATATATATATATATATATATATATATATATATAAATATCATGTTAATGTATTTAATTTTACTTATTTCCAAAAAAATTCATAAATAAAGAATTATCTTTTAATTTGATAATTTGAAAGATTTGCTATTCTGGATTGTAATTCGAAGAAAAAATACTACTATGAAAATTTTAAAAAATATATGAAGATAAAAAAACTAAAGCGCCGTGTCTCGACTGCTGAACAGTCCTATTTTACTGTGTGCTTAAATTAAATAATGTCGATTTAAGTCAATACCGGCTAGAAATAAGGCTATGTATGACATTAAATACCTGAATTTGTGACCTCCATTTTTCAGACAATTACATTCGATTCCAAACGCAACGCTTCCTATAACATCTATGCCAAATCTGGCCAAAATTTCTTTAGTTGATATTTCGTTGTTCTTAGCACATTGGTCAGCTACTTTGTTAAGTGTAGTAGATTTCTCAACTATTATATCAAACATTAACTTCATTTTACCTAAAAATCTCAATCAAACATTAGTATAAAAATTTATATAAAAATGTATATTTATATATATATATATATATATATATATATATATATATATATACATATATATACATATATATATATATATATATATATATATATATATATATATATATATATATATATATATATATATACATATATATATATATATATATATATATATATATATATATATATATATATATATATATATATATATATATATATAAGTTGCGTGATGTTAAAATTACATATAATTAATTAGCTATGTCATAGATAACGAAACTGAATTTATCCGGGGGTGGCGCATATTAATCACCAAATTTTGATATGATATGTCCCGCTCTATTTCAGCTATCCTGGGTGAAAAAGACTTTGCAACACAGTCATGGAAGCAGCGATGATTTAAAAAATAGATTTCTAACGATACTAGTAACAAATAAACATTAGCGTTGCCGGATTTGTACCGCCAAACCATTTAGTTGAAGAGCAAGGCCAACGGCCATAGATTTAGGCAGTTCGCATCAGATCACGCCAAAGTTAATGAGCTACTATCTTCAGATATAAGCTTCTTAAATTTCTACTGCTGCTGTGATTGTGGTGCGGCTGTTTCTTCACTTAGGCTAGCTCTAAAATGGGGTGAACATAATATACATACCTGTGAGCAGAAACCTTACATATAATTAATTACATATGGTATAAAAGGCGGAACGTCATGTTTATCAAATTTCAAAAAGTGCAATTCTGTCGAAATTAGTGGAAGCTTAATTAAAATGCTATGTTTTAGTAATAACATAAAAAAAGTGTATTAGTTAACATTGCATTTTAAATTTACGTTATTATTCTTCGCAGAGACGTATTGAGGATTAACAGATGCACATTGGTAACAACTGAATTCAGACTGATAATCGATAAAGCAACAAAGTAAAAAAAAATGCTCACGTATGAGGTCGCATACATTTAACTTTCGGAAAATGTTTATTTACTTGTAAGCGTATGTATTTTACTGCGATTGTTATTCCGTTCAGTAGACTATGTATGTATACCTTAGTGATAGGGTAGTATCTTTATAAAAGTCACTAAACAATAAACTCTAAACTAACCAATTACATAATGGTGAGTTTTATGAGAATTTCTCCTTGTTTTGTTTGGAGAAGATATATATTTCAACCATAATTATTTAGTCAAACATATAAAAAAAAGTGAGGTGTTAACTTCAAATATATCATGTTATATGCCCTTTTTAGAACTTTGTCAGTAGAGGATTCTGAAAATCATAGTATGTCCTTAAATTATCGGAAGTAGTATGCAAAAAAAGCCTGATATAAGGTTAAAACAGTGATCCGAAAAAAGTAAAATGTTTGTTGACTTCATTAATTTTTATCCGAAAAAAAAAAAATTTTTTAGCGTAATTATTATATACTAGCCGTGCCCGCGGCTCCTCTTGCGTGGACTTGATTCACTACTATCGTCACTGCTTATTCCTTATGTTACCTAACGTAATAAAATATCTGCCATTATTTCTTCTTATCTCCCATTATCTCTACATAATTTCCATTATCTAGGCTTATCTCCGCTCATCTCCCATTATTTCTCCTTATCTACCATTATTTCTCCTTATCTCCGATTATCTCACCTTATCTCCCATTATCTAGGCTTATATCGAATTATATAGAACATATGTATAAATTTATAAAAACACGTAAATCGGATAAGCGGTTCTGAAGTGATAAGCGCACTAACGGACAGACAGACAGACAGAGAGACGTTAAATTTTATATATTATATTCTTTGCAATATGATATTGTTTCATATTTAATGGTTTAGGCAGTGTATTGCAAGAGAAACGCGCTAACGGTAACCTTTTTTTCGACTTGATTCACTATTATCGTCACTGCTTATTCTTTATGTTACCTAACGCAATAAATATATCCTATAATCTGGCCAGAGAACAAATGTATGTTTTAAAAAAAGCACGTAAATCGAATAAGTGGTTCTCCCGTGATAAGCTCACTAACAGGCAGACAGACAGAGAGACGTTGCATTTTATATATATTATAGATAGAAGATTATAGATAACCTGGCCAGAGAACAAATGTATGAATTAAAAAAAAAAAACAAGTAAATCGGATAAGTGATTCTCGAGTGATAAGCGCACTCACGGACAGACAGACAGACAGAAATACGTTGCATGTTATATGTATTATAGATGTAATAAAATATATATCTATAATCTGGTCAGAGAACATGTATGAATTTAAAAAATCACGTAAATCGGATAAGTGGCTCTCGAGGAATAAGCGCACTAACGGACAAACAAACAGACAGAGAGACGTTGTATTTTATATATTATAGATATAGATTATTATTATTATCATATAACCTGGCCAAAAAAAATATATCTATGAATTTAAAAAAAGACACGTAAATCGGATAAGTGGTTCTCGCCTGATAAACGCACTAATGGACAGAGAGAGAGAGACATTGCATTTTATATATATTATAGATTATAGATTATAGATATTCTCTGCTACATAATATTGTTCCATATTTAATAGTTTAGGCTGTGTATTGCAAGGGAACGCGCTAGCGGCAAACTTGTTTCCGACTTCAGTCACTATTATCGTCACTGCTCCTTCCTTATGCTACCAATCATAATATAACCTAGCCTGTAACCTGGCCAGAGAATATATGTATGTTAAAAAAAAAAGTAAATAAATCGAATAAGTGGTTCTCCAGTGATAAGCGCACTAACGGACAGACAGACAGACAGATAGACAGACAGACAGACAGCAGAGAGACGTTGCAGTTTATATATATTATAGATTATAGATAAGGGATACGAGGGATTCGTGAGGGAGCAAGAGGAGAAAGCTTTCAATATATCATGATAGAAGTCCTTGTCAGAATTCTTGACACCCAGTTGACCATGGAAAAAATTTTAGAAATATAAAATATTCGCTAAAGGAGAAGGTAAATTAAGTTCTGTTAAAATAAGAATTTGATACCGCTGAAAAAGTTACTTGCAAAATTCCAATATTTAGTGACAAAGTGACTACATATATATATATATATATATATATATATATATATATATATATATATATATATATGTATATATATATATATATATATATATATATATATATATATATATATATATATATATATACGTAATAGATTCTTTGTATATGTATTTATGATGTGTAATTTTTTAGAGAAATAGAACATATCACTTAAAGTGTTCTCGTTTTAGATTTTGTTATTTTTAATTTAGGAGCATTTATATATATATATATATATACATATATATATATATATATATATATATATATATATATATATATACATATATATATATATATATATATATATATATATATATATATATATATATATATATATATATATATATATATATATATATATATATATATATAGGTAATAGATTCTTTGTATATGTATTTATGTGTAATTTTTTAGAGAAATTGAATATATCGCTTAAAATGTCCTCGTTTTAGATTTTATTATTTTTAAGTTAGCAGACAGTATTAATTTCCAATCACTTTTTAGAAAACTAAGGTATTCAGTCAAAATTTTAGTGTATCCATAAATATTCAATGGAAAAGGCTTGAAGCTACATTCCTTCAAAATATGTCATCTTGAACGTCGAAAAAATCTGTTTTCAGTTGCAAATTGGTCTGGAACCTTTTCTATGGTCAATTTTTTTATGCTAATAAGTCCTGTACATTTTATAGGCATAGCTCACATACTGCAGTGAACTCCCTAAAGCACTACAGGAACGACGCGTGTACGGGAAAAGTGATTTACTCTAGTCTTGAAAAATTGAGAAATTGTACTCGGTGGTAAACTGCTTGAAAAGGATTATACAAGGAGTGTCAAGCTGCACCTCATACGGATATATTCGTAGCATGTACCGCTCTGTAAGAAATTAAGCGGGTTAATTTCCATGAAAATAGTGGTAGAATAGACTTAAGTTGCCAGCCATTCCTCGATGTACCAAGAAATCAAGATTGCTGGTGAGTTCTGGCTCCCTAATTAGACAAAGACCGCTCTTCTAAATAGATGCCAACAAATGCAGTGTATGTTTGACAGCAGAGTCCCTAACATCGAAGCAGTATTCCATCGTTGTTGGAATTTGAGTTCTGTACAGAATTAACAGTTGTTGTAGGTTGTAAAGCTTTCTAGTTCGAAATAATATTCCCAGCTGTAAAGAAGCTCTGTTTGCTGTGCATGCAATATGTTCATGCCAAGACATATTTGCTGCTAAATTAACGCCTACCAAATTAAATGACTTTTCTAGAGTAATGGAGAGTCCGGGCAAAACTATGTTGGATTCAGCAACGTTAACTTTTTTAGAAAAAACTGCGACCTAGGTGTTTTACACTTTAAAGTTCTCAATTTGCCTCTGTATTCTCACTATCAGCCGGATCATGTAATGGTTGACTTTATGGCTTATCAAAGTATAAAAAGTTAATTTACAGATATAAATATTTCAGAAAACAATAAGTAGTAACATCAAGAGTTTTGTACACTTAACCCAAATGTCAAATAAGTATAAAAAGCGTAAATCCATGAGCATATTTTGTAGATTGTTTCCAGAATTCTAGACCAATTTATGTAATTTACGTGACTTTAATAAAATATTGCAAGTAACTAGTGTAACTGTATTGACGACATTTTGTCAAACAAGAAAGGAGATAATAATGGATTATTTACAACTCTAGACATGAATGTTACTAATAAACTTACCTGTTGTGAATGTTGGTGAAAGTTTTGTTCTGCGCTTCTTCCATTCGTCTCCTTCCAATGCGAACATATGTTGGGTTATTGATTCATTTTTATGACTGTAGAGTCCGTGGCTACGAAAATGGTCAAAATCTTTTACTAAAATATGTTTAATAATATTTAAATCCAAGGGCATCCAGTCAGCTGTCAAATTGCTGTAAAATCCGATATGCTTGACGCCTTTAGCTTTCGCCTTTTTATAAATATTCAAAAAGTGAACTTGTACGGCTAAAGATCCTGTAAGAGCCGATTTAATATCTCCAAAGAAAAGTACAGGCTCCAGTTGCGGTACACCTTTTCTTGACCAGTATTGGTATCTCCATTTTGAAAACAAAACAAATAATAATATCAATGAACTTATCACTGCAGTTACAGTAAATAGATCCATATTTGTTCTACTGGTGATACTACAAATTAAAAATGTTACATTTTAGTATAAGATTAGCATAGGAATAATTTTATTAAATTAAGGCATGACTTAGTAAAAAACCAGTCAAGTGCAAGTTGGACTTGCGCAATAAGTGTTCCGTTCGTTGATTGCTTTTATAATAAAAAATTTTGTTACAAATTACAATTATCAGTGTTTCACAAAAACATCCCAAATGAGTTTTCAACAAAGTTTTTTTCCGATCTTTAGTGAAAACTGATGACCTAGAAATTTTTGTTTTTTTATATACCAGATAAATTATTAAAGTTAATGCACTTATGATAATTTTCGTTTAATCTACACCCTGTAGAGAATATTCCAGAGTTTTTTCAAAATTTTGGATCAGTACTTTCTGAGATAGGCGGGGAAAGCGATTTTTTGCATTTTAAAAAAAAATAATCCTAAGAGAATTGTACGCAAGTATTACATTGTATATATTTTTGAACTCGTCTTTTTACAAGCTGTCATTTGACACCCCACTCGTCAAAACTGACAAGTGATAATTTTTTTCTTATCATATTGACAGCAGGGGGTAATGGGGCAAACTGATGCAGAAAAACCCTCATATTTTATGTAATAAAAGTTAGTCAAATGTTATTCTTTTTTACTTCACCAATATAGTTAGAAGATAATGAGAATATAATGACTGGTAAAAAATGGAATTTGTATCATTCTACCCCACCTACGGGGTACTTAGATACATTGGATGGGGTACTTTGATATAAAGCAAATTGTATGAGAATGGTGAATTGAATTATAAACATTTATTGAAAACATCCATTTTTATTATGGGAAATCATTTACAAAGTGTTGTTTAAAATCTAAATAGTATCAAAATTAACACACTGGTATAGACTTTATGGCAGTTTTTTTTTAAACAAAACATGAAAACTTATATTAATCTTTCCTCAAACACCTATCCATTTAACAAAAAAAACTTTGCAAAAACTTAAAAAGTATAGGAATTGACATTATGTACTCAAAAATAGTAATTTTAATAAATGCTTTTATAAAAAATGGGATAATGCAACATTTATCGTCCGCCTATCGCATATTATAGTCACCAAGCCAATAGAAAAAGTATAAAGATGTGCCCTTTGAGAAGTTTGGATTTGGCAACTGCAAAACAACATCTTTGAAATCAACGCTTGCCTTGTCTCCTACACTGACACACAAACACACAAGATCCTGATTTTTTCCTGACATGTGACACTTGGTAATCGGTCAAATTATATTTAGAAATGACCTATGTAGTAAAGACAGTTTTTTTCTTTTCAAGTTTTATGAGTAAGAAATCTTCAACATTTATGGTTTCAGGATTGAGAACATCAAAATGTATATCGTTATCTTCTGGATCAGATGTAACTTCAAAATCTTTGTCGTCATCACAGATTCATTCTGAGCGGTATCGGAGTTAGATTGTGAACGATGACATCTTCTCTTCTTAGTTTTTTTAGTTTCCGTTAAAACCAATACATTTTTTGCCGTTTTCAACTCTTTTGATTTCTGTTTCATCATTTTAACTTGCTGTTTTCTTTTTCTCTTCGTGTAGGTCCTATAATCTATTCTTTTCGGGCATATAAGCATAGACTTTGGATTTCCGTTTCTCTCTTCCTTTCTTCGACGAGGAAGTATCATGATCTAACAACTTCAGGTGACAATACTGACAAAGAGCTGGACGCAACGACCTTAGCAGATTTAACAACTTTGGTTAACATCCACATTCACAAAATCTGGATGTTGTCTTTGTTCTTCATTTGTCACATCCACAATGTCAGAGAACTCGAATTGAATATTTCTATTGGCGCGAAATCGTCATCTCCAAATGCAAGTCTATTAAATGACCAAATGCTTGGTCTTGAAAACCCTCTTGTAATATTCTTTGGGAAAAGATTTCAGGAAAGAGGATTTTGTTAGTTCAGCAATATTATCTATGGTCTTTCCTACATTTCGAATGTGCCAACAGTTAAGAACGGTTTTCAATTTGCCTTTAAAAGGCATCCAAATCCAAAAATGACGTCTAAAGATTGCAGCGTGTGTGATGTGCGTAGTGGAAGAGACAAATAGATAATACCATTGTCACAGCAATAGTTGACCGCTTTGACTGAAATGTAAGACTCGTGGTTGTCACATATGATTAGAATAAGATTGTCCTTGGTGCATAAACTCTGGCGCTGAAAATGACTTTTGAAGGTGCAATTCAGTAGTCATCCAGCCACTTTTGTTAGCCAAACCTAGACTTCCTTCCGAAGCACCATTTAAAAAAGGCTCTTTGTAATGGACTCGTGGGAAGACGTACACAGGAGGAAGAGCAGCACCTGTTGCAGTAACTATTCCACAAAACGTTACTAGTTCGCATCGTTCACCTGAAACAATTTGTCCTACTTGTCTTTACTTCTTTTAGCTAAAAATTTAGGTGTAGGCAATAATGTGTTAATCCCAGTTTCTTTTATATGATCGGGCGTAAATTTGTAGCGCATCATTACACAAGACAACTCGTAGTCCATTTTACTACAGTTCAATACATATTCACTAAGTGCTTTCTCGTGTTCAGCTGAGAAAACCTGTGAAACAGTACATATTTATTTCAAGTTGACGCTTCATTTCCTTCAACAGTTTGTCGAAACTATTCATTACGGTGTTGCAAAGTTGCAGCTTTGATGTTGTATTTCTTAGCTGCCTTCCGTATAGACAATGTCTTCCATATAACTTCTTTTCATTGATACATCTTCTATTGGTCTTAGGTACAAAAGTTTGTAACATTTTCTGAAAAAAGAATAACTAGTTTAAAAATTAGACTATACACCAACGGGGTACTTTTACACTAGCGGGGCAGGTTTTCACGGATGGTGGAATGTAATACATTAGAATTCCGGGGTTCGACCCGTTCGTCTGACAATGAATTTGCACATACTGTGATCGTGCTGCTGCTGGCGCTCGAAGCTAACTGAGACACCAACGAGCGGTCGCCGTCCTTCATAGGTGGGCATCTACGCAGATTGTAGGTGGGGGGGGGGGGGTCGGAAGAAGTGGTCCGAGCATCAGTGTTTGCCGGCTGGGTGGTGATTACGGGTTCTGGCGCTATGCTGACTGTTACCCTCTTGATATTTTGATTATTCCTTGGTTTAGCTAGTAGACCCTTCCATGTAGTGGAGATATTCAGCGCATCGTCTTGCTTATTTAGCTGTTCATTCTTTTCGATTTCCAAGGCTTCTCTGACTATGCGTGTTTTATAATGGGAAATCAAGGCTATTTGTTAAGATCCCTCAAAATTGATGTTGTCACCAGTATCATGATGGTGCTGGAAAAGAGCTGATGTTGCTTGTTTGTTTTTGATACTTTTTTTATGTTCTTGGATCCGGGTGGAGATTCTTCTGTTTGTTTGTCCTCTGTACAATTTGTGGCAATCTCCGTATGGGATGTTGTAAACTCCAGGGTTTTCCAGTTTTCTTTTGTCCTTGAGGTTACGCAGGATGTCTGCCAGAGTGTTTTGCGGTTTGTATGCTCCTCCTATGTTGTGTTTTTTTCCAATCCTATCTGTAACTCCTTTCACATACGGTAATAGGACTCTGCTTTGGTTGAGGTCCCGTTCTTCTGTCCTTGTCTGTGGATGGCGTTGCCTTTCTAATGCTCTCCGTATGGACTGGTCTTTATATCCATTTTGCTTGAGTGCCCTAGTGATTTGTGTAATTTCTTGCTGTCTCGTATCTGATTCGGTGAGTCGGTATGATCTCGATACGAGGGTGTTGGCTACCGACTGGATTTGGGATGGATGGTGGTATGAGCCAGCGTTTAAATATCTATTGGTGTGGCTGGGCTTCCGGTAGACTGAATATTGAAGTTGACCGTTTGTTTTTCTGCGTTATGAGCACATTAAGGAAAGGATGGCTTTTTTCTTCTTCTACTTCCAAAGTGAACTGTATGCGGTGGTCGATTCTATTTAAATAGGTCAGGAAGTTGTCTAATTCATTTCGTCCATGGGGCCAAATTATAAAGATGTCATTGACATATCGTTTCCAGAGTTTGGGTTTGAGTGTTGAGTGTTTAAGGGCCTCTGTTTCAAAATACATCATATAGAGATTGGCTATTACTGGTGAAAGGGAATAACCCATAGGCGCTCTATCTGTTTGTTTGTATATCTGGCTGTTGAAGACAAAATAGGTATTTTTTAGACAGTGTTCCGATATTTCTACAACATGAGCTCCGAAAAAACTCCGAACACCTCACGAACATAATCAGAGACATTCAACTAGGGGAAAATGACATTCTGGCAAGTTTAGATGTTGTTTCATTTTACCCCAGCATTCCAGTGGGTGAAGCGCTAGATAAAATAGCAATGAACGAGGATTTCCCAGCTCATGTTGTAGAACTATCGGAACACTGTCACAAAAATACTTATTTTGTCTTCAACAGTCTGAAGTAGTTAGATCATGAAACTTCCTCGTCGAAGAAAAGAAGAGAGAAAGGGTAATCCAAAGTCTATGCTTATATGCCCGAAAAGAATAGATTACAGGAACTGCACGAAGGGAAACAAGTTAAAATGGTGAAGCAGAAATCAAAAGAGTTGAAAAACGTCAAAAAATGTAATATTATATATATATATATATATATATATATATATCTATCTATATATATATATATATATATATATATATATATATATATATATATATATATATATATATATATATATATATATATATATATATATATATATATATATATATATATCTATATCTATATATATATATATATATATATATATATATATATATATATATATATATATATATCTATCCTCAGAGAGCGTTCTTTACGAGTGGCGGTCGACGGATTTCTTTCTAACACCCTCGCTATCAACGCCGGTGTGCCCCAGGGCTCCATACTGTCTCCTACTCTCTTTCTCATTTACATTAACGATCTGCTGGAAAAGACCGGGAATCCAATTTATAGCTTTGCAGATGACAGTACGCTTGTCTCTTCATTCACCTTGAACGCTCGGACATCGGCTGCTCAGGCGAATATGCGCAGACAGCAGGAGGTCGTTCAACTTAACAAAGACCTGGAAGAAATTCTATCTTGGGGTGACAGTAACCAAGTGGAATTTAACGCTACAAAAACTCAAGCGGCAGTTTTTTCTAAAAAAGTTAACGTTGCTGAACCCGACATAATTATGTCGGGGCACTCCATTCCCCTAGCATCGTCGCTCAATTTGTTGGGCGTTAGTTTGGGAGCAAATATGTCTTGGCATGAACATGTTGCAGGCATAGCAAGGAGAGCTTCTCAAAAGTTGGGAATATTATTTAGAACCAGAAAGCTTTACACCCCACAACAACTGTTAATTCTTTACAAAGCCCAAATTCGACCAACTATGGAATACTGCTCCCACGTTTGGGGCTCCGCTCCCAAACATACACTGCATTTGTTGGATTCTGTTCAGAGTAGAGCGGTCCGTCTGATTGGGGACCCGGAATTGACCGGCGGCCTTGATTCACTGGAACATCGAAGAACGGTTGGCGACTTGAGTCTGTTCTACAAGTATTTTCATGGAAAGTGTTCGAAGGATGTAGCCCGCTTAATTCCTCCCAAAGCGGTGCATGTTAGAAATACACGTCGCGCTGGTGCTTCGCATCCGTATGAGGTTCAGCTTGTTACTCCGCGTACAACGCTTTTCAAGCAATCTTTTATATGGAGAACGTCATCTCTTTGGAATAATTTGCCTAGCGCTGTGTTTCCCATCGAGTACAATTTACAGCGATTCAAGAACAACGTGAATCGCTTTTTCCGCACTCGTGCCGCTCCTGGAGCGCTTTAGGGACTTCCCTGCAGCACGTGAGCTAGACCCATAAAAAAAAAAAAAAAAAAAAAAAAAATATATATATATATATATATATATATATATATATATATATATATATATATATATATATATATATATATCTATATATATATATATATATATATATATATATATATATATATATATATATATATCTATATATATATATATATATATATATATATATATATATATATATATATATATCCTTGTACGCCGTGTCCTAGTGTATCAACGTACCACAGTGGAGACAATGGTCATTTATTAATAAAACCACTTAAATTATTAAAAAATCACGTGGATTCCTAATTACTGAATAAAATTACTTACCTTTGGTAATATTGTTACTTACCTTTAGTAATATTAAATCTTAAGCAGCGTTGGATCACTTTTACATTTCACGTCATTTTTTTTAGTTGACAACGCTAAAAACATATTTATTCTCGCCATAAGCCAAGGGCTAATTAGCCGGAGGCTGGGTCGCAACTATTTTACTCAAACATCCATAGACATGTGTAGTGATGTCGCGAATCGAATAACGTTTCTCAAGATTCAGATATTGTTGTTGAATCATTGTACCCCTTGCATCAATGTGCTGCGCCTCCCCTATATTATTTAAAGTACATAATAGCATAGCGACGATAACCCGACTATAATAATTGAGAGAACCGATGGACAAATAGGAAGATAACTTTGTTTTAGTCAGTGAGCCAAATTTTTGACTCAAGACGATTTTCTGGCGGAGGTTTATTACGTTTTCAAATATGATTTAACAGAATGGTCACTTGCGCCAGCGATTTAAGATAAATTTAAGACACACCTATTACAATACATTCTTAGATTGCATTGTATTGAAACGATATAGGGACATTTAATTTATTTTAAAATATGTCACACCACTTAATTTGACAAGTTCAGCGGCCCTTGTTATAAGTATTTAATAAATGTCGGAGATATGGTTGATACAATCTACAGCATTATTTATATTTTCTTATTAGTGATATGATACCCAATATTGGTGAGAATTTGAAGTACAGAAATATTTTATATCATTTATAGGGGGGTAAGCTCTCAAACAGTATGTTATATATTTAAAAATCTTCACGATCAAATTAGAAAAACTTATTGAACATTGTTGCTATGATAAAAAGGAATCTAAGAAATATTTCAGTAATCATTCGTGCCAGTTATAAGTTTTTATGTATTACAAATCTACTATACTGTGATGAAGGAAAGAAAAGTAGAAAAGTCCCATCAACATTTCTTACTTATCCAAGAGCTGAAATTTACGTAAAATTATTTTTGTGTAAGGATCTCCTTAAATCAATGGGTACGCGTTATACAATTTGTTCTACAAAATGTAATTGTAGTTAAAATAATAAAGAAGAGCCAAAGTATAAAATCTTAAAAAAACTTAAACAATTAAAACCAAAATATTATCCACATCAAATAATATACACGTAGTAGGTTCACTACAAGAAATTTGGCAAATATATTGCGACAATCATTAAAAGTCAGCGGTTTTTGTTGCAAGACGGTCAAATTTCAAATCTGAATCAAACGTACACACACACACCTACTCTTAAACTAGTATCTTTGGATATATTTCATATCTAATTTTACCGTCCGGTAAACTGTTAATTCTTAATGACTGCTTTAGATGTGTGTAAAAATAAGTAAAATGGGCCATCTCTAATTTTTTTTTTTTGGATTTCAAAGATAACTATGTTCTTCGATAGAGGTACAAGTGCCTTTTTATCCCCTAAATTTTTCTTGCAAAACTTCAATTACTTTACAAATATAATCGCTAGTTAAATATTTATGTATAGAACTTTTCATTTATTCATATTTCGGAAATGAATAAAGATAATTGAGTTGTTTTTTTTTACATGAAGCTAAATGTTTATATTTTTTAGTTGAATTCATGCGGTTTATGTAAAAATTTAATTTGTTAAAGTTATAAACAATTTTTTTAAACAATTGCGTCTTAAATCATGTACTCGGTTTCGCTCGAAAATGAGATTGCCCTCTTTAAGTGCGTAAAACGCCACTAGGTAAGTGAAAAAAAAAAGTTAATTCATTTATATTCAAAAAGTAATTAATATTTTTCTGATGACACGCGGCCTCGAACGTGGTCGTGGACTCACGACAAATTAAATTTTAACAACAACCGCATTATTTCAACCGAAAAGTATAAAAATTTAGCTTCATTTAAAAAAAATTAACTCAATTATCTCCATTTGTTTCCGAAATATGAATAGATGAAAAGTTCTATACATAAATATTCAACTAGCGATTATTCGCAAAATAATTGAAGTATTGCAAAAAAAAATTACGGGGGTAAAAAGATACTTGTACTTCTATTTAAAAATATCTTTGAAATTCAAGAAAAAAAATTTTCAGGTGGACCGTTTTACTTATTTTGACCCATGTCTATATAAATAATTTATAAATAGTTAATCCGTCTGCAGTCACCGAAAAATAAAACTATTTGTCAGATAACTAGGGAATAAAAATTTAAACCACCTTCAAATTTCTTAAATACTATACTAATATTGAAATATTAGCCCGTTTTCTACTTACTCAATAAGAATATTTTATTTATCAAAGTGAGTAAAAAAAAAGAGAACTTATTATATATTTATTAAGTATCTCTTATTGCAAACTATTAACTGTTGATACTATAGTAAAATTTGGGTAAAAGTAGGGTTATATACTTACAAAAACAGAAACAGATAACGTGTACGTTGAATTATTACAGGACAGTACTGTAAATATTATCAAAATGATTTAATTACTATGATAAAATGTATTGATGACTTATCGGTACTTTAAGCCATTTTTTGTACCGAGGAGACACAAATTAGAGAGTATCTTAGGTTTGCTCAAGAAATTTACCAAATACCACTGGCAGCAATTTGACTGTCTCTCAAAAGTGTGTCAATAGAATTTTAAGAACTTGTAATTACTAGTTATGTACAGACAGTTTACAAACAATTATATTAATTGTTCGTAACAAGTAAGGAACTTTTTTACCACACTTGTAAGCAACTAAAAAGCATACCATGTGGATCATAAGTGTAATGTATTTATTGCTATGTGTTTATGACATTATGCGTGCGTGCGTCCTTCGGCGCGCGCGTGTGTGTGTGTGTGTTATTTCTTATATACTCGTATAATACAAGGGCTATTTTAATAATAAATGGTTTTACCTGTTCATTTTTCGAATAAAATAATATGTTTACTTAATCCTTATGAAACACTTTATGTTAAATATATCAGGGAAATAATATTTATGGGGAACATAAATGGGAAGGATCAGATTTGCCTTTCCTAAAATAATAGAAATACGTATGTAAATTTATAATTTAATTTAGAAAACTTACTAATTTAATTGATAAGGATCTCTATATAATAGTTTAATTTTCCTCAATGCCATATTGAAAATATTTTTTTCAAACTTACCGGAGCAGTTATTCGTAAAAAAAAGCCAGAATCAAATAGCAACCTCCAGTAAAACAGTGTGTTCATCTTCTCTTATTTAAATATAAGATCACTATTTTCTAGCTTTGATTTATCTTCAGATTTTGTGGATAATGAGCAGATTGATGTCATAGGGTTGTCTGACCATGATTTCATTTAGGAATTGCAGACTATGCTACAGGAATGCCGAGATATCGGTTTGTTGGACAAGACCGTGTTAGTAGAAGTGAAGTGTTGCATTCTATGTCAAGGATTGTCTAAAGATTACCTGTTTATATTGGTGTAAGTGTTCTAGAATCCCTCTAAACTAGCATTAAAATGAATGTAGGAATGTTTGTTTGGGTATGTTGTATAGACCTACGAGCGTAAATCTTATTTTGTCTTTGGGCGATCTTGAATCGATATTGACAAATTTTTTTGCTCTAATTTGACTACGTGTTTTTCGAAGTTAACTAAAATATCGATTTCATTAATAAATTTAAAGAAGTATATGTTATTTTTAATAATTTTGTAAATACTTTTCATCAGATGATAACAAAGCCAATTAGTGCAACAGATAGTCTCATACTTTAGAAGATGTAGTGCTTTCTGTGCCTCTGTAGGTTTATTTATCAAAACAAATGTCACTGATATGTCAGATGGCAGGCAATTGTCTAGTTATTTTAAGATACATAAAGAAGTTATCGGGATTATTCTAATCTTAATTATAATTTGTTTATTAGTAATCTCTATAGTATCCAATGGGAAATATTTTTAGTCTAGAGAGCATGGATGATATGTTAAATACTTTTAATAGTAATATGGAGTTTTTTTTTTTACATATTCATGCGCGAAACGAAAAAAAGTCTTATTTAAACTTTTAATTTAAAACTGACTCCAAGAGTTTTTGGTGTACCTTAAGATATTTAAATCTTTCTTCTATAACTCACGATTTACCCTGCTATTTTAGTGACCCGACTCGCTAAATAATTGCCTATGATATGTCTAGTTACTAAGTTACTAGTTACATTCGAATTAAATCTATGAAGGTATTAAGGGTCAGCTTAATTTCGTCCCAAATAATGAGCGGAAGGTTGAAAACATTATAGCACAAATTACGTTTAATGCCAAAGGCGATGGTATTAAAAGCCAGACAATATATAGTAACACCATATCGCTTGGCTCAAATAATTTGTTGTCCTAAAAATAAATTTCCTATGTTGTAGAAAACATTTAATATTACTCCGGTTCCAAATATAAGTAATCCTTCTGGGAAGTCTTATTCTTGACCAATAAGCATACTTTGCACAATGTCTAAAGTCTTGAAAAGAAATCTTTTTGGCAGTCCAGTTCACATGCTTAAGAAAGTCATATTTTACCATTAACATAATCTGGAATTCGTATGGACCCGTAATAGTACCGCTCCGTTGCTTCATGTCAAGGACGATTGGTTTAAAGCCTTCGACGAAGATAAACATTTGATATTTAATTTTTCAGTTTTACTAAAAAATAAAATATTACGGTGTTAGTAGGACTGCAATTGCATTAATGGAAATTTATCCTACTTATTCCTTCGAAGAATTCATCCAGGATTTTATCATCTAACAAAGAAGTGTCCCAACGTATGTTGGGGTCCTTCCCTTTATATAAGGCTGATTTTTCTCATGATCATCATCATTGTCAACAATATCTATATTTCCTCTACACAAAATGATGTTTGACTTACGCCTCAGCGTATTAACGGAGATCTCGAAACTATATATCAATTGTTAGGAGCACGTAGGCTAATCCTTAACGGCATCAAAGTAAAATACTTATTTATGGCTCTAATTTCTTTTGAAATTAGGAAAAATTTTAATTTTTCACTTGACTCAAATCTAAGATTTGATCTCCATACATCGTTTTTATTACATAAATTATATTCTAAGCTCAAACTTTTATATATATATATATATATATATATATATATATATATATATATATATATATATATATATATATAAAATATCAACTCAGTGATGATGCTAAGCTAAGGTTGAATCCCTCTTTTACTCTCTAATGTAGCATATGGAGATACCTTGTTTTGTCCATGACTGATCATACAAAATAGGAATAGCTTGCAAAACCTATGAACGCCGGTCTCAGATATATAGCTATGGCAGGCTTAAATTTGATTACAAAACTGTCATTTTTCTAAACGTTCTACGTTAAAGAGATTTACTTTGAATCTAACAACACTGACGTTTAAAATAACTATATAGAAACAACAGAGACATTTATACGATGAATTGACTAAGCTAAGTGACATCCGCAAGGCATAAGGCTGTCTATCTGCCAACGTTCTTTTACACACCTTGCGGTAAAAATTATTTATTTTATTCTGGGTGTTAACTTATTTTATAAGGGTGGTTAGGTTGGAAACCCAAGCTAGACCCTAACCACCGTTTTAACATTCTGCTTTTGTATTTAAATGTATAATCTGGAATATTGGCCAAATTATTTATTTATTATTTATTAACCGTTAAATAAACCCTCCCCCTAAAACTATAAAGCAGTTATTAGCAACTTATAGAGTTTTATTTTCTGTTCTATAGATGAAAATAAGTACTTTATCACAGAATATTTTTAACCGATTTGTCTACTTAAAGAAGAATGAGTGAGAAGTAATCGATATGTATGTATCTAACAACAATTTATTTTTCAGATTTGATGATTTAAACTGAAATAGAATACTTTCAATATGCAAATATTAAAATTTTACATGTATTCCATTCGAAATTATATTGCGTAGGAAAACATATACTCAAATCAGCTGACCGATGTTCCTTCGGTTTGCAGATAAATATAAAATTTTTGAAAGAGAAAGTAAAGAAACAAATATTATCAATGTTCCAATTTGCGATTTCAGTAGCTGAATACAACACTGCAGTATGTTCTGTAAATAAAATACTCAACATATTGAAGATTCCGTGTAATTATTTGGAAATGTTTGTAAGAATTACATACCAATATTATCAGTAAATTATTTTTAGAAAATATGACAATTAACAAATGCAACTTTGGTGATTAATTGTCATATTTTGTAAAAATAATTTACTGATAATATTAGTTCGTAATCATTTTTACAAGCATTTCCAAATAATTACAAGATCACTTCGATCCCTGTCCATCTGTTTGTCTGTCAGTCTGCTTGTCTGTCCGTCTGTCGATCCATCTGTCGGTCACACCAGATTTTTTCCGAAACTATTTGACAAGTTGAAATTTGGTACTAATATAGAAATTGATGATCTCATAAGAGCCGTGTCGCTTTTAAAGTTAAATTTTGACTGTCAAATGAAAGCTTATAAAAACCCGAGTTCAAATATATATATAATATAATACTTGAGCACATTTTTCTTTGTATTATTTTTAAAAAATCGCGAAGAATCGCTGTCCTCCCCTCTTATTTCAAAAAGTACTCATCAAAAAATTTTCAAAAAATTCTGGAATATTCTCCACAGGGTGTAGATTGACCGAAAATTATCACGAGCGCATTACCTTTAATAATTTATTTTATATTCTTCCCTAACCTGGGCAATTCTTAATAAAGTATGGGTATCCAGACCTGTCCAATCTCGTATGTTTTTCAACCAGGAACATTTTCGACGCCCCACACCTCTTTTCCCTTTAATTTTCCCTTCCATCAACAACCGGAGCAGTAAGTAACGTGGACCCCTATAAATATGTCCAAAATAACGATTTTTTTGTCTTTTAATAAATGACAATAGTTCTCTTTCTCTACCTATTCGACGAAGTACATCTTCATTAGTGACACGCTCTGTCCATGAGATCTTCAATATTCTGCTCATGACCCATAATTCGAAAGACTCCAGACGATTCATTGATCGTACTCTCAAGATCCATGCCTCAACTCCATATACATAAAAGCACTGGATATATATAGACCTTTACAAAATGATAACGAGTATCCAAAAAAGGGTTGAGTCTGTGAGGAGGTGTCTCATTGTGAGAAAAACTTCTCTAGCCATTTCAATGCGAACTTGTATCTCAACTTCAGGATTAAAATCATTAGTTACCCAACAACCTAGGTATTTAAACTGGTTTACTTGTTCTATCAATTGATCGTAATCACGAATATCTGTTTGCAACCCGGGTGTTCTTGAAATGACCATTACTTTCGTTTATATATATATATATATATATATATATATATATATATATATATATATATATATATATATATATATATATACAAGAATTTCAAAGGTCATCAGTTTTCAGTAAAGATCGGTAAAATAACTGTGTTGAAAAAACTCATTTGGGGTGTGTTTTGTGAACTCATAGATCATTTTATACTTCCGTAACAAAAATCTTTATTTTAAAAGCAATCAACGTACGGAACACTAATTGTGCAAGTCCAACTTACACTTGACCGGTTATTTCATTACGCAATTTAACGAAAATGTTGTATAAAGGGACATGATTATAGTATGAACTAAAAAAAAATATTGACTGCACTACTTATATTTGCAAAAGAAGTACTTAAAGGATGGTATAATTTTTTTAAATTTCAAAATAGTTGAAAATGCAAAGCAGAATGGAATAATATGCCTACGGTAGTAAAAGAATGTATGCTATGTGGAGAATTTTGTAGAGAAATAGCTGGACAATTAGCCGATGGTATATATATATATATATATATATATATATATATATATATATATATATATATATATATATATATATATATATGGTGTGTATATATATACGAGGCTGGTTTGAAAAGTCCGTGCAAAAATAAAAAACTACTTATGTGTTTGGGGTAAACCTTTTTTATTTTTCGACATAGTCTCCTTTTAGGCTTATACACTTCGTCCAACGATGTTCTAGTTTGTTGATCCCTTCCGAATAATACGATTTGTCCAAGTCTGCAAAATATCCATTAGTGTCTGCAATCACCTCCTCGTTTGAATAAAATCTTTGTCCCGTCAGCCATTTCTTCAAATTGGGGAACAAATAGTAGTCCGAGGGAGCCAAGTCTGGAGAATAGGGGGGATGTGAAACAAGTTGGAATCCTATTTCCATTAATTTTGCGACCACAACTGCTGAGGTGTGTGCTGGTGCGTTGTCGTGATGGAAAAGGACTTTCTTGTGGGCCAATCGCGGGCGTTTTTCTTGCAGCTCGGTTTTCAAACGATCCAATAACGATGAATAATATTCACCTGTAATAGTTTTACCCTTTTCCAGATAGTCGATGAGGATTATCCCTTGCGAATCCCAAAAGACAGTCGCCATAACCTTTCCGGCCGAAGGAGGAAGGATCAACGGTCTTCGCCTTTTTTGGCGCAGATTCCCCCTTGGTAACCCATTGTTTAGATTGTTGTTTGGTCTCAGGAGTATAGTAATGTATCCATGTTTCATCCACAGTGACGAAACGACGCTTAAAGTCCTCCGGATTCTTCTGGAACAGCTGCAAACCATCCTTGCAACACTTCACACGATTCCGTTTTTGTTCAAGCGTGAGCAATCGCGGCACCCATCTTGCGGATAGCTTTCTCATGTCCAAATGTTTATGCAAAATATTATGTACCCGTTCAGTCGAGATGCCCACAGCACTAGCAATCTCACGCACCTTAACTCTTCTGTCATCCATCACCATATCATGGATTTGATCAATGATTTCTGGAGTCGTAACCTCCACAGGCCGTCCAAAACGTTCAGCGTCACTTGTGCCCATATGGCCAGTCCGAAAATTTTGAAACCACTTATAAATTGTTCTAATCGAAGGTGCAGAGTCACCATAATGTTTATCAAGCTTCTCTTTAGTCTCCTGAGGCGTTTTGCCTTTCATAAAGTAATGTTTTATCACCACACTTCCTTGATTCACACGAATGCCAAACACAAAGAAATAGACCGATATGGCTGAAACTTGGTGGGCGTTCATTCAAGAGATGCTACTAACTAAACATGACCTCGATACGCGCCGGTGGTGCCATTTCTCGGACTTTGCACGGACTTTTCAAACCAGCCTCGTATATATATATATATATATATATATATATATATATACATATATATATATATATATATATATATATATATATATATATATATATATATATATATATATATATGGTATATATATATATATATATATATATATATATATATATATATATATATATATATATATATATATGTATATAGGGAATGTGATTAAAATAGCAATAACCAACCGTGCACCTCATAAAAATAGAGCTGGGTTTTTTGAACTACTATTTTTAACAGCAAACTGAAAACTCAACCTACTTGGACATAAACATCAATAACAATTTTTTCTCCATAAAGCAACAAATAAAACTGGCATAAATATAAAAACGGAAATGATCAAATGACGTATTTGAGGTTAAGCTACCACCCACCAGGCAGAATACCAGTCAGCTGAAAGGCCAAATTGTAAAAGCGTGTGCTGTCTAGCATACTGTATTTACAGAACTAAATGTAAATCTTGAAATACTATATTATCACGAAAAGGGAATTTGAACCAATATTTAATGAAATAACGACAATTAAAAGGTAATATACCTATTTTTACTTCCCTCTCTAAGGAAAGTATTATATATTATAATGCTTGTATTAACTTTTTCTTTATTATAAGCAATTTAAACTCAATACTGTTTTTAAAAATGCGTGGTTGGTTATTGCTATTTTAATCACATTCCCTATATATATATATATATATATATATATATATATATATATATATATACACCATATATATATATATATATATATATATATATATATATATATATATATATATATATATATATATATATATATATACCTATTCACTCTATATACAAATGTTGTTTATTTACAGTTTAAAATATTGTGGTATATACATATTTACAGATACCTTAACCTATTTTATACATATATATTATATGTGTGTTAATTAGATTTTTTTTTCTTTTTACATTTCTTTAGACAAAAAAAAAGTTTTAAACACTTGACTGTGTTTAAAACTCTTTTAATATACACTGTGTACACTTTTACGTAGGAGTTATATTATTTACGACATAAATTAATTTATATTGACTGAAATGTTCAACCAATTGCTAGACTTTTGCTTGATTATCTATTTTTAACTTGTTTATACCTGTATTTGTACAGGAATTCGTTGCCTTGTTGGTTTAAGGTCATCGGCCCTTGACTTAATCTCAGCACGCTTTGAGCACGCAACCAACAGGTGTGAAATTTCTATACGTATATATTTTTTATTTCGCACATTCTAACTCCTCCATCTTGCATCCATGTATGTAGTAATGTATCTAGGTATAGTGGTAGGTTGTGTAATGTCACTAGTTTGTATAATAGTCCGTTAATCCGTCGAAGGCTTTTTGGATATCCAGCAAATTTAAACCTATTTAAAAATACATATGAGATTATATTCGTTTTTATACCAAAATTTCAATAACCTGAAAATACTGTTAGAATAAATAAATAAATAAGAATTAGTCTTATTGGTTAAAAAACTCTTTTATCTAACTTTTAATTCATTGTTACTATCGTTTTCAAATAGAATATCTATTTTTGGGATGAATAAATTAAGTAGTTCTGTGAATGAATTATATTGTTATATATACTTTTAATAGCCAGTGTAACTGTAAATAATATTCAATAATTATACTGGCGATGTAGTTAGTGATTTAGAGTATCTTTTGATGGAGCGTAGCCGAAAGATGTACAAAAGGTTTGAAAAATACTAGTAATATGGGACGACTTCAAGAAGATTTGTATGGTTTGTGTTATTAGTCAGAAATTAACGGCTTTAATCTAAATGTTAAAAAGTGCTTCTAGTTAGCATTTGGTATGCTTGCTGCTTTTTTTATCGGTCACATCCCCGTCTGAATAGGAATTATTTTTTTGGGTTGATATCAGCAAGGATATCGTAATATCCTTCAATATTATCCAAGTTTCGAAACATACATTTGTATTTCACAGCACATTTTTGACGATGCGGTAGTGCTGTCGATGACGTTATTGCAGTTTTGCACACACCAACTACTACCTATGTATAGTATGTGGCCAAGCCAAATATACTTAAATACTGTATACTGAAACTGGGAATAAAAACTTAGTGTTTCTTATTAGACATAGTAAGCAAATTCCACTTGGAACTTTTAAATTGTTATATTGTTCAATGTTTCGCTCAAGTTTGAAACATGCTATTGCAGTCTGGACATCATAGTACTTTATCATATATTACTAAGATTAAAGCAGTGCAGTGCAAATTTCTTCGCAGTTTAGCATTAAAGGCTGGAATAAATAGTAAAATTAATATGAATTTTCGTACTGATTTTGAATTGATTATTAATGCATTTAATGTAATTACCTTCCAAAGATATTTTTATTTTTCGACGTAATCTCCACCTAGCTATATGCACTTCTGCTTTCCAAAGCTTCCACACCTGTTTGAAAAAAAGATTCCTCAAGGTGTTCAAAATACTGGTTAACTGCAGCTTCGACTTCTTCATTTGATGAAAATTTCTGGCCACTTGTGTGTTTTTTTAGGTTTGGAAACAGATGAAAGTCCGAAGATGCCAAATCAGGAGAATAAGCCAGGTGGGGGCAGCAATTCGAAACCACAATCACGAATTTGAGCCATAGACTCATCAGACGTGTGAACGCGAGCGTTGTCCCGATGGAATAAAACTTTCTTTCTCAGTAATCCTGGGCGTTTCTCTTTAATTGCTTGACAAAACGCAAAAGTGTGCAATAGTAAGTCGGATTTATTGTTTCGCCTTTGGAAAGGTAGTCAACCATAATAATACCTTTAGCATCCCAAAAAACTGACGCCATTACTTTTCCAGCCGACAGAATTGCCTTCACTTTCTTTGTCGGGTCAGTTTACCAGATTTTTTCCACTGCTTGGATTGTTGTTTTGACTCTGGAGTATAATGGTGAACCCAGGTTTCGTCCATTGTCACAAACCTGTTAAGAAAAATCTTGCGGATCCTCCTTAAACAGTCGCGAGAAATCGTCAGTCGAATTCGTTTTTGTTCAACTGAAAGCATTCTGTGGACCCATCTAGCGGAAACCTTAGAAAATCCGAGTTCGTTGGCAATGATGTTTTGTGTTCATTCATACAAGATGCTTATAATGTCTGCAATCTCCCTGATAGTTAATCTACGGGCTTTCAATATGAGATCACACACTTTGCTGATGTTTTCTTCAGTCGTAGACGTCGTGGGGTGGCCAGAGCGAGGGTCATCTTCAATGCTCTCTCGTCCACGCTTAAATTGTGCAAGAATAGAAGAGACTTTTTGCATCTGGTTGTCATAAAAAACTTCATTGTAGGTGAAGTGCTAAGGTCATTGGGGTGGCGCACAGTGGTTAGAAAAAAAAATTCCGTTCAAAAATACCTACAGACTTCCAATATCATCAGATCACCATATTTCTTTTTAAATCATGATAAGAAAATTTAGAAAAGAACTGTCAAGCCATATTTTAGAAACATATATTTTAAATGGCCATTTTACTCAAATACTGTGATAAAAAATTTATTAATCCGAGAAAAGAATACTATTGACTTTTCTATTGATTTACTATTGACAAGACCTGCATTCAGATGTATTTTTGGTCAATGAATCCAAATATATCTAATTTGCTCGTACACTCATTGATTTCGAATTGAGGTCCAAAAATGGTCTCAAAATTGGTCAAGTTAGCAATAATAACGAGACATACATATTCCGTTGTATTTTTAGTCACTGAATCCAGATATGACATCTGATTTTCTCATACATCTATTGAATTCAGTTAGCGTCCAAAAATGGGCTCAAAATGGTTTAAAGTGCTTTTTATTTATCTTGCAATTATGCATTTTTTCAACTTGGGGTACTTAGTTAACATGAGCCCCCTTACCTCCAATGACTCTGGGTTTTTGGTAAATGTGAGTCCATCTTACGACTCAGAGTGCTGGATTAACGTAAGTCTCTTTGCCACTCACGGCTTGGGGTGGACGTGAGTCCAGCTTGGGGTGTAAAAATGATGGAGAATATTTTTATGAGATGGAAAATTTTAACAACTAAAAAACAGGTTTAAATATGGTTTTAAGTTATTAAAATAAAACTTTGAAGGTCAGTAAACAACTCACTTAGCATATACGGGCTGACAAATTAAAATCCCTATAAATGTACACTAATAAAAATTTCTGAAGAAAAGATAACTTAAAAAATTTCGCGTTTTCACTTGTATATTGCTTCTATATTTTCATGGGCCTGTTGATTGCGAGAGAAAACTATTATGCAAATTATTCATTCTTATACAAGTATTAAATTTTTTACTTTTTTTATTGAAATTTTCCAAAAACAATATTAAATTTGAATTCTTAGAAAAAATTTAAATTAATTATTTATCTTAAAAATATTTACTGTACTCATTCATATCTTAGCACTTCACCTACAATAAAGTTTTATATGACAGCCAGATACAAAAAGTCTCTCCTCTTCTCCTTTTTTATGATTTAATCCGTTAGGTTATGTTAGGCTTAAGGCTCGTTATATATTTGATTCTGCTCCTTTAGGACCTTGAAATCGTATAGATACATGAGCAAATCAGACGTTAGATTTGAATTTACTGACCAATATTACGTCAATACAATATATCAGGCCATTTTTATAACATTTGTATTCAGTGACCGAAAATACATCGAAATACGTTTCCTGACTTAATCACTTTTGATCATTGTGAGGTAATTTTGGGACTTTAATTCGAAATCAATAGGTGTACGAGCAAATCAGATATCATATTTGGATCCAATGACTATAAATACATCGGCAGATGTATTTTCCGTTATTATTGTTAACTTAATTACTCGAATTCAATAGGTTTATTAGCAAATCGGATATCACATTTTTATTCAGTGACCAAAAATACGTAGGAATACATATGTCTGGTCAATAGTAAATCAAAAGTAAAGTTAATATTAGCTTTTTCTCGATGAAATTTGAGGTCTGTAGGGATTTTTGAACGGTAATGTTTTTCTTCTACCCGTAAGGGATTATTGAATATATATCGTGCTATATGTTTTTTCAGAACTGTAGAAATAAGAAAATTAATTTATTTTTCATAGTTTCAATTCTAATAGGGAAAGGGTTGAAAAAGATGGGACAATTTTATATGGCTTCAATAGAATTACGAATAATTTTCCAGATGTTTCAGAAAGGAGAATGGGTAAATGTTAAGCGTTATAATTTATAATAAAACATATAAGGGTCAGAGGGATGGAAAGGAGAGGTAGAAGAGTGAATTCGTATTTATTATGTTTTTTTAGTCAAAGAATTGAAACATTATATTTTTTTTCTTTATTTTCATTGTTTACATTGGAAAAAGGTGAAAGAGGTATTTGTATTTCAATAGTATTATGAGAATCCTTCCTGGTTCTTGATTAGGATATTGAATAATTATTAGGAAATTACATTTTTTTTTTTTTTAAAAAAAAGGTAAAATATGTGGGGTGAAAGGGATGACATAGGCGGCTAGAAGCGTGATTGCGTATAAATCGTAATATATTTCCATCTCAGTGTTCTTGTTTTTTCATTATTTCCAATTTTCTGATTATAGAGTAACCTAAAAAATATAGAACAAGTTTTAGAAATATAAACGGTTAAGTTGGCTGAAATGTACTTATGCCAAAGCACATAAGTCGTTGTACTTATGTCCCTTGAGGACGGATGATTTATATTTATGAAAAAACTACCCTTCAAATCAATTCAATCAATCAAAGATTTTTTCAACATTCCTGCAGTTTTTTGTTATTTGTATTTGATTCTTTAGTGTACGAACGGATTTCGTTAGCGCAAATTCGTTTTGTTCGATGTGACTTTAAAATATAGGGTTGTAGTTTTTTAATCAATAAATATTTGTTTTGATTATTTAAACAAGCCAAGTTTCTATTTTGTTATTATATTGGTATATATTGCACAACGTATTGCAATAGCCATTATTATGATTCAAAATTTATGTTTTCAACCTTTATCAATATTTTTCAGCACATTATTCATTTAGAAGTAAAAGGTTATATCTCAAAAAAAAATATTTGCTTTTTAAATTAAAATATTAATCTATTTAATTATTATTATCAGTAAAGTTACACATAATATCAACAATTTACTATAAATGGTGTAACAGGCTTCTAATGGTAAGATTTGTTCCAGGTCAAAAAGACGTATTCTTATATGCATTAATTTTTATAGAAACTAAAATCCTGGAAAATGGTAAATAACAAAGCAGGTTTAAATTACAAAACAAAAATCCATAAACGTCGTAAGCAAGTTTATTTGAGTCTCTCCTTACTTGTGGGATTTTATGGGGAACAAAATCACTTAAATTTTTAACAGTGAACGTACAAACTTTTATTTGATGAGATATATAAGGTACCTGAGGATACAAATATGTATAAGAAAAAATGATAATGATGCAAAATATCCCCCTCTCGAGTTAAGGCTTTAATCCTTCTATATATGTTTATATGCATTTTAGTCTTCTATGGAAATACATGTTGAGATATCCTGCACTGGATTATGAGGCAATCGTAATGCTCTAGAATTTTTTAAATAACTGTTGCTATATCATATCAGATTTACTTCCGCTTTTTCTATGGCGTCTTAAACTAGGAACTAAACATTACAAATTTTCGCTTTCGTTGCTAAAGGAAAGTATTTTATTCGTGAAAAAAATCACACTCCGAGATGAAATGAAATAACAATTTCAAACTTGGTTCATAGATAACATCTAATAAGGAAATGAAGCCTTTGGTTTTGAAAGATATTGCTTCAGGCCAAGGGGATGGAGGTCGATAAATTTTAAGAGATTTTAATAATAATATGGAAGTTTTTCATTTTTTTTTTTGTTGAATAATAAACAAATTTTATGCATAAATATAAGAGGCGAAACGGGTGAGGGAGGAGATTAGAGGGAGTTTCTTTCTGTATATAAAACTACTTAATTACTTTGTTAACTATCACTAAATATATTTGGAAAGATTTTAGAATTGCGTTATCGCGATTTCGTAGTACTACTACATTGTCAAACGCATTGTCAAATGCTTAGTTAAGCGCTTGACAATGTAGTTGTACTACGAAATCGCGATAACGCAATTCTAAAATCTTTACAAATATATTTAGTGACAGTTAACAAAGTAATTAAGTAGTTTTATTGTTAAAATGTACTGTCACAAAGTAACGGACCAATCAATCAACTCTTCTTTCTATATATCCTGTTATATATTCTTTTCTGGGGTTTTGGAGTCTAGGATTCCTAAAAGTTAGGTTCTTTTTTCATTGGCTTCAAGTCTAATCCAGGAAGAGGCTAAACGGTACGGGATTAGTTTAATGTATAATTTTAATAGCTTTTTGAGATATTTATGGGTTTTTTGGTTGATTTGCTCGACAAATTTTATGCTTTTTATGTGTGGTAAAATGTGTAAGACTGTACGGTAAAATATTGCAGAATAGAATAAGAGAAACAATTAAAGGAAGGATATCCGAAAACCAAAGCGGATTTACTCCGGGCCGGTCGAGTATAGACAACTTGTTTACTTTACAACAATTGATAGAAAAGAAGATCCAAAAATACAACGAAATACATATGACCTTTATAGATCTTAAGAAGGCATACGATAGAGTACAGAGAAATAAACTTTGGCATGTCTTGGGAACAGTAGGGATAAAAGAAGGGATGATAACAACAATAGAAGAGTTATGTAATGAAAATATAGGATATGTGAAACAAGGACGCTATCTCTCGGTAGCTATCCACATTACAAAAGGTCTAAGACAAGGGTGTTGCCTTTCACCAATCTTATTTAATATGTCTGTAGACAACGCTCTAAAGAAATGGGACCGCAGTTGCCAAAGCTTGGGCATCCCCATTAGTGATAAACACCTATTATCGTTAAACTTTGCAGACGACCAAGTAATAATAATACAAGATGCATTCGATATGGAATATCGAAGTATTGAAGAGATTATACACAGACTACAAGGAATGGGGACTAGAGGTGAGCCTGGAAAAGACGGAGTATATGGTTATGAACTAGGAAATAGAATTTGATCTCTTAATTAACAACAATACACATGTCAAACAAGTCAAGGAATTTAAATATCTAGGAGTACTGATTGACAACAAAAATGGTATAGGTAAAAAGAAAATACAGAATAAAAAAAAAAAAAACAGGAGGATCATAGGAGCTCTTAACTCAAAATGGTGGGATCAAAACATAACTACACAAAACAAAAAGAGAATTGGAAGAACAATGGTAGAATCGGTTTTAAGTTATGGTAAAAATAACGGTGATAGAGGTGGATTACCTGAGAAGAAGCGCCGCAGTGTCCAAATTCCAACACATAACAAACCAAGAAATATGCAACAGAACAGCAGCAACAGAAACAATTATACAAAAAATAGAAAATAGAGGATTAAAATGGTTTGGACACCTACTCAGAATGAACAGCCCAAAAGGCTCTTGACATGGAAACCACCGGGAAGAAATAAAAAAGGACGACCACGTAGATCCTGGAATGAAGATATGAGACAAGCGGTCACGAGGAAGGGACTAAGAGATGGCGGACGAAAGAGAGGTTTGGAGAAGGCGAATGAGAACACAACACTTAGTTGTATAATTGTTATATATTACTTGTGTATATATACAGTTAAACCCAAATATATATATAAAATGTGTAAGGAGTTGTAGGGTGAGGTAGGAAGTTAATAGGATTAAAAAGGTTACTTCCTATATATGGAAGGGATCGGAAAATTAAGTTATTTTTTTCAGTACTTTAAATTTTAATGGGGGAAGGGGTAAAAGAGGTGCAGTGCTCAAATATTGTATGATTTATTAGTACTATGTTATTATTTCATGCAATGGCAAAGAAAAATCAGACTGTAGATGAACGAAAAACCAGACAGGTATTACAATGTATTCCATAACTTAAAGCTAAGAAGTCAGACATCAACATAAAATATTAAATGAAATAACTTTGCAAAACAAGCTTTATCCAGATAGTCATAGTAGTAGTAATTTAAATGAAGAAGAGAAAACATTATCTGATAAATAGAGGTAAGGAAACCGTACTATTAATGTTAAAGACAGCAAAACTATTTATTGACAATTATAGCGAAACCAATAGCAGTCGCAAAGAAGAAGAGAGCTACCCATTGTACTCAAAACAGTAGATATGAACTGAGCCAAAAATCAAACGATTTAAGGATAATTCATAAATTATATAGATTACAAAGACAGAATAAAGAAATTAATCATAAAGATTTTGGGAAGCCATAGAGAGCACACAAGGTAGTTATTAAAAAATAATTACCAGTGGAATACTTACGCCAGGGAAGATCAATATATATGCCGTCTCATGAAAGCTGCAAAAAGCCTGCCCTGCCGATAATATTATAAATTATCATTTGTTCCGTAGCGAAAGCTTGCTGAAAATATTCAGCAGAGGTGGAGCCGTCATAGCAAGGTTCTGACTTTAACTGTTTTAGCTATACTCTGATCCCTCCACATTAGTCTATTATCGTAATATAGGCCTAAGTACTTAAAGCAATTACGCTATACAAGCCTGTTTCCTTCAAAGGGCACATAAGGCGTAATCTTAGTCGATTTGGAAAAAAAAATCGCTTACATCTCGACCTAATTAACTGTGACCCTCTACTTATCAAGCCGTTCCTACAATTTATTGAGATAACCGTGGTACTTGCTAGTTATTATTCTATAGCTTCTTCTTGAAAAAAAAAGTCACGATGTTTTTCGTTGGAAATATCTGCCACATGGATACCAAAAAACACTGGTGGCAATAAATAGTTTTGTAGGACTCCTATTGAGAGAGTCCATGATATTCTGAGCAAGTCTCGCAGTATCGTTTCATCCCGTACTCAGGCATAAAACAGCATCACTCTTGAGGGATGCCACGTAGCGGTACTACTTCAAAAATATTTTTTTTAGTTATTTTTCTATCATTTGAACTAGGCTGATAAGCAGATGGTTTGTAGTCTCTTTAGGAGATGATCTATGTTCCAATCTTGAAGAAAATAGCTGAGTCTGAGAATCAGGTTAATAATGTTGGCTATCTCGAAAATGGCTTTTCAGTGCTTCCACAGTTATTCTGTCGTATCCTAGAGCCTTTCGGGTAGATTCTTTCTTTTCTAGTTCATTACCCTAGGCGTTGTATACTAGGCGTTAGGTTACTGTAGTTCGAACTGATTGGATATATGTATAGTGGTATTTATTCCATACTCTCCGTCGAGACGTTGCATCCGTTCGGTGAGAATTGGTCCAACATCTCTTCCAGAAGATTCATTTTCGATAGTGGCATGAAAGTCACGCAGAATGATTTCCGAGATTGCCCTTCGCTTTCCTTTTATAAGTGCTTTGGTCATTTTCAAGACCGTGCAGTCTTGTGTATTCAGATCCTTTAGTTTCCTATCCCAACAGGGGTTACGAAACTCGTGTATTGGTTATTTTGCTTTGAGACCCTTTTTAGGTTAGATTCTTCTTTATTTTTAGTTCTTCTCATCATAATAGTCTTTTGCCGGATCAATTTTCTTATCCTAGCATGTGGCAGGTCGTCACTTCAATATCCCCCGTAAGTTTCCTGAAAACCTCTTCGAGGTCCTGTTCGATGTTTGATATGCGGAATTGGTCCAGTCGCCGATAGAAGGACATGGCGCCTTTCTCAGTCTATGACCGTCTGCGAAGAGTGCTTATCGTTTCTTGCTGGACTGTCGGAGATTCAATCATGTCTTCAGTATTCAGGTGCCTTTTCCTTTTTCGAATATTGTTTTTTTATCTCTTTCCAGCTTAGCGCTCTTCTAGCTCCTTCCTTTTTTATATTCTTCCCGCTCTAGGAGTGACTTCTCTGTGTAAATTCTAACGAACTGCAACGACTACTACTTCATTGAAAACTTAAGCTCTTAAATGGTTGTAATATCTATTTTATGGGCGTGGTTCTACTGCTTTATTTTTGTTTTGGGAAGCGTTTTTCATTTTGACGTTATTCTTGGACTGGTTCTAGGTGTTGCTCTAGCATCTATTTTTCTTCAGGAATTTGAATGAAGTAAGAATGTGCTTAGTTCTTTGTATTTTACTGGTGTCTTTCTTCAATTTTAGTTACTTTATATTTATATACTGGGCATACAGTTCAGTTATTATGATTTTCAAAAAAATTTATTTAATTTAATTTTCAAATGGACTTTATATGGTGACTAGCACATCTCCTGCATTTTTTGCTTCCCTATGATATGTTCTTATAAAATGGCCATGTTGTTAACAAAGAATATATTTTACAATTAATCTTCACGTTTAAGGAAATTCCCATGTTATAGAGACATTATTTAAATATTTAAGGTTTCCTATCCGAGCTAGTTTGTATTCTCTCGTCATTATATGGTATTTGGTACGTTTGGCATTCCATTAATGCTATGTTATTGCTAAGTTCTTCCATTATTATCTCCAATTTTGGATTATGATCTAACCCTTCCATGACAAAGGCATATATGTCTTTGGATCTTCTTTAACGTATATATAGCATTGGTAACTACTTTATAATACCTTTTTTTGTGCTCTGTCTGGCTTTTCATATATTTGTGTTTAATAATGATGTTATTTTCAGAAAGTTTCATTGTTCTGTTTTTTCTAACTACATTTTTTTGAATTTCTGCCATTTGGTCGTTCTTGGTTCTGTTCATATTCATTGTTTGGAGTATATATTTTTTACTTTTTTTCTTCTTTATGATTATTGTTGCTTTTGCTGTCATTATTCAAAAGTAGTAATAATTCAAATAATGTTGCTTCTTCATGTTTCTTATTACTCTTACTATCATATCTGACGTTTGAATTGCAAATTTGTTTCATTTATTTTTTGATGTTTGTGGCTCTGTTCTTCACTTTTTCGCTCCATCTTCCTGCATGGGCACAGAAGTGGGCGGTTTATCCTTCAGTGTATGTTTTGCTTTCAGATGTTACGCTATTTTATTCTTTATTTTTGAATTTTTCTTTATAATGAATTTTATGTGGGAATTTCTGCATATTTGACTGTTGTTTCTAAAAATAATTTGGATGAATTATTTTTAAATATTCTGGTCTACTAAAATTTAGGGTTCTCTTGGATCTATTTGTTGTGCCGTAATAGTTACTGTAACTTGCTATATTTTACTATATTTTCATGGAATCCTCTTTACTATCTGTTCTGCCGTATGGGGCACATAGACATGTAATGACATTTAATTCTTTAGAACTTACAAAATCTCGATATTCTGGGCGTTTCCCTTCCAAAAAAGGCTACAAATTTGATAACAAACTATTTAGTTATATTTAACATAATTACCCAAACGCGCTTGTAGCAAAACTAGACATAAAAAGAATTGATAAATTAGTGCCGCATAATAACTTGCCAAGTGTACCAAGTAAATTTATTGTACATATATGTATGTACAGAATAGCACAAGTAGTACAAATATTCGCCAATATATGAAGAGAAAAAAAATGGAAAAGTGATAACAAATTAAAATAGTATTTGACCTAGCTTGGTGTTGAATAATTTAATTGTCAACTAAAAATAATTCAAAACAACAAGAAACTTTGTAAAGATAAAAACTGTTTTTTGAAGAATATGTTATGTGTAGTATTTTATTAATATAGACATGATTAATTAATGATGACATAAAACGTATTACACGGATAACTTTTTCGTATATATACATATATATATATATATATATATATATATATATATATATATATATATATATATATATATATATATATATATATAATTAATGTCTCTCCTTCGTTCAAAAGTTATCTTGCCAACAATCAGATTCTAAAACATGAAGGCAAAAATATCGGATTGTGATTTTTTAAGAGTATTATTTTTCTTTAGCAAGGAATATAATAGCTGCTGTTCATAATGACAACCACTCGATTAACTGAATGATTGTTTCATGACGAAATGATTCTTAGTGCGTAATTTTACAGCCTTTGTTAAGTTCGCTATGAAAATTGATGGATAAAATATTTTAATTATCTCGTAGTCTTTTTCTGATAGTAAATTTTTTATCCAAAAAATTTTAACTTAAAAAACTAGTAAGCAAATTTGACGAATACATAAACAAATAACGGTAATTGTATTACTCTTGTTACTGACAATTTTTCCCAAAACATGATTTTTTGATTGTTTAAGTGTTACAGATAAGTTCCATAATTGTTACGAACAAATGATACAAATATTTGTGAACCACTGGCTAATAACAAGTTGGAGTTACAAGTGCTGTACCTTGTGAGATAGACCTTTGATGTCTGAGAGATATCAAAATGTTGCCTAGATCATTTAATAAATTTCCTTAGTAGCCCTACAATACCCTCTAATTTATATGACCTCTTTATAGGAACCCACACTTTATTATAGTAATTAAATAATTGTAATAATATTTACAAAAGTACTGTCCAGTAAATAATGCATTATGAGAATAATATTCTAGTTCTTTTTTGTCAGTATATAAGTATAGAGACACAGTAATTTTTCTTATGGTCTCATGAGTTATTCTAATTAATACTTCATCTTAAACAGTTACATATTAAGTTCAATTATTTTTCAAATATTTGGACCTACAAAATATTCTTATTATGGTAAGTAGAAGATAGGTTGATATGGTAACTATTACTATAGTATTTAAGAAGCTGGTTGGGTAAAATATTTAGTTTTACTGTCTTGTAGTTCCAGTAGGATATATCTCTAAAATGTTCATATAATTTTTTCAATACAGTGTTGTGAGGTTGTTGCCGCTCTTTGGAAGATAGCTTACAATGCCGAAGAAGAGAAAAATGGAAAATTCAACTCTCCTTATTTAGTTATTAATTACACGTTGCGAATCTCGCAATCCTGGAGGTAATTTACCCTCCAGGAATGTTATTGCTACATTTTTAGGTAATTGTGGTAAGAGCAGTTCTTTGAAAAGGTTTAAAATGAAGTAAAAATAGAAATACACTATATAAAATTTTATAAAGGTGTATAACGGCTATTGAAAATTAAAGGTTTATATCACGAAACGGTTAAAAAGATATACGAAAATGTTCCCAGTACAAAAATGGTAAATTTTTTATCTAGTACTTTCATTGCAAATATGCAGTTCTAAAATTATATATTGAACAATCTCATACTAAAGACTGACTTAATACACTCTTTGTTTAAATAATCAAAAAAAGTATTTAAGTATGAGCTCTCTGCTAACAAAATGCATGCATACGTTAAAGAATACAACTGAAATGTGAGCGATATAGTTCTAAAAAAAACTCTTCATGTGTAAATAAAAATAAACCGTTTTATGAAGTGTACCTAGATTTTTTTTGCGTTATTTAATATTATTTGTTGCGAAGTTAGAAGTTAAAAAACCGGTCAAGTGCAAGTTGAACTTGCACAATTAGTGTTCCGTACGTTGATGTGGTATAAAATGATCAGTGACTTCACAAAAACACACCCAAATGAGTTTTCAACAAAGTTTGTTTCCAATCTTTACTGAAAACTGGTGACCTTGAAATTTTGTTTTTTTTTATATACCAAATAAATTATTAAAGTAATGCACTCGTGATAATTTTCGTTCAATCTATACCCCGTGGAGAATATTCCAGAATTTTTTCAAACTTTTTTGATCAGTACTTTTTCGAGATAAGGTAGGGGACAGCGATTTTTTAAAAGTAATACGAAGAAAAGTGTGCGCAAGTATTACATTATATACGAGTATATATATATATATATATATATATATATATATATATATATATATATATATATATATATATATATTTACTCGTGTTTTCACAAGCTTTCATTTGATCTCGATGACCTAGTAAAAAAAAAATTTTTTTCACTTTCGATTTCACCCCTCAAAACGAACCCCTTAAGTCAAAATTTATGTTACGGTGGTATAAAATAATCAGTGACTTCACAAAACACACCCCAAATGAGTTTTCAACAAAGTTTGTTTCCAATCTTTACTGAAATCTGATGACCTTGAAATTTTTGTTTTTTTTATATACCATATAAATCATTAAAGGTAATGCACTCGTGATAATTTTTGTTCAATCTACACCCCGTGGAGAATATTCCAGAATTTTTTCGAAATTTTTTGATAAGTACTTTTCGAGATAAGGCCCGGGACAGCGATTTTTTCGCGAATTTTTAAAAAATAATACAAAGAAAAGTGCGCGCAAGTATAATATTATATATATATATTTTTTACTCGTGTTTTCACAAGCTTTCATTTGACACCACACTCGATGACCTAGTAAAAAAATCTTTTTTTCGCTTCCGACTTCACCCCCCAAAACTAACCCCTTAAGTCAAAATTTAATTCTCAAAACTACATGGCTCTGATGAGGCCATCAATTCCTATATTATTACCAAATTTCACCTTTCTATGTCAAATAGTTTCGGAGAAAATCGGGTGTGACAGACAGACAGACAGACAGACAGACAGACACCGAAGTGATCTTATAAGTGTTCCGTACGGAACACTAAAAATATGTTTTTTTTATATCTAAAAACTTTAGAACCTAAAAAAAAATTCGCATTGTAATTTTTTCACAAATACAATACTTTCCGTTGGCAGAAACAGTAAACATAATAATTTTCCTGCTGTTACATAAGTACAGTTTCGCTAACTTAGCCGTTTATATTTGTAAAATTTGTTCTTTATTCAACCCTTTTAGCCCCTTGTCTCATTCCTTTCACCCCTTATATATTGGACTGTAGAAAATTATTGTATAAATATACATTATTCCAGTCAGAAACAAGCAAAAATTAACATATTCCTATTGAAATGGTGCAGTTATCTCAATCCTCTTCACTCTCTTCCCATGTTAATAATGAAAATAATGAGTAAAAATGTAATTTTTAGATTTCTTGTCTGAAAGAAATCCGAAAAAAGATCTATAACCAGATAAATACGAACTCACTCGTTTACGTTTCTTCTCCACACCTTTGACACCTTAGATGTTTTATTATAAATAATTATTTTGGATGGTTGTAGCTTCTACTTGATGGAAATTCATTATAAATATATAATAAAAGATTGTTTTTAGTCAATTTCCACTGGTTTATTTTAAATTGCGATGACGCATTTCGCTATCGATGCAGCTTCTTCACATCAGAAGCTGCATCGACAGCGAAACGCGTCATCGCAATTTAAAATAAACCAGTGGAAATTGATTAAAAACAGTCTTTTATTATATATTTATAAATGATTATGAATAAAATTTTTCTATTCCACTGTCAAAGAAACCTGAAAAAATTATGATAATCCTATTGCACTAGTCATTTTCTGACCAGGTGAAAACAGAATTTCGAACAGTATAGATACTTTCAGGTGCTTCGTGCAATCGTAGGCAAAATACAGGGAGAGTAAAATATTTTTACGTTCTGTTTTCTTGGAGTAATAATGTATACACAGTTTTTCAAATCTAATCGTCGAATTCAGATTTTCAAATATTAATCATTCCCAGGCACCTTCTCGCACACCGTAATAGAAATATTTCAGATAAACTGAAGCCCAAATAATTACTAAAGATCACTGGGACTTCAGAAATTCCACATTACAGAGTACAGAATTAAGCTATTTTAAAGCTATTTTTACGGAGCTAAAAGGTAAATAATTGCGTATCATGTTGACATATGTCAGAGGATTTATATTTTTTTATAAAATTCTTAATTCATAATTAGGGTATTTTTGTGCAAACTAAAAAAACTCTCTTTGTTACTTGTCCGAAGTTTTTATACACGTTTGACAATAAAGCAAATTAACAATGACATTGATTTATGCAAAGAATTGGAACTAAATATTAGTATTAAAAGATTATTTTTTCAGGATGTGAAAAACGAAGTAAATATAAAATATTTATTAACAGTTGTTGTAATACCAGGTAAGTACAACAAAAATGCATGAGAAGACAAAAAAGAATAGCCTAAATATATTTCTAAGAATAATATTTATATGTTAACTATAATCACGTTTAAAGAAAAGAAAAGAATACATAAGGAGGAGAAAATTACGAAAAGGAAGAATTAGATTTTTTTCCATTTCAAGGTACTTTACTATTATGAAAAACGAAACGAAACCAATGTTTACTGTTTTCTTGATTTTGGAAAATCCCGAAGGTTTTATAACAGAGGTTTTCAAAAACTTAGTAAAACATATTACAGGATTCAAATCATTTTGAAAAGACATGATTATCATCCATTGAAAGTTTTATCAGTGCAGCAATTAACCCAGGAAAACAATGTATTACGTTTAAGATTTTTTCAGGTGCATAATACAACATATCGACCAAGATATCCAAATACTTAATAAAATTGTTAGAACAGATGAGTTATTTTTTTCAAAGGTGGAAGTTTTTTATACAAGATATGTACACTTTTGGGATAATAAAATCCTCGAGCGATACGAGAAATACAATATTGAGGCAGTCAATTTAAAAGACTTTATTAACTGTCAGCGATATAACGGCCATTTGCTACAATATTTAAGACACACGTAAACGTGAATTCTTCTCCTAATTGTATGATGAATTAAATCTGAACTAAATTCTTGCTGAAAGGGACTGTAAGTCTTGCAGTAAACTATATTTGCGATTGTAAAAAAATCATTGTTAGAAATCGCATGTAATGAGCCGGAACTTAAATCATTGACTAAAATAGAATAATCTTTCCTTTCAGCAAAACCAAGCTATATCAACTATTAATTTTGAAATTTTATTTTTATATTTGAAAATGTTACTGTGCAAAAGTGCAAACAGTGATATTCAGGAAAACCTTTTTGATTATTCGTATAGAATATTTTTCAATCGCTAAATTAAATTTATAATCCATTTAGATACTATATACTATTTGTACAGGTGTTTCCCATTTTTGTCTTCTTTCTTACTCTAAAATATAATATTTCATTTTCAGGTTCACGGCTAGAACATATCCATTTATTCCAGTCACAGTATAGCCCAGTCGCCAGGAGTTTTGACCTCTCATTAAATGTTAACAGGCTGCATTTTGGCACGCAGGTAGTTTTTTGGACATAGAATACGATAAAAAAAGGTTCCTAAATCCAAAAAAAAAAAAAAATCAAAAATTCGGTTTTTCGGTAATATCTCGAAAAATAAAAAAAAAATATCGAAAAACTAATAGTACCACGTGAACGGACGGGCAATTTTACAAAAAAATAGTATACAGATTTTTTCCAGATTTTTTTGTTGGCGTGAGAATTTATTAAATATTCGGATAGGTGGTTCAAAAAATGTAACGCGTCAAACAGGTTAATTTAAAGTCTACGCGCACCGCGCGAAGGTTAATCGATATTACTTGTTTTCAGAAAAAAAAAAATTAAAAGATTACTTTTAAAGAGGAGACTTTCAACTTTCCGATGATATTAATAGTTTTTATTCTTGTTGCTTTATAATTTGTAAAACTTGATTTTAACGGCCATACAGTGAATTACAAATATTTAATAAAATATTGTATTGTTGTGCATATATCGTAACTATACCTTAGGTTTCAATATAAAGATAATTAAAAATACCCACATTGTCTGTGTTATTTAAAAAACTGAGTTTTAAAATATGAAAATTTGCCTGCTGTAGTACGCTGCCAGTAATTTTTACGTTCAAGCAGTACGAAATTGTTAAAAAAAAGTCGGGCAGTTTTTTTAGTTACAGTTAAAGGTATACTTGGTATTAAAAAATCATTAAAAACTTAAAAAAACTTTCTCTTTTTTTGTAATTTTGCTTTTAAATAAGTGTTCATGATAAACGTATTCTCTGCTTATTATTAATCATACTACTTAAGCTCAAAATAAAAAAAAATATTTAAATGTGAGAAATAAGAGATAAAAGTCTAAGCTTTAAGTAAAAACTATGTTATTTATATTTCCTTTAAACATCCAGGAACGAAGAAAACAGTTATTGAAAAAACAAAAATTCTAACTCATTCGAAGGAATTTTGGTAATGGCGATCAAGGAAGAAACGTACGCAAGTTATACGTCGGACCGATGGATTTTTCTTTTTAAAAAATAATTTTTGCTTCTTAAAAATAATTTTATTGGAGAAGTACAATAAAATTTTTGTGAGATTTTGAAATTACAGTGGTTGGCAGGACTGCTATGCTCTTCAGTCTGTGGCTTCTGCTTTTCTTTAGAAGGTTGTACACATTTACCTATTCTTCCATCATTACAAGAGGATAATGATGATGAAAATTGTGAACAAATTGAAGATAAATAATGTTTGTTATTTTGTAAAAATTTCTGTTATACATTTTTTGTAATTTATTTTTTATTTAATTGTGTTTATACAATTATTATTAAATATATTCATTTTTTATATAATAAATATATATTTTCATTTATTTTTTTATATACACTGAGTGCCATTTTGGATGACCCATTTTGAATTTTTTAAATCTTTCCTCAGATTTTTATCAGCACCCCTTAATAGACACTTTAAAAAGAAAATTGGAAAATTAAATGAATTACGTACTCTCGGGCCGCCATATTAGATCCGCCATTTTGAATGTTTTCAAATCTGTCATCGGATTCTTAATCTACAACTGAAGGGGTTAAACCAGCCATTTTTTTTTAAAGTTACGTTAAAACTAAAAAGGAAATAAACTATAAACTATTTTTTGTAAAAGTTTTTGCTCGTGTTGCTATTCTTCAATATATTTTTAATTTTTCGAGATATTTGCGAAAAACCGAAATTTTTATTCTAACATATTTTCGGTTCTGTAGGCTTAACGTACACTTTAGAGCAGCATATATATATATATATATATATATATATATATATATATATATATATATATATATATGTATATATATTAATATATATATATATATATATATATATATATATATATATATATATATATATATATATATATATATATATATTAATATACATATATATATATATATATATATATATATATATATATATATATATATATATATATATATATATATAGGTCTATGAAAGAAAGTTGTATTCCTTATAAGTTGCACTTAATTTTGTCAAAAGAAACATGCAACACTGTTTAAAACTAAAAAACTACCTAATTGCTGTCTTACACGAGTTAAATAATTACACTTTATAACAGCTGTAAATAATATAAAGTAATTGTAATGAAACTTCGGATAAATATGATTATTATCCTGAAAAAAAAATGTCATGTGGGTATTTCTAAATTTTTCTTTGGGCTGTCCGTTTCTTATTTTTTTTTTGCTATTTTAATAAATATTTATTGCTTGCAATTTAATTAGACCTTATGTGGCTACATTCCAATCCCTTCCTTTTTAAATTTTTAATATTAATTAAAACTGAAGTGGTTTCAAAGAGCTAAGTGAGAAAAAATAAATATTGAACATAATGGCATGTGTGGTTAGTAATAATAAAAACCGGTCAAGTGCAAGTTGAACAATTAGTGTTCCGTACGTTGATTGCTTTTAAAATAAAGTGTGACTTCACAAAATACACTCCAAATGAATTTTCAACAAAGTTTGTTTAAAATCTTTACTGAAAACTGATAACCTTGAAATTTTAGTTTTTTATATACCAAAAAGAATATTAAAGGTAATGCACTCGTGATAATTTTCGTTCAATCTATACTCCGTGGAGAATATTTCAGAATTTTTTCCAAATTTTTTGATCAGTACTTTTCGAGATAAGGTCCCCACAGACAGCGATTTTTTATGATTTTTTAAAAATAATACAAAGAAAAGCATGCGCTAGTATTACATTATATATATATATATATATATATATATATATATATATATATATATATATATATATATATATATATATATATATACCTATTCACTCTATATACAAATGTTGTTTATTTACAGTTTAAAATACTCGTGTTTTCACAAGCGATGACCTAGTAAAAAAAATTTTACTCTCAAAACTACACGGCTCTGTTGGGGCCATCAATTCCTATATTATTACCAAATTTCAACTTTCTATGTTAAATAGTTTCGGAGAAAATCGGGTGTGACAGACAGACAGACGGACGGACAGACAGACGGACAGATAGACAGACACCGAAGTCATCTTATAAGTGTTCCGTACGGAACACCAAAAATGAACTTACTACCTATACCTCAAGTAATTGTTGGGTCCGAAAACTAAGAGCTGATTTATTTCAAAATTCTAATAATGCTTTAGCTGGACTATTGTTTTGGAGTATTTATTAAAAATAAAATAATATACGAATCCTTGAATAACAAATCATTAAGTTGCACTTTTTACAAAGAAGTTTACGTATTAATATATGTATTGCTTATTTTGTTACACTATGCCAGTGTCCTATTCTGCCAATGAAACTGTTCAAAACTTGTTCCACTACGGCCATTACTAAATATTTTTTTTTAATGATTATACCAATAGAACAATAACAAACGAAATAAATAAATTTTCTTTGTTACCCTATGAAATTTTTTTTTTGAGTGTTCCGTACAGAACACTTATAAGATCACTTCGTTGTCTGTCCGTCTGTCTGTCCGTCTGTCTGTCTGTCTGTCCGTCTCTCCGTCTGTCCGTCTGTCCGTCTGTCCGTCTGTCCGTCTGTCCGTCTGTCCGTCTGTCCGTCTGTCCCACCCCGAAAGTTGAAATTTGGTAGTAATATAGGAATTGATGGCCTCATCAGAGCCACGTAGTTTTGAAAGTTAAATTTTGACTTAAGGGGTTAGTTTTGGGGGGTGAAATCGGAAGTGGAAAAAAAAATTTTTTACTAGTAATCGAGTGTGGTATCAAATGAAAGCTTGTGAAAACACGAGTAAAAAAAATATATATAATGTAATACTTGCGCGCACTTTTCTTTGTATTATTTTTAAAAAATCGCGAAATATCGCTGTCCCACCCGCCTTATCTCGGAAAGTACTTATCAAAAAATTTTGAAAAAATTCTGGAATATTCTTCACGGGGTGTAGATTGAACGAAAATTATCACGAGTGCATTACCTGTAATAATTTTATCTGGTATATAAAAAAAACAGAAATTTCAAGGTCATCAATTTTCAGTAAAGATTGGAAATAAACTTTGTTGAAAAACTTATTTGGGGTGTGTTGTGTGAAGTCACTGATCATTTTATATCACCGTAACATAAATTTTTGTCTTCGTTTTGAGGGGTGAAATCGGAAGTGAAAAAAAATTTTTTTTTACTAGGTCATCGAGTGTGGTGTCAAATGAAAGCTTGTGAAAACACGAGTAAAATATATGTATATATATATATATATATATATATATATATATATATATATATATATATATATATATATATATATATATATAATATAATACTTGCGCACACTTTTCTTCGTATTACTTTTAAAAAATCGTGAAAAATCGCTGTCCCCTACCTTATTTCGAAAAGTACTGATCAAAAAATTTTGAAAAAATCCTGGAATATTCTCCACCGGGTATAGATTGAACGAAAATTATCATTACCTTTAATAATTTATCTGGTATAGAAAAAAAACCAAAATTTCAAGGTCACCAGTTTTCAGTAACGATTGGAAACAAACTTTGTTGAAAACTCATTTGGGGTGTGTTTTGTGAAGTCACTGATCATTTTATACCACCCTAACAAAATTTTTTATTTTTAAAAACAATCAACGTTACGGAACACTAATTGTGCAAGTTCAACTTGCACTTGACCGGTTTTTTTATTTTTTGGGGCAAAATTTAATGACTTTTGCATATTATTCAAAAAAATTATTTCTGACAACTAGTAATTAAATCACCAACCATATTTTAAATTTTAAATTTTTATTGTATTAAATGGAATAAATCTTAAATATGCAATTCAAATAAATTCTTTTGTCGTTCCACATTTTTCCTGTCCATATGACATCTTAAAAATGATTTACTGCCAGTTGTGTAAAATATATATTATTAATACCTAGAATCCATAATTTCATTTACTCAAATTGAGTCAATTTATGTAATGTCAACCAACATTCATAATTTTGGTTAGTCTTAAGAGGATCAACCCCTGTTTAAGTACCCTTACGAGAAAAAAATATTGTAACCAAAAGTTCAACGATCTATGATGTGCTACTTAAGAAATTAATTTTGAGTCTTGTATTAGAATTAAGTTCTAGCCAAGTTTCTAAATTACCTACTATATATGTGTGTTTATAAAAATTACGTCTTGGGGTTCTTAAAACTTTTAGGGTTCTACATAATTGATGGTGTCGCATGAAAACGAGGAACAGATTTTATGCAGTTGAAGAATAAAGATATATTTAAATTTATGTTTTTTTATTTGTATAACACACGTACTGCAGGGAAATGCCTTATTTGCTACAGGAGCGATGTGCGTGCGAAAAAAGCGATTCACGTGGCTCTTGAATCGCTGCGAATTAAAATGAATGACATTTTCCATATAAAAGAATTCTTGAAGAGATTGGTACAAGGAGTGATGAGCTAAACCTGGATGGACGTGACGTATTAAAGCGACGTATATTCCTATCATGCACCACTCTTAGGCGAATTAAGCCGGAACATCCGTGGAACACTTTCCATAAAAATACTAGCTGAATAGACTCAAGTCGTTTACCGTCCTTCGATGTTCCAAGGAATCAAGGATGCTCTCAACAAGAGAGCAGTACTTCAGTGGTGTTTGAGCTTTGTACCCAATTAAAATGTGTTGTGGAGGGGTTAAAGCTTTCTAGTACGAAATTATCTGCTTTTCAAATATCTCTTTGCTATGTATGCAACACGTTCATGTCAAGACATATTTGCTCCTAGTTTTTATCCAGCAAGTTGAATGATAATGCTAGAGGAGTGGAGGGTCTCGGTAAAACTATGTCCGATTCTGCAATGTTTACCTTTTTTTAGAAAAAACGGCTGTTTGGGTTTTTGTAGCGTTAAATTCCAATTAGTTACCATTACTCCAAAATAGAATTTCTTCAAGGTCATTCAGTCGTACTTCTGGATGTCTGCGGTTTATTTGCATGATTAGTTAATGTTCAAGTATCCCTAGTAAATGAGGATGCAATCGTCTTGTCAACGACAAAAGCTGTAGAATAAATTCCTGGTCCTGTCCCGTGATGTGAATGTTAAGGAGATAAAATAATAGGAGAAAGTATGACGATTGTTAACTGTCAATGATAGTGAAGGTACGCCACTCTTCAAGAATGCTCTCTGAGAAAACACAAGCTTTATAAACCAAACTCTTCACACAACAATCCATCCTCCCCTACGAAAGCCATACTTGTATTGATGGTACGTTATAGCTAATAATATTGAATACTTCCAGATATTTGAAAACAATGCTCCTTATAGACTTTTCCCATAATTTTGATATTACTGGAAGCAAGTGGGAACTGGTCGACAGTTGTTTGGCATTATGGATTTTAATAACGTTGTCATGTGAGAAGTTAAAAAAACTTAAGTGTTTTAAAATGCAAATTCGTGATTGGCTTTTACTTATGTAAGGCTGTTTAGATTTCATTTTTTGTATATTTATTTCCATATTTATCCGATCAAATCCTAAAGTAGTGTGTTGTCATTTTAATACAGTTCTTACGACAATTTAGACCGGGACATAGAATATACTTAACTTTTCAACTGACTAAACTTGTCAACCATGAAAAGAGATTACCTCAAACTTCTGATAAAAGAAATGATGAGTAAAAAAAAGGACAACATATTGTGAAACACGACGAGGGAGATTTAATTAACGTAAACATCTGTCTTGATTTCATTCTTTATTACATAAAATACATTGTTTATTATTAAGTATTGGGTGTTCATTAAATTATTTTATTTTAATTTACATATATTTCAATATTATAGGTAATCCAAATATAAAAATCAAATTTGAAAAACGTTCAATACACTAGGAGAAATGCCATTAAAATTTGTGTTTCTTTAACAAAAAAAATAAATACGAACGAGCTTAATCCAGGAATAAACAACATATATATATATTATATATAATATATTATATATATATATATATATATATATATATATAATATATATATATAACACGTAGGCTGAAAAGTTTTGGTGTGTCGGCTATTTAAAACACATTTCTTTGTAAAATTCGACTTTATTCATCAATATAGGCTCCTTCATCAGTCCAACGCTTTTCTCATATTTCTATACCCTTCTTGTAGAAGGATCGCCGAATCTGGGGCCTTCAAAACAGGCCTCAGTTTCGGCGATAACACTTCTTCACTGGAGCCAAATCTCTATCCCGTGAGCATTTCTTTGAGGTCTGTGAATAGATAATAGTCGCTGGGGGCCAAATCTGGAGAATACGGTGGGTGAAGAAGCAATTCGGACTTCAATTCATGCAATTTTGCCATCGTAACCAGTGACTTGTGCCACGGTGCATTGTCTTGAAGAAAGAGCACTCTTTTCTTGTTTGTTTTGGGGCGTTTCTTTGCGATTTCTACCTTCAAACGCACCAATAACTTTATATAATGTTCACTGTTGATGGTTTTTACCCTTCTCGGCATAATCGATGAAAATGATTCCATGCGCATCCCAAAATACAGAGGCCGAAACCTTCCCAGCCAACTATTGTGTCCTTGGTCTCTATGGGCGGCTTTTCACTGGCTGCTGTCCACTCAGCTAACTGCCAATTTGATTCCAGTGTATAGTGGTGGATCTATCATTCATCCATTACCACATATCGCATGAAAAAATCCTTTAGGTATTGCGCTTGAACAGGTCCAAACAGTGTTCAGAATCATCAACACGTTGTTGTTTTTGGTCCACTGTGAGCAAACGCGGTACCCATTTCGAACAGAGCTTTCTCATGCCCAAATGCTCATGCAAAATATAAACAACACGTTTTTTTGATATCTTTGGGGTGTCAGCCATGTCACGCAATTTCACTCATTTGGGCGTCCAGAGCATTAAGTACCAATTGTATCTGTATGACCGCGTTTAAATTTAGTATACCAGTAAATGATGAGTGACTTTCCAGGGGCAGAGTCCCCGTAACACTTATCAAGCCATTGCTTTGCTTGAACGGTATTTTTTCCCATCAAAAAACAGTGTTTCCGGGGCAGGCTCTCATTCAGAGAGCGTTCTTAGTTTTTGGTCCCAGGTAGGTTGCTAGCCT
>CM032449.1:54969047-54972021 GCA_019049505.1 Pachyrhynchus sulphureomaculatus | reverse complement strand
CTTCACATTCTACTGTCGATTTCCAAGGAAAAACACCACCTACTATTCCCATAGTGCAGTCAAGGATGACCGATGTTGTCTTCAGACAGCGTATCATAAAGCGTATACTGATGAAGCTAGACACCAAAAAGGCTTCTGGCCCTGACGGAATAGTTCTTAAAAAACTGTGCGCAGGGGAACTAACACCAGTTTTCTGTAGACTTTTTAACCTATCCTACAGAAAGGAATAGTTCCTTCCTGCTGGAAATGTGCTACAGTTAAGCTGATACCTGAAAAAGGCAAGAAGACCTTGCCAAATAACTACCGACCAATCGCACTGCTTTCAATAATATCGAAAGTCATGGTAAAGGCTATCAATCAGCATCTTCTAAAATATCTTGAAGAATTCAACATTATTAGCGATCACCAATATCGCTTTCGTAAAAATAGATCAACAGGAGATCTTCTGACTTATGTAACACATGTCTGGAACAACGCAGTTGAACACTTTGGAGAATCTCGAGAGGCTCCATACTGTCTCCTACTCTCTTTCTCATTTACATTAACGATCTGCTGGAAAAGACCGAGAATCCAATCTACAGCTTTGCAGATGACAGTACACTTATCTCCTCATTCACTTTGAACGCTTGGACATCGGCTACTCAGACGAATATCCGCAGACAGCAGGAAGTCATTCAACTTAACAAAGACCTGGAAGAAATTCTATCTTGGGGTGACAGTAACCAAGTGGAATTCAACGCTACAAAAACCCAGGCGGCAGTTTTCTTTAAAAAAGTTAACGTTGCTGAACCCGACATAGTTATGTCGGGGCACTCCATCCCTCTAACATCGTCACTCAATTTGTTGGGCGTTAATTTGGGAGCAAATATGTCCTGGCATGAACATGTTGCAGGTATAGCAAGGAGAGTTTCTCAAAAGTTGGGAATACTATTTCGAACCAGAAAGCTTTACACTCCACAACAACTGTTAATTCTTTACAAAGCTCAAATTCGACCAACTATGGAATACTGCTCCCATGTTTGGAGCTCCGCTCCCAAACATACACTGCATTTGTTGGATTCTATTCAGAGAAGAGCGTTCGTCTGATTGGAGACCCGGAACTGACCGACGGCCTTGATTCGCTGGAACATCGAAGAACGGTTGGCGACTTGAGCCTTTTCTACAAGTACTTTCATGGAAAGTGTTCGAAGGATGTGGGCCGCTTAATTCCTCCCAGAGCGGTGCATGCTAGAAGTACACGTCGCGCTAATTCTTCACATCCGTATGAGGTTCAGCTTGTTACTCCTCGTACAACGCTCTTCAAGCAGTCTTTTATATGGAGAACATCATCCCTTTGGAATAATTTGCCCAGGACTGTGTTTCCCACCGAGTACAATCTACAGCGATTCAAGAACAACGTGAATCGCTTTCTCCGCGCACGTGTCGCTCCTGTAGCGCTTTAGGGACTTCCCTGTACACGTGTGCTAGACCCATAAAATATATGTATATAGATATATATATATATATATATATATATATATATATATATATATATATATATATATATATATATATATGTATATATATGTTATGTAGGTTTAATCCAAATTGAAGGCATACATACATTCTTGAAGGATGGTAATTTCATAAATGAAGCCTTAAGAGACGATCAATATGGTAGATTCTCCTGACAACCCCTCTCGATCGGATCGAGAAGATGGGCAAGGTGGAGGAGCTGCAGGACAGATGAAAACTCTGGCTATGAACAAGGGCGCTTCGAGTGAACTGATATACTCAGGGATGACTTGTGTGACTACAATTGATAAATTAGAGTAGTTCAAGAATGCGGGATATTGGTATGGAATTTGGAATGAATAAATGTATCAAACTCGATAGATGGGAACAGTCTACATTACTTAACTAGGAACTGCCAGATATTGCTCAACATCGCCTGCAATATACCGTAAGTAATAAAACCATCATCTCCAGCAAGTTTAGTAAACGATTAAAAAAGATCTAGTTGTTGGAACTCACCGAGTGTAATAAAGTTACCGCTACCAGTATGCTGGCTTGATTGGTCAATATGCCTTGCTTCGGTGTATGTATCACGTCCAGGTTTAGCAATAAATACTACGTTTGTAGTTTTCCCTGACTGACGGAACATAGACCCATTCAATGCAGATTCTATACAAATACGCTACCAGATTATCTAGTCCTTGTTGCAGGAGTGGCGGATACATACTATCACATCCTGATATTTTCATAGCTGACTAGTCGGTCTATATTAGCTTTCCTCCGAGCTTTGTTATATTCTGTAAGTGACCAAGAGTAGCAATCCCAGTCATCTGAGGTTTTCACCTTGTTAAATAATTTCCTGGTAGCAGGGAGGAAATAAAAGATAGACATCCTTAGTCTGTTCGGCTGCTAGGCTGATTACTTTGGGAGGTCGCCTAATGTCACCGTTTTCGATGACTGATAGGCACAGCAATATTCATTCAAGCCTGTGGATAATGTGGTGTGATGTTTAGCTCCTGTATAGGTCTATATGTGGGTATTTGTGTATATGTGTCGTATTTTGTGATCTGGTTTAGACCATGAAGAGAGCCCAAGCTTGTGTAAACGTACACAGGTAAGCGTAATGCTGCTGACTATATTTCTCGTGATCTAGGAACCCTAAATCGTGAAGAAAAGTAAAAATCTCGGAGGGCAATTTTTTTCATGAATACAGTTTGGCAGAGAAAGTGAAAGTATTTTAAGTTAAAATTTTAAGGATTATATGGTTCAAATAAGTGTAAAACTTGACTGTAAAAAATATATAACTATAACTTTCGGTTTAGCTGGAAACCAAATGAACTTGGTTATTTTCTATGGAACATCCTGTATTTTATATCATTTCTGAATTCTGCAAAAAAAAAAATTAATCCCAAATATAATTTTTTACTACTGATATATTAAGATGAGTTAGTTATATTGAGGGCTGAGGACAGATCCTTAT
>CM032449.1:54921547-54964047 GCA_019049505.1 Pachyrhynchus sulphureomaculatus | reverse complement strand
CAACAAAAGCCAGAGTATTCTAACAATATGTACTGCCGGTATTAATATATGACACTGAAACGTGGGCTTTAAATAAAACTACAATAAATAAAATCCAAGTAATCCAAAGAGCAATGGAAAAAGAGAATGCTAATTATTAGACTCCAAGATCGTAGTCCTAACATCGAGATTCGAAGAAGATCAAAAGTGACAGATGTAATACAACAAGGATGAATGATAACAGATTGACACGCCGTATAGTGGAGGAGGCCTAGAGAACACAAAAGATGCAGAGGTAGATCACAGGCAAAATGGACGGAGACAACTTGGGGAGGTCTACATCCGATTTTGGATCAAATAAGCTAATGATAATATATATATATATATATATATATATATATATATATATATATATATATACGTATATATATATATATATATATATATATATATATATATATATATATATATATCTATATCTATATATATCTATATCTATATATGTATATATCTATATACGTATATATCTATATACGTATATATATATATATATATATATATATATATATATATATATATATATATATATATATATATATATATACATATATATATATATATATATATACTGTGTGAAACTGTGTGAACTGTATACATACACGATACGAAAGCTACCTTATCTCAGAAATCTAATCTATCTGGGAAAACACAAATTTTGACAATACTTCCGCCACACTGGACATCGTCAAAATGAGAGAAAAATAAGTGTCACGACTAATGGCATCAAAAGCTAAAAAATTAAGGAAAGCATTAGGGCATGCATCTCGACTAAATAAAAAAAGGTGGTCGTAACCTTTTAAACACAACTGTAAGTGCAGTGGAAAATTTTTGCCTAGCCGGCGATAATAGCCGGGTCATGCTTGGAATGAAGAATTACATATCAATTGTACATTTTTCTTTCCAAATTCAGGCAGTTAAGGCCTCGAGAATGTATTTTGGATAGTAAAAGCGGCACAGACAATGTATGTGGGTATAAAATACATTAAAATATGAAATTAAAAATACAAAGTGTACGGCAAGACCTGAAGATAAAAGTAGAAGACTTTACTGATACATACCACGATTCCACGGAAAATTCGGTTTATAAGAATGCATCGTCCAATTACTTCTTTTCTACTTGCGAAAAATTATTGGAAAATTTAAAATTATTTTCGAGGAAAACAAGGTGACAGAGGTGAAGTCCAGTCAATGGGTGAGCACTGACAAGTATTTTATTTTACATTTAGTAATAACCCGTCTTCTCTATATAGGTTTTGTACAAAATCTTCGTCTTCATTACTAGCTAGCTAGCGCATGTTTTGAGAACCATGACATCAACTTCTGCTTTTTTGGTGTCTATCTCCATTAAAATACGTGTCATAACAGGCTGCCTGAAGATAATATCGGGCACCTTTGACTGCACATTGGCAATAGTGATGTTTTTTCCTGGTAATCAACAGTAGAGCGTAAAGCAGAGTTCAGCTAACAAGTTGGCCCTCTCAACAGGTGTTGTTGCAATAGCATTATCTGACCGCGTAAGTGGTGGTATAATGGATTTGGTAAAATTTTTGACTATTTCACTAGTGACCAAACAAACCTGGAATTAATTTATTTAAAGAGTTATTTTAAAAGAAAATATCTGGCAAGATATGGAATCACAGAAATTAACATCTCGCTTAGAAGAGTGCCGGGAATGTAATATGCGACACCAAATTTTAAATCGTGCATAAAATTTATATTGACTAATAGGTCTTAAATATACTAAAAAATATCAAGATTATTTATTTTATTATGTACTAGCCGTGCTCGCCGCTCCGCTCGCGTGGACTTGATTCACTACTATCGCCACTGCTCATTCCTTATGTTACCTAACGTAATAAAATATCTGCCCTTATTTCCCCTTATCTCCTATTATTTCTCCTTATCTCCCATTATCTCTACATAATTTCCATTATCTAAGCTTATCTTTACTCATCTCCCATTATTTCTCCTTATCTCCCATTATCTCACCTTATCTCCCATTATCTAGGTTTATCTCGACTTATCTCGCAATATTTCTCCTTATCTCCCATTTTTTTCCTTATCTCTCATTATTTCTCCTTATCTCCCATTATCTCACCATAACTCCCATTACCTAGACTTATCTCTGCTTATTTCCCATTATTTCTCCTTATCTCCCATTATTTATACTTATCCCCAATTATCTCATCTTATCTCCCATTATCTAGGCTTATCTCGACTTATCTCGCAATATTTTTCCTTATCTCCCATTATTTCTCCTTATCTCCCATTATCTCACCATAACTCCCATTACTTAGACTTATCTCTGCTTATCTCTCATTATTTCTCCTTATCTCTCATTATCTCTACATAATTTCCATTATCTAGGCTTATCTCTGCTCATCTCCCGTTATTTCTCCTTATCTCCCATTATCTCACCATAACTTACATTACCTAGACTTATCTCTGCTTATCTCCCATTATTTATACTTATCTCCCATTATCTCACCTTATCTCCCATTATCTAGGCTTATATCGAATTATATAGAACATATCATATGTATAAATTTATAAAAACACGTAAATCGAATAAGTGGTTCTCAAGTGATAAGCACACTAACGGACAGACAGACAGAGAGACGTTGCATTTTATATATATATATTGTATTCTTTGCTACATGATATTGTTCCATATTTAATGGTTTAGGCAGTATATTGTAAGAGAACACGCTAACGGTAGCCTTTCTTCCGACTTGATTCACTATTATCGTCACTGCTTATTCTTTATGTTACCTAACGCAATAAAATATATCCTATAACCTGGCCAGAGAACATATGTATGTTTTTAAAAAAAGTACGTAACGCACTAACGGACAGACAGACAGACAGACAGAGAGACGTTGCATTTTATATATATTATATATAGATAACCTGGCCAGAGAACATATGAATGTTTTAAAAAAAAGCACGTAAATCAGATAAGTGGTTCTCCAATGATAAGCGCACTAACGGACAGACAGACAGACAGAGAGACGCTGCATTTTATATATATATTATAGATGTAGATTATTATTATTATTATATAACCTGGCCAAAGAATATATGTATGAATTTAAAAAAGACACATAAATTGGATAAGTGGTTCTCGCGTGATAAACGCACTAATGGACAGACAGACAGACAGAGAGACATTGCATATATGCATGCAATTATATATATTATAGATTAAAGATATTCTCTGCTACATAATATTGTTCCATATTTAATGGTTTAGGTTGTATTTTGCAAGGGAACGCGCTAGCAGCAAACTTTTTTCCGACTTCACTCACTATTATTGTCACTGCTCATTCCTTATGCTACCTATCGTAATAAAATATAGCCTACAACCTGGCCAGAGAACATAAGTATGTTTTAAAAAAAAAGTACGTAAATCGGATAAGTGGTTCTCCAGTGATAAGGTCACTAACGGACAGACAGACAGACAGACAGACAGACAGAGAGACGTTGCATTTTATATATATAATAGATGGTAGCTGTACCACTAATCTATTTACTTTACAGAGTAACCATATTACAATTTATTCCATTTTTTAGAAGAAATTAAAACATTTAATTACACAATGTGCTATACAAATTTCCTTTGATATGTAACTGCCACACTTTTTGTGTTTACTGGTGATCAGATTACAGATGCGAAACTTTAGAAGTGACTGAAAGCAAAAAGAAGTCTTAAGCTTCGTATTTCAGCCAAATGAACAATAGACTTGACCAAGGAGAATTTGTAAAAAAAAACATGGATTTAACAGAGAATAACACATCTCATGTTCAAAATACGATTCAGTTCCATCATTGGGCAAATACTTAGATCACTTTCCATCCATATGCAATATATTAGTGCTAAAACGGAGGGCGAAAGTACAACAGTTTTGCCATAACTGAATAATTAATACACGAATGCTCAGTTTATTTATTTAATTCAAGACTTACTGAATACTTAAAAAACAAATTCGGATATTAAAATATCAAAGGTATTTTTTACTTTTTCGATGGGGCTGCATCGCAGTAGAGAAATAAATTAAACTTTATTAATCTATTGAAATATCAAGAAAATTTTGGAACGAATGCTCAGTGGAATCTTTTGCGACCTCTCATTGACAAGGAGCTTGTCACAGTATCGGAGGGACTGTGAAAAGGCAAGCCTATCGAGGTAGTTTACAAATAGTTGATAACAACTACGTCACTAATCCTCCAAGTATTTTTAAATGGGCCAGAAGTCATTTTTCAAATATTAATTTCAATTTTTGTTCCGAAAAAGAACATGGATTGCATGAGAGATCTTTGAAGGCTCGTTTCGAAAGAGCGACAATCAAAACTACCCAGCTGTATCATTGCTATAGTCTGATAGATGATAAAACGATTGCATGTAAACTATTTTCAAATGATATTGTTTTCATTGAGCAAAAATTGTCAGGTAAAATATTATAAACCTGTCAAGTGCAAATTGGACTCATATTGTGATTGCCTTTAAAATAACAATTTTTGTTAAGGAAGTGTAAAATGATCAATGACTTCACCAAACAACCCAAATGAGTTTTCAACAAAGTTTGTTTCCGATCTTTATTGAAAAGTGAAGACTTTGAAATTTTTAATTTTTTATATACTAGAAAAATTATCTGGTATATAAAATATAACAGATAATAAAATATCTCGTGATAAGTTTCGTTTAACCTACACCTTATTGAGAATATTCTAGAATTTCCTCAAAATTTTTTAATCAGTACTTTTCGAGATAGGGTGAGTGGACAGGGCTTATTGGCAATTCTTTTAAATTAATACAAAGAAAAGTGTGTGCAAGTATTACATTATAGATCTTTTTGAACTCGTGTTTTCACAAGCTTTCATTTGACACCTCACTCGATGACCTGGTAAACTTTTTCTTTCACTTATGATTTCACCCCCTAAAACTAACCCCTCAGACCAAAATTTAATTTCCAAAACTATACGGCTCTGATTGGGCCATCAGTTGCTATATTTATGCCAAGTTTAGCTTTCTATATCAAACAGTTTCAGAGAAAATTTGGTGTGACAGACGAACAGACAGACAGACGGACAGACACCGAAGCGATCTCATAAGTGTTCCGTACGGAACACTAAAAAGTAATAAATAAGTTCGATTGGAGTTATATTTGAGGACAATTCGATACCATGCCATATGTCTTATATACAGAGCAACATTTAACTGTAAACGGTGCTAAAGCAAGATATTCCACATTTTCTTGAAATACCTGCTAAACGCGTAGCGGGCCAAATAATATTATTTTTTGTTAACCCTAAAAGTAAGCACAACAATATTTGAACGGTTTTACAATTTATAGCGTTCAGAGCTTCTACTCCTTGAAAAAAATATTTAAATATAATAAATATAAATTAAAGTGTATGTAGAACAGGGCTAAATCAGTATGTGTTTATTAAAAAATAATAAAAAAGTAGCAAAAAAGGATAATTACATGTTTTTGAGAATGTCATTCTTGACTGTATTTACCTCCTACCATCCTTCCGAATTTTCATCAATTTTCCATGAATACTTTATGAAAAAATGATTTTTTTTATCAAATATGGCAGAAATTTTCAATTTAACATTGTGAATAAATAAGTCAAATTCTCTCAGAAATATTAATGGTCTGGCACTCTACCAGTTAGTGGAATATGTTTCCGTATTTTGTGATCGAAGTCAATATAAAATAAACATTTATAGACGAAATTAAAAAAGGAGCTATAAACGTAAAATCATTTACTTTTCGTTTTATATAAAATTTAATGTACACATAATTTTTTTTTTAACAAGAAACGAAAGCTTTCACAGTTCTGGTAAGATGAAAAATCGGGGTTCTTGGGGTTAGATGGTGTCAATTCGGAGCATGTTTCCGACATTTCACATACGATTGCAAAAATGAACAATTTCTTGAGGAATGTCATTGATGCGATCAAAAAAATATATTTCTCAAATTATGCAACATCTAAGATAAATAAAGTAAAATAACTAAGAAATATAATGTAAAGTCAGTATGCACATCCTGATCATTAATTATAATTTTTTATTTATTTTTTAGAATATGTCTGTATATATATATATATATATATATATATATATATATATATATATATATATATATATATATATATGAGGGTTGTATGATAAGTACCTGGCCTCGGCCAGACATGGCGCTACTACTGCATGTCTTAAGAATAGAAGAATTATATGTTTTTTAAGCATAAAAAATATCAAAATTTGGTTCACATCAATTTTGTAGGGCTTATTGTCTAGTAAGGTTGAGGTTAGTTCAGTTAGAGCAGTTTTTTTAACACCTCATGTATTTTTTAGGTAGACATATATACAAGAAAGATAATCCCCTAAACACTGAACTGCTAAATTTACAATTTTCAAGTGTCAAAATGGAAATTCCAAAAGTAGAAGAAATTAAAGAATCGTTGAACGAAATTTTGACAAAAGTTGCCCAATCGCAGAATATAGAAAATTTCGAAATAAAATTGGAAACAGACGGAAACCACGGAGATGGATTTGTTGGACAATTTTATGAAGGAGAGATTCGAAATAAAAATACTGGAGAAGCAACAAGGGTTGCTATAAAAAAAGCACCAACTCGGGACTTTGATTATAATACAGTATTCAAGAATGAATATTTATTTTATGAGATGGCATACCCGGTTTTAAATAATTTACAGACCGAAGTTGGTGTACTAGAACCATTTGATAATGTTGTTAAATATTACTGTGGAAGTTTGGGACTAAAAGAAGAGTACCTTGCTATGGAAAATTTAAAGCCACTTGGGTATGTTATGCACGATAAAAAGAAATATTTGGACAGAGAACATTTAGAAACTCTTTTTAAAATATATGGAAAATTCCATGCCATTTCGTACGTTCTACAAAAAAAAAGATTTAGAAAAATTTCAAAACATTACCAAAAATTTCGTGAATTTAATACCAATGATGGTGGAATGTGTAGGAAATTTAATTATTTCGGCTGTCTCTGCAGCTGTTACTGCCTTGGACTCCGAAAAAGATAAAATCATATATGATGAAATAAAAGATTTAGGAGATAATGTTATAGAAAATTACCTTAAATCTGGTAAATGTACTGGAGAACACAGAGTCTTAGTACATGGAGATTGTTGGTCTAATAATATGTTGTTTAAATATTCGGTAAGTTAAATAATTAATTTTAAAATACTGATCTAAGATACGAAATTCCAAAACCAAAAATTCTTTCCTTATCTGTTCAGTCCCTTTTTCGGATATATATATATATATATATATATATATATATATATATATATATATATATATATATATATATATATATATATATATATACATATATATATATATATATATATATATATATATATATATATATATATATATATATATATATATATATGTACATATGTATATATATATATATATATATATATATATATATATATATATATATATATATATATATATATATAGTAAGGCAGATCAAAATCCGCACTTGGTAGTTCCCAGAAGTGTTTTCTGTATTTGCTAGACCATCCCAAGACGCGTTTCGCCATATCACGGCTCATCAGCTGGGCTAGGTTCAGCAAACAGAACACGGTTTCAGACCTTATCCGGGTACTGACCGAAATAGGTGCTTATACTGCACTCTGCCTGTGACTTATTTAACTGTTTCGGTTAGACTTTAAATAAGTCATCGACAGAGTGCAGTATAAGCACCTATTTTGTCATATATATATATATATATATATATATATATATATATATATATATATATATATATATATATATATATATATGTGGGAACTTTCGAGTCAACGGGGCCACTCCAATACCCAAATATAGAATTAACGAAAAAAAATTCGAGGGTGTCAGTTTCTTCGTTGAAACGTAAGCTTTCAAATGCAAGTTGGCCCTTTTGAAAGAAACAAAATGGTGGCTTAATATGGCGGCTGGAAACAAAAAAATCGTGATTTCTAAGCGGAATTAAGTAAACTGAACTTTAAAACTGAAACAAAATGCAATATTGATGTAATAATTAGAGTAACCAATATTGAATAGTTGCAATAGGTTTATTACTTTCAGAGTATCGTAGTACTTGTAACTTTTTGTCGAAAAGGACAAGGAAGACATGTCCGGATGAAATTTTTGTTATTACCGGGGCCTCATTAAATCTTTTTGCCAGGATTCTTTTAGTTTGATTGAATTGGATACTTTGAAACTTTTGTTCTGCCCCATCATACAAAGCCTTCCATGTCAGGATAGCATGGTTTGGTTTTGCTTGAAGACTCGCACGCGAAGCTTCTCTTTTTAGGGTGGCTCCTATACCGTCACATGCTCCTTTGCCGTGTGCGGTAGCATGAAAATACCCATCGGCAGTGATGCCAAAATCTTTATCATGATGTATAAGATTGCACATTTGAAATCTGTTCTTGTAGTTTTGTTTAGCTCCATCACTTACATAAATATTTTTTTTAACCTTTGGACACCTTTTTTTTATCTCTGGAATGATAAATTGCTGCATTATATAAACAGCTGCAGCATCATGAGTTGTGCAATACGACAGCACAATTAAGCTTTGGTGCCTTATTTCTGATTCAGATTTGTAGTAAAAAACTACAGGATGAACAGTGCACTGATCATCATTATTGTAATGGAAGGTATGGGCTACAACTTGAGCAATATATGCATAATTTTCTGAAAAATCGATATGAACAAAAACTTCATCTTCTTTGAAACTATTTTTTCGTTCTGAAATGTATTTGGATAATGTTTTTGAAATAAAATGGTGAGAAACTTATATCACTAAATAAGTACAGAGTTCGATAATGAATTAATACAATGGAAGACATTCCTTTTTAAGTGTGCATCTGTTAGTTGATTGCCATGTACTAAAAATAACTTCTGAAATATTTCTTTCTTCTTAAGTACCGGAAACATAATCAGAATATTTCTGTATATCTGGGTAAGATTCACAATTACTTAAATAACAGTTAGGCAATGGATTTTCGCTCAAGAAAAATTTTATGCAGTCATAATAATTTTTAAGAGTTTTTCTAAATTTATAGAATCAAACATCATTTTAAAGTTCTAGAAGATTGTACAGACACAAACGCTATGCATACCTCTAGCTCCAGCAAGAACAACCCATTTTGGTAGAAGTTCTGAAAATTTAGTAAGTCGAATAGGGTACACAGGGAATTTTTCCTTAAACATAACGTCTAAGGATTTTATATCAGAAAGTAGTAACCGCTTTTATATTTCTTGTTTTTCACCATTCATTTTGACAGTAACCGAATTTTTTTTATTTTCCGTCATTCTACTATTTTCATCATCTTCGTAAACACTAAGAACTTTTTTACGATTTCATCAGGTAAAGTTTTCTCTGTTTTTAAAACTGGGCTTGCCAAAATACCTTGATATTTTTCAACTCTTTCGCTTTAACAACACTTTTTCGTATAAATTCTTTATCTATCTTACGAATGCTCCAGAAATCAGTAGCTAATGCAAGTATTGATATACGAAAAGGGTCATTTACAGACAGACTAGAACATTTTTGTTTTATAGCATTCATTTCTGCTAACTCTTCTTTTGAAGAACAACATTAGTTTTGTTTTGAGATATTAAGCGTGTTTCTATTATTTACCGTTCTGGAGTTATGGCTCCATATGTCAGCTTTTTGGCCAAAAATTTGGATTTTTTCAAACCTTGAGCGACGAGCGGCACGGGTTAATGTCGTTTAATCGAGCTCAAATTTCGGCTATCTGAATATCTGGAAAGGGGAATCGTTTTGTGGGGTCCAGGCGAACAAAATTCCGACATCGATTTTTTGCGGTCACCCTAATATATATATATATATATATATATATATATATATATATATATATATATATATATATATATAATGTATATATATTTATTTATATATTGTACTCAATCCATTCTGAAAAATTCAAAACAGCGCCGCAACGAGATGCTATTATATATATATATATATATATATATATATATATATATATATATATATATATATATACATATATATGTAAATGGTAGGATTTTTAGGAGTACTTATCTTTCTAATTTAAGCGTATTTCATCTTCAGCTTGACAAATGATCACATATATTACCTTTTGGTATTTGATTTAGTAACAGTTAAACTGTAATAATTTTGAGGTACTGGCATATATTTGATTATTTCTTATAGATAATAGTGACATTTGATGTTGACTAATAAATACGTTTAGTTCTATGAAATAAGCTAGTATTAAATGAGTTCGTGTTGTAACCTGAGATAAACTAATTAAGGTTTTGTATCTTTGTCTGAAATAACCAAGTGATTATGTTTTGTATGAAGAAAAAAACAAGTTTGCAAGCATCATGAGTAAAAACATTTTAATTAGTTAAATTTGATTCTTCTCCACAAGCTTAGCACAATTAGTTTTATTTTGGACTGTGATAAACAGCAGGATTATTCAAGATTGTAGTTATGGCATCTGATAAACTGAGGTGTAGATTTTCACGAAATTCTTAAAAGCGTCGATATCTTGAAACCTAACGATTTTCACACAAAGTATGTAAGGCATGTAATGGAATTATGTAATATTCGATATAACTGGCTCAACAATCATTTGGTCCAACTGTATATCTATTTACAGATCTTTACGCTCATTTTTTATTTTAGGAATCTGGCAGATTGGTGGACGTAAAACTTATAGATTTTCAAATGTGCAATTATACCTCACCAATTCTCGATTTATCAAACTTTTTTTACTCTGGTGCTTCTAAACAAGATTTTGATAACTTAGACAATTATTTACAAATGTACCACAAGACATTTTTTGAGCTTGCGAAAGAACTTGGTGCCAACACTGATGAAATATTGTCATTTGAAGAATTGAAGAATGAATGGAAAGAACGTGCTTTATATGGAGTTATCTTGGGTATTTATATATGGCAGATTAAACTTATATCAAAGAAAGAAATCACAGATGCAATGGGTGGCAAAAATGATAACCAGGAGAAAGTAACATCTGTGGAAGATGGTTGGAAGCAGCTCGCAAAACTTCAAAACAAAATTCACAGTGATGAAAGATACATAGAAAGAACAACTGCTATTTTAAGACATGCTTTTGAGTATGGTGTTATTAGTAAAGATAGGATTGTAAGAAAAACGGACTAGTATGTTAGTATATCTTACTTTTATCTATTATTTTAACAATAAATTGAGTTTAAGGTAAATTGACTAAATTTTTTATGCAGAATATAAAAAGTTGTGAGAATAGTGAACGTACTCGTATTTACCGTATATGTATATATATATATATATATATATATATATATATATATATATATATATATATATATATATATATATATATAGATGTATATATATATATACAGTCCCTGGCCAAATTATTAGACGCACTGCAAGATTTCATGTAAAATATTAATTACCGAGTGATATTGTACCGTTTTATTATTTTAAATTGATTTGTTTTTATTTTTATATTATCCAATCAAGTACCTATTTATTTGACATAAATAAAACAGCATTAATTTAGAAAAGCATAAGTTTATTAAGTTTTAAAGAAAAGTGAAATTAATGTTAGTAAATGTCAATATTTAGTTGAGCTACCTTTAGCCGCTATCAAAGCTTTAATTCTGCGCGGCATGCTATCAATGCAAGATTGTACTGTCTCCTGCATTTGAGGATGATGATTCCACACATTAATAATCTTTTCTAGGAGCTGGGTTTTGTTGGTAATCACATCTTTAGCCACTTCTCTTTTCATCAGCTCCCACACAATTTCAATGGGGTTCATATCAGGGCTATTACCCGGCCAATCCAACAGAGGGATATTTTTTTTCTGCCAAAAAAGCTTTAACAGACCGAGCAGTGGGGCAGGGAGCTCCATCTTGCATGAAAGTGAATGGTTCCCCATTTGGAAACCATTCTCTGAGCTGCGGAATCAACCGATTTTGTAATACTTCTTTGTACTGATCTTGCCTCATTATTCCTTTGACGACGTACAGACGTCCAGTGCCCTTGCCGCTGATGACTGACCAAATCATCACTTTGGTGGGATGTTTAACCGTCGGGACGACACAATCAGGATGAAACTTTTCTCCATGACGACGACGCACATACTGAGCTTTATTCTGCAAAATTTCGAATGTGCTTTCGTCACTGAAGCAGACCTGTCAAAAATAGGAAAAATATATAAACTTCCATGTTTATTTGCTTTATTTAACTGAAAATGATAATAATGTATCAATTATTGATTAAATTGCTGTATCTTACCGATCTCCAGAAGTCCACATCTTTGTCTTGCCATTGTTTGGCCCACTTCAGGCGCTTTGCTTTCATTGCAGCTGTTAACTTGGGCTTCCTGGCGGGGCGACAGGCCTTAAAATCTAATTCTTTCAATTTTCTTCGAACAGTGCGCTCAGAAGCATTTACGCTAGCATCCTGGAGTTGTGATTTTATTACCTTTGTGGTAGCAAATCTGTTTTCTACACAAATTTTCTTCAAACATCTCTCTGACCGTGGAGTGAAAATTGGTTTTCTACCGCATCTTTTCTTTCTTTTCGGGCTTAATTCCTTCCCTGACTCAATTTTCTTTTTTATGCGTCGTACACTAGCTTCAGAAACCTCCAATCTTCGTGATATTTGTCGGTTTGTAAATGTTTTCGCAATCACAAGGGCCTTCACTTCAGCTTTTCTACGTGGTGAAAGATAGCCTTTTCTACCCATAATGAAAATAGTCCAATTACTTTTTTAAAACACTGCATACAAAATAAACTAATAACTGAGTAGTATAAAACTGTTAAACAAACAATCACAGTCCATAAAGCCACAGAAACACGTCCGTACCTGACTCGATTCCGATCGCGACTGATACAGGTTTGTACTTCTTTAAGTTCATGTATCACTTTGTCAACACAGTGTTGCCATATGTTAAAAATAAATACAAATATGTAGTCTACAACAATTCTTTTAAATAAAAATCAATAATATTGTAGTTTAAATATACCATTATTGTATAAAAACTCTTAAGAAACATAAAATTACTAAAAATAATACAGTGCGTCTAATAATTTGGCCAGAGACTGTATATATATATATATATATATATATATATATATATATATATATATATATATATATATATATATATATATATATATATATATATATATATATATATATATATATATATATATATATATATATATATATATATATATATATATATATATATATATATATATAGAGGCTGGTTTGAAAAGTCCGTGCAAAGTCCGAGAGATGGCACCGCCGGCGTGTATCGAGGTCATGTTTAGTTAGTAGCATCTCTTGAATGAACGCACACCCAGTTTCAGCCATATTGGTCTATTTCTTTGTGGTTTGGCATTCGTGTGAATCAAGGAAGTCGAGTGATTTTCAAGAAATGGACGAAAAAGAATTTCGTGTGGTGATTAAACATTACTTTATGAAAGGCAAAACGCCTCAGGAGACTAAAGAGAAGCTTGATAAACATTATGGTGACTCTGCACCTTCGATTAGAACAGTTTATAAGTGGTTTCAAAATTTTCGGACTGGCCATATGGGCACAAGTGACGCTGAACGTTCTGTACGGCCTGTGGAGGTTACGACTCCAGAAATCATTGATCAAATCCATGATATGGTGATGGATGACAGAAGAGTTAAGGTGCGTAAGATTGCTAGTGCTGTGGGCATCTCGACTGAATGGGTACATAATATTTTGCATAAACATTTGGACATGAGAAAGCTATCCGCAAGATGGGTGCCGCTATTGCTCACGCTTGACCAAAAACGGAATCGTGTGAAGTGTGGGGGGAAGGATGGTTTGCAGCTGTTCCAGAAGAATCCGGAGGACTTTAAGCGTCGTTTCGTCACTGTGGATGAAACATGGATACATTACTATACTCCTGAGACCAAACAACAATCTAAACAATGGGTTACCAAGGGGGAATCTGTACCAAAAAAGGCGAAGACCGTTCCTTCGGCCGGAAAGGTTATGGCGACTGTCTTTTGGGATTCGCAAGGGATAATCCTCATCGACTATTTGGAAAAGGGTAAAACTCTTACAGGTGAATATTATTCATCGTTATTGGACCGTTTGAAAACCGAGCTGCAAGAAAAACGCCCGCGATTGGCCCACAAGAAAGTCCTTTTCCATCACGACAACGCACCAGCACACACCTCAGCAGTTGTGGTCGCAAAATTAATGGAAATAGGATTCCAACTCGTTTCACATCCCCCCTGTTCTCCAGACTTGGCTCCCTTGGACTACTATTTGTTCTCCAATTTGAAGAAATGGCTGGCGGGACAAAGATTTTATTCAAACGAGGAGGTGATTGCAGACACTAATGGATATTTTGCAGACTTGGACAAATCCTATTATTCGGAAGGGATCAACAAACTAGAACATCGTTGGACGAAGTGTATAAGCCTAAAAGGAAAATTCATTTATTCGTCAGTCTTATTTGCTGAAAAACACAGTAAGTAAATTAAAAAGTGGTCTTGGTTTAAGTATACGTTCTAATATTCCGGATAGCTTCTTGAATGATATTAAAAATAGCTTTATATCCCCACAGGCAACCATATACAGATTAATTTAAATTTAAGTCATATATATACATATATATATATATATATATATATATATATATATATATATATATATATATATATATATATATATATATATACGTATATATATATATATATATATATATATATATATATATATATATATATACGTATATATATATATATATATATATATATATATATATATATATATATATATATATATATATATATATATATAGTCCCTGGCCAAATTATTAGACGCACTGCAAGATTTCTTGTAAAATATTAATTACCGAGTGATATTGTACCGTTTTATTATTTTAAATTGATTTGTTTTTTATTTTTATATTATCCAATCAATTACCTATTTATTTGACATAAATAAAACAGCATTAATTTAGAAAAGCATAAGTTTATTAAGTTTTAAAGAAAAGTGAAATTAATGTTAGTAAAAGTCAATATTTAGTTGAGCCACCTTTAGCCGCTATCAAAGCTTTAATTCTGCGCGGCATGCTATCAATGCAAGATTGTACTGTCTCCTGCATTTGAGGATAATGATTCCACACATGAATAATCTTTTCTGGGAGCTGGGTTTTGTTGGTAATCACATCTTTAGCCACTTCTCTTTTCATCAGCTCCCACACATTTTCAATGGGGCCAATCCAACAGAGGGATATTTTTTTCTGTCAAAAAAGCTTTAACAGACCGAGCAGTGTGGCAGGGAGCTCCATCTTGCATGAAAGTGAATGGTTCCCCATTTGGAAACCATTCTCTGAGCTGCGGAATCAACCGATTTTGTAATACTTCTTTGTACTGATCTTGCCTCATTATTCCTTTGACGACGTACAGACGTCCAGTGCCCTTGCCGCTGATGACTGACCAAATCATCACTTTGGTGGGATATTTAACCATCGGGACGACACAATCAGAATGAAACTTTTCTCCATGACGACGACGCACATACTGAGCTTTATTCTGCAAAATTTCGAATGTGCTTTCGTCACTGAAGCAGACCTGTCAAAAATAGGAAAAATATATAAACTTCCATGTTTATTTGCTTTATTTAATTGAAAATGATAATAATGTATCAATTATTGATTAAATTGCTGTATCTTACCGATCTCCAGAAGTCCACATCTTTGTCTTGCCATTGTTTGGCCCACTTCAGGCGCTTTGCTTTCATTGCAGCTGTTAACTTGGGCTTCCTGGCGGGGCGACAGGCCTTAAAATCTAATTCTTTCAATATATATATATATATATATATATATATATATATATATATATATATATATATATATATATATATATATATATATATATATATATATATATATGGGTCATCCCTTTTAAACCAGAAACCCCCATTAAGCCGAAATTTGGAGCCACGTAGAGCGGCTTACGTAGGCTCAAATTCAAGCTTAGAGACTCTAGTTTTAAAAATAGTTCGCATGCGCAGAGGTCCCCGAAAGGCGACTGCTTCCCAAAAAAATCCTTAAAAGTGAAAAAAAAAACAGGTAGAATGGCATTTTTTTTATAACCTCACTATACTATTATCTTTGTTTTCAGAAAACAAAAAACTCCCCCGTGGATTTTTTTGGACTGATCGAGAGGTACAAAAGGTTTTGTTGGTGTAAAAATTCAAAATTCGAAAAATCGCTTGAAAAAATCTAAAGAGATTCATATGTGTTCCTCATAGCGAAACAAAACTTTTTTGTTCTATGAACCTGGATTCTAAAGTGCGTTGTTTTGAGAAAAAAACTATGAATGCATTTGTTTCATTTTTTTTTTCGAAAGCAGCGTACTCCAAGACCAAAGTTTATAGGAAAAAAAGGATTTGTTATCCAATAAGAAATTTACTTGAATTTTTTTATAAACTTTCAAAAAAATTTTCTAATTTTTTGCACAAAGGAAAAAACCTAAAATTCAAAAATTGGCGCTAAACATTTCCATGGAAAATTTACTTTGAAATGTGATTTTTGAATTAATTGAATTTAAATCGATTTATTGTATGCAGATTATAACTATGCATAAATTACCATCCATGGTATAATGATAAATCCCCTGGGTACAATGACAGATGAAACCTGTGGCACAGTTTATATAGTTGGTTCACTCGGGAAATTTTGTATGCCTAAAATTTTGTGCGCATGCGCTAATTTTCTCAACCAAAAATATTGTGATCTGGCGCGATTTATAATAACTTTCGTTCGTTCGTTTTCGTTACTGTCTGCATATATTATACCTACAACCACAGTTTATAAACTGTGCTACAACTTCTAACCTCAAAATATACTGTTAAATTGTAATTTACAGTTTTTTATCTTTTATTTAATAAAGTATTTCAGTGTTTCAAATTCTTAAAAACAAAACTATTAATGGAAGCCAAAAGAAGACGCAGTTCTGGACATACCTGTGCTTGCAAAAAATGCAAGAATGCTACCTAATTATGTAAATTAAGTTTTTTTCGGTTTCCTAATGATCTTAGGAGTTATTAAAACAAAATTTATAAGTTTTATTATTTTAAGTGTTAATATTTCAGAACTTGTGAATTATATTATTAAACACTTACTCCTTTTTTAATCTAAAAAAATCACTTATTATTTTTGTATGAAGTCTAGCATTGAAAAATAAACAGGGTTATATTAACATCAGTTTGGTCTGAACAGGTCGATAAATTCATTTCAAGTAAAATTTTGTAAAAATTATCGGACGATAGATTCATTTATAAACGTGTTATATTTTATTACGTTCGCGCTGATGCGTCACATCCCTATGAGGTTCATCTTGTTACTCCTCGTACAACCCTTTTTAAGCAGTCTTTCATATAGAGACTCTCATCCCTTTGAAATAATTTGCTCAGGACTGTGTTCACACTGAGTACAATTTAAAGCAATTCAAGATCAAGGTGAATCGCTTTTTGCGCACACGTGTCGCTCCTGTAGGGATTTAAAAATTTCCCAGTGTGCTAATTTTTATAAAATATCCTGTAATGTTTTCAAATATATATCCCGTGGATATCTGGGTCGTGGAATACACTGCTTTCGAGAAAAAAAAACAAAAAAAATTGCACTCTGAGTATTTTTTCTCGAAAGCAACGTACTTTAGAATCCGGGTTCATAGAACAAGAAAGTTTTGTTTTGCAATGAAGAATACGTATGAAATTTTTTAGATTTTTTCAAGCGATTTTTCGAATTTTGAGTTTTTGCACCAAAGAAACCAGTTGCGATCGGGACTTCCAAAAAAAATCCACGGGAGGTTATTTTTTTTTTTTCGAAAACAAAGAAAACAATATAGTAAGGTTATAAAAATATGCCATTCTACCTGTTTTTTTCGTTTTTAATGTTTTTTTTTGGGAAGTAGTCTCCTTTCGGGGACCTCTGCGCACGCAAAATATTTTATTTTCAACATCGCCAAACAGCTTTCAAAACTAGAGCCTTTAAGCTTTAATTTGAGCCTGCGCAAGCCGCTCTACGTGGCTCAAAATTTTGGCTTGGTATGGGGGTCCGATTTAAAAAGAATGACCCATATATGTATATATATATATACACATATATATATATATATATATATATGTATATATATATATATATATATATATATATATATATATATATATATATATATATATATATATATGTATATATATATATATATATATATACATATATATATATATATATATATATATATTTATATATTTATATATTTATATATATATATATATATATATATATATATATATATATATATATATATATATATATATATTTATATATACATATAATAAAAAATTGCATTTGCCCCTAACGTAAAGTTCATTCACTACATGGTTCGTTAGAGGTTATATTTCATCTTTTAATTTATCTTTTAAACCAGTTATATCTTGTTTATGTGTTGGCCCTCTTAATGCAATCTATAAACAGAGTTACATTTAAAAATAAAAAAAAATCCTAACAGCCTGAAAGTGAACAATTATTCCATTGACTTTGGCTTTTGAGAAAATTGACTCATCCATCCGAATAATTTTTTTAAAAAGTTGCTCGTTTTATTTCATAGCTTTTATTATCTCCTGACAAAAGCCTAAAAGTCATTCTTTGTTTTCCGGGGTTAAATGCTGCAGTGAAAAAACTATATATGATTGATAACTATTTTTGAAAATGTTGTAAATGTTCTGATGTGTTTTGCCAAGATCTTTAACAGCATCTGTTATAGAACCTTCTGGATTTTCTAAACATACTAAGTATTAGTTTCCGTTCAGATTTCATTATAGTGGGGTACCTTGAAAGGGAAAAAAAGTCCATTTCTTCCAGTTTTTTCTTCTTTGTACAATCGTTTTTTTTTTTATTTAAACACTGTTTTAGTTAAGATAGAGGTTTTCTCTAGCCTTCTACAAAGTTTTGTATATACCCATTAAGCTTGGCTTTTATTATAACCATTGGTAAATATTTTGTACATATCCTATTTTTCACACTCCAAAAAAACTATTTTTGTACTTTTGTTTGTTTTAACTTACTACTACTAGAATTTTTGACATACACAAATGCTACTGACAATTTAGGTTATTGTCAATAGTATGTTATGAATGTTTAAAATAAAAGCACGTAAATTGGATAAGTGGTTCTCGAGTGATAAGCGCAGTAACAGATAGACAGACAGACAGAGAGATATTGTATTTTATATACATTGTAGATAACTTGGCCAGAGAACATATGTTTGTTGAAAAAAAAAAGCACGTGAATCGGATAAGTGGTTCTTCAGTGATAAGCTCACTAACGGACAGACAGACCGACAGACGACAGAGAGGCGTTGCATTTTATATATCTTATAGAAGATTATAGATAACTTGGCCAGAGAACAAATATATGAATTAAAAAAAACACGTAAATCGGATAAATGGTTCTCGAGTGATAAGCGCATTAACGGACAGGCAGAGAGAGAGACGTTGCAGTTTATATATGTTTATATATATTATACATATTCTTTGCTACATGATATTGTTCCATATTTAATGGTTTAGGCAGTGTATTGCCAGAGAACGCGCTAGCGGCAAACTTTTTTCCGATTTGATTCAGTATTATCGTCACTGCTTATTCCTTATGTTACTTAACGTAATAAAATATATTTTATAACCTGGCCAGAGAACATATGAACGTTTTAAAAAAAAAAGCAAGTAAATTGGATAAGTGGTTCTCGAGTGATAAACGCACTAACAGACAGATAGACAGAGAGACGTTGTATTTTATATACATTATAGATAACTTAGCCAGAGAACATATGTATGTTTAAAAAAAAAGCACGTAAATCGGATAAGTGAATCTCCAGTGATGAGCACACTAACGGACAGACAGAGAGACAGACGACAGAGAGACGTTGCATTTTATATATGTATATTATAGAAGATATAGATAACCTAGCCAGAGAACAAATGTATGAATTAAAAAAACACCTCAATCGGATAAGTGGTTCTCGAGTGATAAGTGCACTAACGGACAGACAGAGAGAGAGAGAGACGTTGCAGTTTATATATATTTTATATATATTGTAGATATTCTTTGCTACATGATATTGTTCCATATTTAATGGTTTATGATAGGCAGTGTATTGCCAGAGAACGCGCTAGAGGCAAACTTTTTTCCGACTTGATTCACTATTATCGTCACTGCTTATTCCTTATGTGACATAACCTAATAAAATATATCCTATAACCTGGCTAGAAAACATATGTATGGTTTAAAAAAAAGCACGTAAATCGAACAAGTGGTTCTCCAGTGATATGCACACTTACGGACAGATAGACAGACAGAGAGAGGTTTCATTTTATATATATTATAAATAAATAAATAATAAATAAATAAATAAATAAACTTTTATTTCATGAGACCTGATACAAGGTATGGAAAAAGTCAAGTCAAGTCACAAAATATATACATCCTGTGAAAATAAGGATCTAAAAGCTTTACAGTTGCACGTACTGTAGCTAACATACAAATATTTATAATATAAAGATCCAAAAAGTTACAATTACACGTACTCTAGCTTACATACAAACATTTATAATGTAAAGTCCTCAATCTGAAAAAAATCCTGAGTGCTATAAGGGACATTCTCAATTAACAATCTTGATATTAGTTTCTTATACATACTTAAATTTAAAGATTTAATACTAGTCGGTAGACTATTAAAAAGCTTTATGCCGCTGTAATAGGGACTCTTTTTCAAATAGAGATAATGTGTGTTCTGGTATAACTAAATTTTTGTTATATCTTGTGTAGTAATTATGCATGTCGGCCATGGCTACAAATTTATTCAAATTACTCTTAACATAAATCAGAACCTCCAATATGTACATAGCAGGCAGAGTGAGTATAGCAAATTTTTTGAAAAGTTCACGGCATGAATGTCTTGATCTGACACCTGCAATATTTCGAACTGCTCTTTTTTGCATTCTAAATACTCTGACCATATTAGGGGAAGCACCCCAAAATATTAAGCCATATTTCAATCGAGACACAAAGTGTGCATAGTAATAAGATAGAGATATAGATATAAGATGCAAGGGCATAATTACTACAAGTAATAGGATATATATATATATATATATATATATATATATATATATATATATATATATATATATATATATATATATATATATTTATATATATATTTATATATATATATATATATATATATATATATATATACATATATATATATATATATATATATATATATATATATATATATATATATATATATATATATATATATATATATATATATATATATATATATATATATATATATATATATATATATATATATATATATATATATATATATATATATGTATATATATATATATATATATATATATATATATATATATATATATTATATATATATATATATATATATATATATATATATATATATATATATATATATACAAGGATATATTGTTGTGTAAATTAACAAAATAACAAAAGCGAAACCATGTCAGCTAGGATGGATTTTTTTTTCTATGTATAGATAACTATCGATATATCGATAATTGTCGATATGCACGGAACTATTAATATAACAATAGTTATCAACAACTATTGATATAGCTGTACTTATAGTATTCTAAAAGGTTGACCCTCTTATTAGGGATTCAAGATGCTAAGTTTTCTAACTACTAGTTAACGTACCTCAAAAAATGTACAATATATCAAACTCAAGGTAGAAGAAATTATCTGTATATATTTTTGATTTTTAGCCTTTTACATTACCATTACACCCCATCAAGGGTCAACGAGAATTCTTAACTCAATTTGACAAATCAAAACACTTCTGCGCATAAAATTTTAATCAAATATTTATTAAGTATTAACCATTGACCTTATTACATGTCGCCTCTATAAAATGAAAACTCGTTGAGATTTCATTGCTAGCTTGATATCTGCATAGACAAGGGACTTCCAAATTGGGCTTTCAAAATACCTAGGTGAAAAACAAATATAAAATTAATAGAATTTGCATTTATTAAAAAAATATTTAAAAAAAAAACAATAATAATTAGTTTTGTTTTTTAGGCAAATTTAGCTGATACTGTGTTGTTTTATGCGAAATAATAATTTTAAATAACTACAAAATAAAACAAAGGTTTTAAACTGTGTTGTTAATATCTGATCACTGAACTATTAGTTTGAGACCAAAAGAAAGTAAGCAAAGTAATAAATTATCTCTACCCCTCGAGTTAATGTGGGATTTGTTACAAGAAAATTGTTTGCCATTTGGGAATTACTCTTCAAATTTTTATATGAACCACATTTCTGGTCCCACTTTGCCCAAACCTGTAAGGTGAACTGTAACGCCAACATCACCTGATAAGTAGCCATAACATGGAAGACTTGGGCACGGACATCTTGTTGCGCCTTATTAAGGGATGTCTCTTGAAGTAATAGATAAGAAATTTTCTTTAGTGTGCAACTGAATGTTATTTTTTTTTAGGTATGCGTATTACTAATTATTATTTTAATTCATTATTAGATGAATTGTTTCTCCAATGTGGAAATCTACAACTACTGAATACATTCGTGTATTTGGCAACACTGGGGAATTTCTATATCTTGTTAAGTCTTGACGTCTTTATTGATCCTATGGGAGTCATTGACCTAATGTTAGGTGCTGGTTGGTTTGGCGCCAAAATCCAGTCTTGCCCTTTATTACTTCTTCAAAGATGTTTGAATTAAAAGAGGAGGTATTGAATGTGTTTCTATACAACCCTACGTGTTACCCATTTTAATGTATTAAACGATTCTCATAACACCCTATATATATATATATATATATATATATATATATATATATATATATATATATATATATATATATATATATATATATATAGGGTTACAGGGAAAATCGTCCTAGATAATTAAGGACGTTATAGTTTAAGTCGTTTCTGACTGATTTGACTCTATGACATGATGTCCTAAACTTAACCGTTTTCTAGATATTGAAGTTAAAAAATTTTTTTTTTGCTTTTATATCGATTTTTTTTATTAGAGGTTCTCGAGTGCTATTTTTTGATTATTTTTAGTTAGTCTGTATGTCAAGTATCAAAAATCATCAAAAAAATTTGAACTAGTTACTAACAGTTTTAAATGGCGGCTTGTTAATGTTTCTAAATTACGAATTTTTACCAAGTGTTTCCTACTTTAAATCAATAAAGAGAAAAAAAAATGTACGGAAGTTATTCTGCAAATTATTTTAAAGACTTTTACGTCTTTTTAGCTATCAAAAAAGTTATAATACTAGGAGTTTAATAGGAAAACTGTACACAGAATGACACCTAAAGCGGGCTTGGGTAGCAAAAGGCAAATTTTTAGTTCTAGGTGAAAATACGGAAAATACACAAATAAAACAAAAAACCTTGCAATTTAATATGTTTTATTAATTATAATTCATGTTCTATATGGTCGCCCCTATTTCTAACACAAACTCTCATTCTTTTTCTTAAATTACTTTTCACAACGCTGGTTGTGAGGTACCGCCTCATTTCGTCAGCCGCATCAATTATTTTTTTGTCTTAGGACATCCACGTTTTCGATAGGAGTCATCTGGTCGTATACGAGACTTTTCATGTGACCCCATACATAAAAATCCATCGGTGTTAGGTCTGGGCTTCTCGCTGGCCAAGGTATGGGTCCGCCTCTTCCAATCCATTTGTTGGGATAATTGTCATTGAGCCATGCACGAAGACTTCCTCTGTAGTGAGCTGGGCCGCCATCGTGTTGAAAGTACATGTTTTGTCTCAAACCAATAGGTAGGTCTTCCATCAAATTAGGTAAATCGTTCCGCAAAAAATTGTCGTATTCCTCGCCATTCAAATTATCTGGCAGGAAGAATGGCCCAACCAAATAATTTGAAATTATACCCATCCACACATTTAAGCTGAATCTTGTTTTGAACGCTGCTAAATCAGAAAAGAAAACATTGAAAAACATAAAAATATGCACCTGGAACGTAAAAACTCTTTACCAGGCAGGCCCATAATGCGATCCTAGAAATGAAAAAACTTGGCATATTCATTATGGGAATAAGCGAAGTAAGATGGCCAGGTTCAGGCCACTGTGGCATGGAAAATTACAAAATATACTATTCAGGATCGGCAGAAAATAAACATGAGTATGGATTGGAAGTTATAGTGGACAAAGCTACAGACAAATGCGTTACAAATTTTACTCCTATTTCAGACAGAATAATGCTTCTCCAAATAAGAACGAAACCTGTTCCTCTTAACGTCATACAAATATATACTCCCACTGTAGATAAACAGGATGAAGAGATTGAGCCATTTTGCCAGTCCTAAAAATATACCAAATACCAAAATGAGTCATAATGGGAGACTTCAACGCCAAGATTGGAAGTAGTAGGTCAGGAACTTCCGTAGGACCATATAATCTGGGAGCAAGAAACAAAAGAGGCGAACTACTAAACATTTTCAGTGAAGAAATAGGTAATGTTATCACTAACACCTTCTTCAACCTACCACAAAGATTATACACGTGGAAATGCCCCCTAGACTCACCAGACCATATCACCAGAAATCAAATAGAATATATGCTAGTGAATAAACGTTTTAGAAATAGTGTTTTATTTGTCAGAACATATCCCAGTGCTGATATAAACTCGGATCACAATACCCTGGTAGGGTATTGTGATCTTGAAAAAGTAAAAAAAAAACGAAAAACATATACGATATGCGATAACTTAAGACGAAAATGTAACAAACGTAATTAAAAAAGATCTTAATAAAGAACTTCGAGACACAGATCTAAACGAAGACATAGAAACTGAAATAGAATAGTTAAATGAAATAATAAGGGGGCTAAAGAATATGGAACAAACACGTAAAAGGAAGGAATGGATGACAGATGACATTCTAAGACTAATGGAGGAAAGACGGTTACACAAAAACAGAGGTAACAAAAGAGAATATAGCAGACCACACAAACAAATACAGAAAGAAATTCGATCAGCTAAAAATAGGTGGAATGGTGAAAGATGTAAAGAGACAGAGGAGTTGCAGGGAAAGGATGATAGCTTTAATATCTATCGAAGAATCAAAGACCTAACTGGTGAACGGAGAACGAAATCAAATGGCCGCTTAATAGATTATCAAGAAAACGTCAAAAATGTCCCAAAGATCTTAGAAAGTGTCAAAATTCTTAACTGGTGTACCTCGTAGATGATAATGAAAGTTAATGGGTTCCAAATTATTTGTAAATGTCATAGTGAAGCACTTATTAATATTCAGGGGAAACCTAATTATACTGAACTAATAATCTAGAACATTCAGATCACTTTGAATAGAACAACAATCATTAATATCCTATATTTTTTGAATATTTTAGATCGTCGGCAAATACTAGAAATATTATTACTTATATCACTGATTTAAAATAATAGAGGAGCAAAATTGCCATTCTGAGGAGTATCGCTAGTTGCTTTAAGTTTAACAGATTTATGACCACGAATTTTCACATATTGTCGGCGATCTTTCAAATATGATTTAAAAGGTAATATTGGATTCTCCGTAAATCCTATCTAAGACAATTCTTGCAACTAGTTTATATGGCGGGGTTCTGGCACTGGATGGCCTTTGTCCATCCTGAGCGTTACCAATAGCCGAAGAATGACCTTTAGTTGCCGAAGAATGACCTTGAGGTCTGCAAGAAGTTGCAAGAAGTGAACGTCAATGACGTCACATTACCAGAGGCTGTTGAATTAGTGCCCTTTTGGCATCTTGAGATAGACCAAAAGGGCATTATTAGTGAAAATTAGGGTGAAACGTAGTAATTATCGTAACGGTAAATTGTATACCGTAACGTTATTTTGTGTTGTAGCAATAGAGCCGATTTTGGCAGGGTACCTCAACTTCGGAAAACTTCTCCTAAGGAGAAGTTTAGAGGAGAAAACTTCTCCTGAAGAGTAGTTGTGTAGGGTATATGTGGGTAAAATTGTATCAATAAGTAAGTGTTTTTGGTTTAATTGGGTGAAAAAGGGTCTTACTCGTGTAGTTTAGGTGAGTGTAAATTGTTCTAGTCTCCCCTAGTTTGTTATTTATTAATTGCGTAGTTCAGATTTGGCGTCATGTAGTCTATAAAAATGCGAAAAAAGTAAACAAGTGGTTTAGTCTGTAAAAAATCTAGCTGATAAGAAATGAAGTAAACAGAATATGCGATAAGCGTGTGAAAATGTATTGATAAGGTTGAAAAACAGTTTAATAAGTCGAGAGGTCAGCAAAATAGATAAGAAAAGTCAAAATTTGTTGATAAGAAGTTGAGTAAAATGCATTGTGGAGCGTAAAACTGATTAAAAATCTGAGGACAGATTTAAAAAATTTAAAATGGGCGTCAGTGTATATAAAAAAAAATGAAAATATATTTATTACATAAAAAATGAATATATTTAATAATAATTGTATAAATACAATACAATTAAATAAAAAAAATTACAAAAAATGTATAACAGAAATATTTACAAAATAACAAACATTATTTTTTAGTTACTTTCTTCTTCTTCAGTTTATTCACAATTTTCATCATCGCTATCATCTTGTAATGATGGAAGAATAGGTTAATGTGTACAACCTTGTGAAGAAAAGTAGAAGCCACAGACTCAAGGGCATAGCAGTCCTGGTCTTTTGCAGCTACAATTTTTTTCACAACCTTTTTTGTAATTGCAAAACATTATTGCTAGTAGGGATACAGGGGCGGGCATTTTTGTCATTTTTACATTTGTTAATATTTTTGAGTTGGTGTCCTCCATTTTCCAACCCCAATTGTTTAGCAAAAGTTGATTAGATAAGCATTGTTATACAAACTACATGAGCGTCACACAGATGACAGAAAACAGATCGGAGGTATAACTCGCGTACGTTTCTTCTTTGATCGCCATTACCAAAATTCCTTCGAATAAGTTAGAATTTTTATTTCTTCAATAACTGTTTTCTTTGGACCTGGATGTTTAAAGAAAATATAACTAGTTTATACTTAATGCTTAGACTTTAATCTCTCATTTAAATATTTTTTTTATTTTAAATTTAAGTAGTATGATTAATAATAAGCAAAAAATACGTTTATCATGAACACTTATTTAAAAGCAAAATTACAAAAAAAGAGAACGTTTTTTTAAGTTTTTAATGATTTTTTAATATCAAGTATACTTTTAACTGAAATTAAAAAAACTGTCCAACTTTTTTTTAACCATCTCGTACTGCTTGAACGTAAAATTACTGGCGGCGCACTACAGCAGGCAAATTTTCATATTTTAAAACTCAATTTTTAAATAACACAGACAATGTGGGTATTTTTAATTATCTTTATATTAAAACCTAAGGTATAGTTACGATATATGCACAAGGTTTTTTTTTCAATACAATATTTTATTGAATATTTGTAATTCACTGTGTGCCCGTTAACATCTAGTTTTACAAATTATGAGGCAACAGGAATAAAAACTATTAGTATCATCGGAAAGCTGAAAGTCTCCTCTTTATAAGCTATCTTTTAATTTTTTTTTACACTCTGAAAACAAATAATATCGATTAACCTTCGCGCGGTGCGCGTAGACTTTAAATTAACCTGTTTGGCGCGTTACACTTTTTGAACCACCTATCCGAATATATATAAATTCTCACGCTAATAAAAAAAATCTGGAAAAAAAAATCTGTATACTAATTTTTTGTAAAATTGTCCGCTTGTTCACGTGGTGCTATTAGTTTTTCAATATTTTTTTCTTATTTTTCCAGATATGTTCTAGCCGTGAACCTAAAAATGAAATATTATATTTTAGAGTAAGAAAGACAAAAATGGGAGACTCCTGTAGAAATAGTATATAGCGTCTATATGGATTATAAATTTAATTTAGCGATTGAAAAATATTCTAAACCAATAATTAAAAAGGTTTTCTTCAATATCACTGTTTGCACTTTTGCACAGTAACATTTTCAAATATAAAAATAAAACATAAAATTCCCAAATTAAAAGTTGATATAGCTTGGTTTTGCTTAAATATTTAGCTCGTCGACATTCATTCTGTCAAGTAAATCAATGAACCAAAGGAAAGATTATTCTATTTTAGTCAATGATTTAAGTTCTGGCTCATTACATGCGATTTCTAACAATGATTTTTTTACAATCAATACAACTGACTACCTTAATATTGTATTTCTCGTATCGCTCGAGGATTTTATTATCCCCAGCTTTTAAAAAAATAACTCATCTGTTCTAACAATTTTATTAAGTATTTGGACATCCTGGTCGATATGTTGTATTATGCACCTGACAAAATCCTAAACGTAATACATTGTTTTCCTGGGTTAATTGCTGCACTGATAAAACTTTCCATGGAAGATAATCATGTCTCTCCAAAATGATTTGAATCCTGTAATATGTTTTACTAAGTTTTTGAAAGCCTCTGTTATAGAACCTTCGGGATTTTCCAAAATCAAAAAAACAGTAAACATTGATTTCGTTTTCATAATAGTAAAGTACCTTGGAATGGAAAAAATTTAATTCTTCCTTTTCGTAATTTTCTCCTCTTTATGTAGTCTTTTCTTTTCTTTACACGTGGTTATAGTTAACATATAAATATTATTCCTGGAAATATATTTAGGCTATTCTTCTTTGTCTTCTTATGTATTTTTGTTGTACTTACCTGATGTTATAATAACTGTTAATAAATATTTCATATTTACCTCGTTTTATACATTCTGAAAAAATAATACTTAGTTCCAATTCTTTGCATAAATAAATGCCATTGTTAATTTGTTTTATTGTCAAACGTGTATAAAAACTTCGGACAAGTAACAAAGACAGCTTTTTTTAGTTTGTACAAAAATACCCTAATTAAGAATTAAGAATTTTATAAAAAAATATAAATCCTCTGACATATGTCAACATGATAAGCAATTATTTATCTTTTAACTCCGTAAAAATAGCTTTAAAATAGCTTAATTCTGTACTCTGTAATGTGGAATTTCTGAAGTCCTAGTAATCTTTAGTAATTATTTGGGCATCAGTTTATCTGAAATATCTCTATTACGGTGTGCGAGAAGGTGCCTGGGAATGATTCATATTTGAAAATCTGAATTCGACGATTAGATTTGAAAAACTGTGTATACATTATTACTCCAAGAAAACAGAACGGAAAACCATTTTACTAGAAAGCAATAATCCTTGGGATCAACTGAGAGTGTCTTTCCTGTATTTCGCCTACGATTGCACGAAGCACCTTTAAGTATCTATGGAATACTGTTCGAGATTCTGTTCTCACCTGGAAAACTAAAGAGCTCAGAAAATGACTAGTGCAATAGGATTATCATAATTTTTTCAGGTTTCTTGGCAGTGGAATAGAAAAATTTTATGCATAATCATTTGTAATAAAACATCTAAGGTGTCAAAGGTGTGGAGAAGAAAGGTAAACGAGTGACTTCGTATTTGTCTAGTTATAGATCTTTCTCGGATTTCTTTCAGACAAGAAATCTAAAAATTACATTTTTACTCATTATTTTCATTATTAACATGGGAAGAGTGTAACGAGGATTGAAGTAACTGCATCATTTCAATAGGAATATGTTAATTTTTGCTTGTTTCTGACTGGAATAATGTATATTTATATAATAGTTTTCTATAATCCAATATATAAGGGTGAAAGGAATGAGATAAGAGGCTAAAAGGGTTGAATATAGAACAAATTTTAGAAATATAAATGGCTAAGTTAGCGATAATGTACTTATGTAACAGCAGGAAAATTATTATGTTTATTTTTTCTGCCAACGGAAAGTATGTATTGTATTTGTGAAAAAATTACAATCCGGATTTTTTCTTTTTAAGGTCTTAAGGTTTTTAGATATAAAAAAAAAACATATTTTTTATCTTCTAACTTCGGAACAAATAATATTAAATATCGCAAAAAAAAATCTTGGTACACTTCACAAAAAGGTTTATTTTTATTTACACTGAAGAGTTTTTTTTAGAACTATATCGTTCCCAGTTCAAATATATTCTTTAACGTATGCATGCATTTTGTTAGCAGAGAGCTTATACTTAAATACTTTTTTGATTTAAACAAAGAGTGTATTAAGTTAGTCTTTAGTATGAGATTGTCCAATATGGTGTTTATTTTAGAACTGCTGTAAATTACCTCCAGGATTGCGAAATTCGCAACGTGTAATTAATAACTAAATAAGGAGAGTTGAATTTTCCATTTTTCTCTTCTTCGTCATTGTAGCCTATCTACCAAAGAGCAGCAACAACCTCACAACACTATATTGACAAAATTATATGAACATTTTAGAGATATATCCTACTGGAACTACAAGACAGTAAAACTAAATATTTTAGCCAACAACCACCTTCTTAAATACTATAGTAATAGTTAAGATATCAACCTATTTTTCTACTTACCATAATAAGAATATTTTATAGGTCCAAATATTTGAAAAATAATTGAACTTAATATGTAACTGTTTAAGATCAAGTATTAATTAGAATAACTCATGAGACCACAAGAAAAACTGCTGTCTCTCTATACTTAGATACTGACAAAATGGCTAAAATATTATTCTCATAATGCATTATTTACTAGACAGTACTTCTGTAAATATTATTACAATTATATAATTACTGTGATAAAGTGTGCTATAGGGTTCCTATAAAGAGGTGATATAAATTAGAGGGTATTGTAGGGCTGCTAAGGGAATTTATTAAATGATCTAGGCAACAATTTGATATCTCTCAGACATCAGAGGAATATGTCATAAGGTGCAGCACTTGTAATTCCAACTTGTTATGAACTAGCGTTTCACAAATGTTTGTATCATTTGTTCATAACAAGTACGAAACTTGTCTGTAATACTTGAACAATCAAAAAATCATGTTTTAGGAAAAATTTTCAATAACTAATATAACACGATTACAGTTATTTTTTATGTATTCGTCAAATTGGCTTACTAGAACTACGAGATAATAAAAATATATTATTCAGCAATTTTCATAGTGAACTTAATAAAGGCTGTAAAATTACGCATTAAAAATCGTTTCGTCATTCAGTTAATCGAGTGGTTTTCATTATAAACAGTAGCTATTATATTCCTTGCTAAAAGAAAATAATACTCTTAAAAAAATCACAATCCTAAATTTTTGCCTTCATATTTTAGAATTTGTTGATCATGAAAAAGACACACATTTTTGTTGGTCTGGCTGTTGGCCTGTCAGACCACAAGAAAAATTGCAGTGTCTCTATACTTATATACTTATATCCTGACAAAATGACTAGAATATTATTCTTATAATGAATTATTTACTGGACAGTACTCTTACTAAAATTATATAATTACTATGATAAAGTGTGCTAAAGGGTTCCTATAAAGAGGTGATATAAATTAGAGGGTATTGTAGGGCTACTAAGGAAATTTATTAAATGATCTAGGCAACAATTTGATATCACTCAGACATCAGAGGTATATGTCACTTGTAACTCCAACTTGTTATGAACCAGCGTTTCACAAATGTTTGTTTCATTTGTTCATAACAATTATGAAACTTGTCTGTAACACTTAAACAATCAAAAAATAACCGGTCAGGTGCAAGTTGAACTTGCGCAATTAGTGTTCCGTACTTTGATTGCTTTTAAAATAAAAAATTTTGTTACGGAGGTATAAGATGATCAGTGACTTCACAAAATACACCCCAAATGAGTTTTCAACAAAGTTTGTTTCCAATCTTTACCGAAAACTGATGACCTTGAAATTTTTGTTTTTTTTATATACCAGATAAATTATTAAAGGTAATGCACTCGTGATAATTTTCGTTCAATCTACACCCCGTGTAGAATATTCCAGAATTTTTTCAAAATTTCTTGATAAGTACTTTTCGAGATAAGGCGGTGGACAGCGACTTTTTGCGATTTTTAGAAATAATACAAAGAAAAGTGCGCTCTAGAATTACATTATATATATATATATATATATATATATATATATATATATATATATATATATATATATATATATATATATTTTTATCGTGTTTTCACAAGCTTTCATTTGACACCACACTCGATGACCTAGTAAAAAAAATTTTTTTTCACTTCCAATTTCACCCCCAAAAGTAACCCCTTAAGTCAAAATGTAACTTTCAAAACTACATGGCTCTGATGAGGCAATAAATTCCTATATTATTACCAAATTTCAACTTTCTATGACAAATAGTTTCGGAGAAAATCGGGTGTGACAGATGGACAGACGGACGGACAGACACCGAAGTAATCTTAGAAGTGTTCCGTACGGAACACTAAAAATCATGTTTTGGGAAAAATTGTCTGTAATAATTGTAATACAATTACCGTTATTTGTTCATGTATTAGTCAAATTACTTACTAGTTTTTTAAGTTGACATTTTTTGGATAAGAGATAATAAAAATATTTTATCCATCAATTTTCATAGCGATCTTAACAAAGGCTGTAAAATTACGCACTAAGAATCGTTTCGTCATGAAACAATCATTCAGTTAATCGAGTGGTTTTCATTATAAACAGTAGCTATTATATTCATTGCTAAAGAAAAATAATACTCTTAAAAAATCACAATTCGAGATTTTTGCCTTCATGTTTTAGAATTTCTTAATTACGAAAAAAAACAGTCACCCATTTTCGTTGGTCTGGCTATATATATATATATATATATATATATATATATATATATATATATATATATATATATGTATATATATATATATATATATATATATATATATATATATATATATATATATATATATATATATATATATATATATATATATATATATATATATATATATATATATATATATATATAGCCATCTCGAGAGAGATTTTAACGTTTTTAAAAAACAACTTTTTGAATCTTAAATACTTTTATTTTTATTGGTTCTGTACAGAAACTTTATTTAGACAATGGATCTAACAACACACTCATCCTGCACTGGTTTGTTACATATATTTGTAAACTATTTAATAATTACCATGCAGAACGTTATAGAGGAAATTTATAATAAGTAATTTTTTATGCGTTAAAGCATATTGTCAGAATATAACTCCTCCTGACCTAGTTGAAAATATAACCTTTGGGTTATTTTTTCATAAAATCTAATTCAATGTCGTCATCGGAATTAATATTATTATTTTTTGTTATTTCTTTCGATTTCCTGAATCTTCTTACAATATATTTATAAATGATTACAATTAAAATCAATATAAATAATATATAAGTAATCGTTGTCCATACACTACTATATTTTACAGTTATGTCAGAAGTCATGTTCTCCAAATGTCTTCTTTGGTCTATTAGTTCTTTTTTGATTTCATTGTTAACCTTTAGGTTTACATTATTTAAATCTATAGCATGGGGGTTAAAATAGGATTGGTGTGTCTCTTCTTGGTTCCATTGGATCTTGGGTAGAGAAATCTATTCATAATTTAATTTTACTTCATCATAAGATTTTAAAATTATATTATTTATTCGAATTTGACAATTTATTGGGATTTCAATGAAATAAGAACCGTTTATTGGTTTAGTTTATTTTAACAAGTTCTTCTTTAACAGTAGTTATTAACCATTTATTATTTGAAATTTGTGTTGTCTGATATTTTACTACTTTAATTTGAAAGGGGTGACATTGTGTTATGTTTTCTTTATATCTTAAAAGTTGCACGGTACAGGGTAGCTCTTCATTGGTGGCTTGACTTTCGCTTTCTTCACAAATATATTCATTTGGCTGAATTTCTTCGCATCTTCTCTCTTCATATTGATATTTGTTAGTATTCAAAGCAAGGTAGGGTTTTCGGGGGATGTTAATCATATAAGTATTGTTAATAGGGATTGGTACAGGATATAAATGAAAATATTGATATATTTCACCATCCACCAGTGGTATTTCTAATAAGAATATTATTTTGTTTTTGTTAGCATAACTCTTTATTTTTATTATTTTTTCTAAAAATAAAATATTTTGGATAGAGTTATCAAAGGGCAATTTATCGGTTGTTAGTTGAGTTTTCAGTTTATTTATCTCTACTAGTAACTCATTAGGGTCTACTATAGAGTTGTGTAAAATATTCAATTTTGAAAAGGTAATGGCAATCTCTATCTTATTGAGAATGTCATAAATTATTTGAAAGAGTGTAAATAGCTGGTTTAAACAAGTACTTATTCTGTTGTATTGTCGATCATTTACTTTCTCGAGTGACATTTCTTTTAGTGTTTGCTTTACCTGCATAATTCGTGATTTTAATATCAATTGATTATGTGTTAGATTTGATACCATTTCTTGAATGTTATCGATTGCTTTATCTAAGATAGATATTCGATTTTATCGCATCCGTTTTTTAGTTCATTACCTTGTACCTGTAGGGCTTTAATTTTTTGGTTTATTAATTCAGCATCGTACTGATCCATGTTTCCAGTTATGCTTTTTATAAATGAGGATTGAAAATTCCTCGTTTAACTTTTTAAACTTTACTATAAGGTAGTATTTGAGTTATCAATTTTTTAATTCGGTTTTCAATAACGTTTACCGTAATTAGGTAATTAGAGAGTTGTGGTACTCCTTCTGATATTCGCTTCTGTTTTTAAATGTTGTCAACATATATTGGGATTGATCTTGAAGAGATTCAAACTCCGTTATTAAGGGTTGTATGTCGTATTCCTCTACGAATGTCCAGTGGTTAGTCATTATGTTAGCCGTTCCTTTTTTAAATGGTAGAATTCCTGGGTAATTGTTTAGTTCATAAAGTTTTACATCGTTGCCTTTGGCGTAGAGGGTTGTAAGGATGTTGAGGGTTGTAAGGGTGTACCAACATCTGCAACAATGGGTTTTCTTTATTCTTGTCTTTGGATTTTCTATCTCAATTTTGTTCCTTTCCAAATTTCGGTTATTATATATGGGGCTAAAAATTTGTTTTTTATTTTATTAGACCGTTGGTCGGTCTTTTTGTAAATTTACATTCCAGTTTTGGGTTCTATTTCAGTTTTTTTTATCATTGTGCCTTGTAATTACTTTCTCTTTCTTTGCTTGCGAATTTTCTTTTATTTTTTCGAATAATATTTGGGTATTAATTTTGTGATTATGTAAATGTTCTGTGTATACATGCGAGTGTATTAAGTTCATCGGGTCTCTTGAATTCGTGTGCCCTAATGCAAGTTCTTGAGGGGTGAAGTTGGTATTTGAGTGGATGGTATTGTTATACGCTACTATAGCATATAGCATTAAGTTCGTTATGTCCGTTTGAGTATCTTTCTCTCTTAAAATTCTGATATGTTTAATTAGAGTACTATGTAGGCGTTCTACGGGCGATTTGGATTCATGGTGATAAGGGGTTGTAAAATTATATCGATGTCATGTGTCTTTAGTAAGTTCTCTACAACTTTGTTCTTAAATTCAGTCCTGTTGTCTGCTAATATCTTTTTGGGGATTCCCATGAATGAGAAGAATCGTATTAATTCGTCACTGCATGTTATTGCGTCTCCTAGATAGGGTAAAGCCTGTCCATACTTGGAAAATTTATCAATGATAGTCAAAAATTTGTCTTTACCAATTTTCAAAGTGTCAATATGAGTAGTATAACAAACGTGCTTCTGGACCACATTTGACCTTGAAAGTTAACCCGACCTTGCGGAGTACCTGAGAAGTGAATTCAGGAGTTTTCAGTCATTTGGGAGATGTCTTCTGGAAGTTGTTTCAGGCAGGTGTTTCTTCGTCCGCATAAGTGTGCTTAGTTACGTTTTTGTTGACCTTTGACCTCTATCAGTACAAGAATTCCAAGAATAGCTGAAAATCTGTAATCTGTTTACCTGTATACCTGTATACCTGTTTACCTGTATACCTGTATACCTGTATACCTGTATACCTGTATACCTGTAATTTACCTGTAATTTACCTGTAATATCTGAAGAAGTGTTCAATGACGTCACAAGTCCAGTGGATGTATCTCAGTGCCTTTTAGTCATTGAAAGACCTTGAGGACTTAGAATAAATGTGTGTTAAATGTTGTGTATTAAATTAAATAAGTTAAAAAAAGTCATGTCTGTAGTAGGATTTGAACCTACATAAGTTGGTTTCAATACTGCAAAACCTGGGGACTTATCCTACTTAGCCAAATAGGATTCGTAATAGAGAATGCAATTGTTGGGATGCCATAAAAAAAGGAATGTTGAAAGCTGTGCAAGAAGTAGTCTTCAATGACGTAAATTGTCCAGTGGATGTTGAATCAGTGCCTTTTTGGTAAAATAAAATTTGTCTAAGAGATGTTTTAATGTTAGATGTGAATATGTGTAAGCTTATTAGTTAAGAAAGTGCAAGAAGTAGTCGTCAATGAGTTAAAATTTGTCAAGTTTAGATGTTTGAAAATGTCTTTCTAGAGGTAGATAGTCTGCAAGAAGTGATCGTCAATGACGTAACAAGTCCAGTAGATGTGGAAACAGGGTATCTTAACTTCATTAAAAACTTTGTAAACTTTCATTTGAGGAGAAGTTGCATTAGTTGAGATGCTTATTGGTGTGTTCTTATCAGAGTAGGCGTAACTAGATAAGAAATGTTGTATTTGGTTGGTTGAATGTGTAAAATTAGATAAGAATCTGTGTATTTGGATAGGTGAGCTGTGAAAATGGGTGTTGTCTATTGGAAAAGGCATGTATTTGATAGGTTGTTGTGTAAAAGTTGCTAATAAGAGTATAAAATTTGATTGGTTGAAGGGTAAAAAATGTGTGTTATCTATTCGAAATTGTGTCTGATAGGTTGAATTGTAAAGGCAAAGAAGTAAATGTATTAAAATTAGCAATGATACAATGTAAAATCTTGTAATTTGAGCGAAAACAGTAAATAACTGGCGCCGTAAAGTCGGTAAAAATGTCGAAGATAAGGCAAAATGTAAACAAAAAGTATGACTTATGCTAATTTCCTTGAATTGAAACCAAGTAAACACTTTGGCGAATTATTCTAAAAATAGAAATGACGTGATAGCTAGAATGTTCTAAATGGTCTGATAGGTCACAAAATAGATAAGAAAGGTCAAAAATAGTTGATAAGGGATATGTTTTGAATGCATACAAGTGTATTAAAAAAATTGATGAAATTTGTTAGCAAGTAAAATAAGTATGAAATGAGCTTATTGTGAGCTCGTTGAAATGTTGTGAACTCGTTGGATTTTGCTATAATATGTTATATGAGATGAAAGCAAGTTAAATAAGTAATATTTGTCAAGAATCGTAAAATAAGTACGAAATGAGCTTAAATGAATCTCAAATGAGTTTTTGATTTGTAATAATAATAATAATAGTAAAATATTAAATGAGCCTAGCCTTTTACCGTATAAGAGTAAAAGTTGTTGTTTGTTTTTCACAAAGAGTTAGTTTTGTTGAGCTTAGTTTGGTCTCGTTGTATTGTAAATTTTAGTAAAATATATATGTAGAGAGAGATGATCCTAGCCTAGTCTGTACTCGTATTATGAGAGGAGAATAAAATACAAGTATGAGCAGATATTTAAGACAATATATTAATAAATTCTACAAATTGTTACTAAAATAAAGTAGATACAAGAAACTATAAAATAATTCATTCGAGTCATCTGTTACTAGTTTTGTAAAAGGTTTTGTTGAGCCTAACAAAAGTATAATTTGGTCTCGTTGTATTGTAAATCTTAGTAAAATATTTGTTAAAAATGAGCTGAGCCTTTGACTCGTTGTGTGGGAACGAGAGGAGAATAAAACATACAAGTATGAGAACACAGATTTAATAAATATATTAATACCAATGAACAAAAGAGCCTCGTCTGCTTAAAAATCTTTACAACTATTCTTCTATACCTTGGAGAAAATTTGAAAAACTACTTACTTAAATACTTAAAAATATAAAATCTCTATAAAACAATAAAACTAACTAAAATCTTAAGATGTAAATGTAGAGCCTGGTACGAAATGATACAAAAACCTAAATTAAATGAGAGAGTTCAACAAATTTGATAAGAAAGATCAAATATTTGTCGATAAGAGGATGTAAAATGTATTGGATAAAATATAAATTGCAATGTTATGTTTTACTAATAACTATATATATTTGATTAGAAATATTAAATAAATGCGAGAGAGAGTTCAACAAAAACAGATAAGAAAGGTTAAAATTAGTTGATAAGAGGATGTAAAATGTATTGGATAAATTAATATTTTAGATTCTTACTTAAATACTTAAAAGTACAAAAATATACAATAAAACTAACTAAAATGTTAAGATGTAAATAATATGTTGCCTGGTACGAAATGATACCAACAAAAACCAGTTGTTAAGAGAGTTCAACAAATTTGATAAGAAAGATCAAATTTTTGTCGATAAGAGGATGTAAAATGTATTGGATAAAGTACAAATTGCAATATTATATGCTTTACTAATAACTATTTGACTAAAAATTATGAAATGCTTATTAGTATGTATAAATGAGAGAGTTCAACAAAAACAGATAAGAAATGTTAAAATTAGTTGATAAAAAGTAGATTCGAAAGCATTAAAAATAATTGAAAGACCAATAAATTTGTCATAAATTTAAATGTGTAAAATATTTTGTTTTCAAGTTACTATCACTACTTAGTTGATATTTGTATAAATCAAAATTTGTTTCCAAAAGAACAAAGATTTGTCAAAACTTTGGAACTGCTGTTGTTGCTACTGTTGTTGCTACTGTTATTGGCAGAAGACATTTAGTTAAATAGAGAGAGAGATTTCTTTATTTCCAACAATTTCGATAATTATATAGTAGTTTTACATTGGATAATGCACAATGCCATGGATTAATATCCTTATGAAAATAACATTCTGGAATCATTTTAAATTCACTTAATTTAGGTTCTTGTTCAATGGGAATGTTGTGTATATAGTCCTCATTTAAGAATTTCTTTAAAATATTCACTTTTGCATTTCCCTTGACGTAAATTCGATATGGAGTTTGATAAATTTTCAATACATCTTGTAAAATGTGTTCGATATCGTTTATTTCAACAAATCCATTTTCCCAAACATAATCCGTGATATTTGTCTGACCAATCAATCAATTTTTGATCTTTAGCATTAGATATCATAGTTCTCGAGAATGGTGGTTTAAATAAATAATTTGCACAACGATGACCATCATAAATTGCCAACTCTTTGATTACATATCCAAAAGAACAATTATATCCTTGAATGTCAATAAACACATCTGATTCAATCATATTGATATCGAATGACTGACTAACTGAATAATAATAATATTTTTTGTTCAAGTTAAACGTTTAAACTGATGACTATATTAATAAATAATTCGTTCTATTTTATATTTTAAACTTATAGATTTGTTTTGCTTAATTTAGTTTTTGCTTTATTGCAAAAACAAGTCAATTAGTCTATAAAAAATATAATGATACGAGATAAATCTCGAAAAACATGTTTAATAACAAATATTTTGCATGATGCAATCTTATATTTTATTTCAAGAATATATTTTTACTTAATTAGTTTTGATTTATGCAAAAACAAAAACAAATCAATTAATCTATAAAATATAATGATACGAGATAAATATCGAAAAACATGTTTTTAATAACAAATGGAAATTTTCCAAATTAAACTATTTTGTTGAATTTATACTGATAAACGTGTATAATTAGTATATATTTTCTAAAAAATGTATATCGGATGATTAATATCCTGTATTTAATATATAAACACCCATCTTATACCGATTCAATTACAATTTTGTTTGTTTGTGTAATACTCACTAGTTTGAAGTAAAAAATGATCTTTTTTCGCAGTCGAATTAATAGATGATGATATATCATTAGATATGATATATGTGTTATTAAAAGAGTTATTCAAGTGAGTATGAATAGTAAAATTCACCTTTCTAAACTTTTACTTGTTTCTTGTCTAACATATTATTATTGATTTTCAGAGATATTTTGTTTTGAAATAAGAAGAGGACAGTACATGATTCATGTGTGTTTGGAGGAGGAACCGACACGAGAAAAATGGAGGAATTTGACAAGTTACCTGTAAAAAAATTTTTTTATGCTGAAAATTCTTAGTTAGTCTTTAATAAAATACAAATATCTTATAAACATTGCTTTATTTTATAACCAAATTAACAAATTACTAGAGCTTAAACTTATGAATATGTACTAATAGATAAATCTTAAAAAACTAATAATAGATAAATATAAGTTTCTAAAAAATATCAAATGATTATCATATGATTAATATCCTGTATTTAATATATAAACACACAAGTCAATTACAAATAGAGAAGAAGAAAGGCAAGTTGTTATTGATTCTCAAGAATTGTTCAAGAGAGAAAATTATACCATTTTCAATTTTTATATTAACACATTATAACGCAAAAAGCAGAAGAGGAAAGTCTGATCAAAGTAGCAGTTTTTCGAGAAAAAGAACCTTTTGTTTGTTGTGTGTAAAGATTCTAGTTAGTTTGAAAGCAAAAATATGATTTTAATATTTGAATCTGAAGATTTGAATGCCTTATCGACAAATATATTATTACTCCAAGAGTTATTCAAGTGAGTATGAATAGTAAAATTCCTAAATCATCTTACTAGCAATATATTTATTTTCAGAGATATTTTGATTGATTTGATTTGTTTAAGGGGGTAGGGCGCATCGACTACCTAGGTCATTTAGCGCCCGAGAATGTGGGGGTTATACCTTGAAGTTGATGTCTTTTAGAAATTCGTCGATTTGTTTGTAAATGGATTTATAGGTGAGTATGACCGATTTTAAATTAGGAGGTATATTATGTTTGTTCCGTAAATCAGAGAAGTGATGTGCTTCAAAGATATGCTTTACTGTGAGGGGGGAGAGACAGACGGAACAGGTGGGAGGATTTTCCTTGTTAAGCAGATGAGAGTGGGTCTGAAAAGTGTGTCCAATGGCTAATCTTCTAACTGTAGTATTTTGCTTTCCGTTCAATGAGAGATGATGTAGAGATGAGATGAACATCTGATTTTAGCTCCCAAAGCTTGTTACTAGTGTCCTCAAGATCCCACTGTAATTGAAAGAGTTTCCTAAATTCATGCGATAAGTAATTGATGTAGTCCCTAGGGTGATTCTCACCCTGTACTATGGTGCCTGATAGTCTGGCATTTTTGGCTAGGGCGTCAACTTTGTCATTGCCTGCTATGCCAGAGTGACCCGGTATCCAAAATAGGATGAAAGATTTGCTTTTATTCCTAGCAACATATAGCAGATCCATGATTTGCCTGATGTATGCATCCTCTGGTTTAGCTTGCTTGATGGCTAGTAGGGAGCTATAAGAATCTGAAGCGATTAAAAATTTGGAATATGGAAGAGAGGCAATCGCATATCTCATGCATTCCTTTATGGCCAGAAGCTCAGCGGAAAAGATAGACGAGTGTTGAGGTAATTTAAAAAAGTTTTTTGATAGTTGTGAATCGCAAAGGCAGAACCAACGCCTGTTGAGGATTTGGAACCATCAGTGTAAATCACTTCATAGTCAGCATACTGATTTTTTAATTTGTCGTGGAAAATAGAGCAGAGTAATTTGTTTGGGGTAATTTCTCTATTTAGAGTGTTCATTGAGAAGTCAAACCGAAGATCAGTCGATTGCCAAGGGGGGAAGGAGGTGAAGAGGGGGTATTCAAATCGAGGGGGTTTGAAGTTGTGAAGTGTTAACAGGTGTTTGATTCTATTGGGAATCGATTTTGATGGAAAAGTCATGGAGCGAGAAAAGTGTAGAGTGGTTAAGTTGAGTGAAGGTTTAAGGTGAGGTCGGTTTAGCGAGTGAGCATAAAACTTTAATAAGGAAAACTGCCTGTTGAGAAAAAGAGGGGGAATGGATGAAATGCACTGGAGACTGGAAATTGGTGAAGTTCTGAACGCTCCCGTAGCCAATCTCAGAGCCTGGTTTTGAATGGTGTCAAGTTTTTCTTTTTGAGGAGTGACAAGCTGAGTCATAAATGAAATCTCCGTAATTCAGCTTAGAGAGAATGAGAGACTTGTATATGGTTATGATTGATTCAAAATCAGATCCCCACCTAATATGAGCGAGCATTCGCAGAAGTTTAAGGTCTAAGGCAGTGCGTGTTCTTAAGGAGTTGATGTGAGCATTCCAATTCATTTTCGTATCAAAAAGTAGTCCCAAGATGGAATGAGTGCCAGAAGAGGGAATAGGAGTTCCGTTTATGGATAGAGGATTAAGCCTTG
>CM032449.1:54890344-54921447 GCA_019049505.1 Pachyrhynchus sulphureomaculatus | reverse complement strand
TCCCACATCAAATAGTAGGACGAGAAATAAGAGTATAAAGATACCCGATATTTACACATCTATTAGCAACAAAAATTGTTTAGTAAAACATTCTAAAATAAATTAAAGAACAGGATTAGAAACAATATATAAGGATTAGGTAAAATTTACTCAAAAGAACATTCTTAAAATTTTTAATATTATATTTTCATAACAGACCAATATTTTGATTTAAACTTTTTAATTTTATTTAGTTTATATTTAGTTCGTAATTATTTTGTTTCGTTTCGTAAGTATTTTTTTTTCTAATCGAACCGCCGCACAGTGGGTAGAAAAAAAAAACATTACAGTTTAAAAATCTCTACAGACTTCAAATTTCATGGGATCATCATATATATATATATATATATATATATATATATATATATATATATATATATAAAAATCATCGTAAGAAAATTTAGAAGAGAACTCTCAAGCCATATATATTTTAAGTGGCCATTTTATGTAAATACTGTGATAAAAAATTGATCAATCTGAGACTATTGACTTTACTATTGAATGACCATTGACCAGACGTATGTATTCCTACGTATTTTTGGTCACTGAATCCAAATATGATATCCGATTTGCTAATAAACCTATTGAATTTGAGTAATGGTCCAAAAACGGCCTCAAAAGTCGTCAAGTTAACAATAATGATGAAATATACATATTCCGATGTATTGTTAGTCACTGAATCGAAATATGATATCTAATTTGCTCGTACACCTATTGATTTCGAATTAAGGTTCAAAAATTGCCTTAAATGGTCAAAAGTGATTAAGTCAGGAAACATATTTCGATGTATTTTCGGTCACTGAATCCAAATGTTAAAAAACGGGCCAGATATTTTATGTCGACGTAATATTGGTCACTAAATTCAAATCTAACGTCAGATTTGCTCATGCATCTATACGATTTCAAGGTTATAAAGGAGCAGAATCAAATATACATTGCGCCTTAAGCCCAACACAACCTAACGGTTAATCCGTTAGGTTAGTTCAGGTTAGTCGCATAAAAAAATGACCTCAAAATGGTCAAACTTGGTCAAGTTAGTAATAATAACGAGCCATGTATTTTTACTCACTGAATCCAAATATGATATCTCATTTGCTCGTATACCTACTGATTTCGAATTAAGGTTCAAAAATTACCCCAAAATGGTCAAAGTTAGTCAAGTTAGCAATAATAACGAGACATACATATTTCGATGTATTTTTAATCACTGAATCCAAATATGATATCTGATTTTCGCATACATCTATTGAATTCAGTTTGGGTTCAAACATGGGCTCAAAATGGTTAAAAGTTTTTTTTTATCTATCTTGCGATCATGCATTCGATTTATGGAATATTGCTCTTTTCAACTTGGTGTACTTAGTTAACGTAAGCCCCCTTACCTTCAGTAATTCTGGGTGCTTGGTAACCGTAAGTCCCCTTACTTCTTACGACTCAGGGTGCTTGATTAAGGTGAGTCCCCTTGCCTCTCACGGCTTGGGGTATTTAATTAAGGTGAGGCCCCTTACCTCTCACGATTCGGGATGCTTGATTAACGTGAGTGCCCTTGCCGCTCACGGCTTGAGGTGTTGATTAACGTGAGTCCCTTTGACTCTCACGACTCGGGGTGCTTGATTAACGTGAGTCCCCTTGCCACTCACAGATTGAGCTTCTTGATTAACGTGAGTCCCCTTTTCTCTCAGAGCTTGGGGTGTAAAAATTATGAAAGATATTTTTATGAGATTGAAAATTTTAACGACTAAAAAACAGGTGTAAATAAATTTTTTAGTTATTAAAATAAAAACTTTGAAGGTCAGTAAACAACTCACTTAGCATATAAGGGCTGACAAATTAAAATCCCCGTAAAAATTTCTGAAAATAATGTTAAAATTCAATTCTTAGAAAAAATTTAAATCGATTATATGACATAAAATTTTTTACTTTACTAATTCATATCTTAGCACTTCACCTACAATAAAGTTTTATATGACAACCAGATATAAAAAGTCTCTCTTCTCCTTTTTTATGATATAATCCGTTCGGTTATGTTGGGCTTAGGGCGCGTTATATATTTGTTTCTGCTCCTTTATGACCCTGGAATCGTATAGATATATGAGCAAATCAGACATTAGATTTGAATTTAGTGACCAATATTACGTCGATATAATATATCTGGCCATTTTTATAACATTTAGATTCAGTGACTGAAAATACATCGAAATATGTTTCCTGACTTAGTCACTATTGACTGTTGTGAGGCAATTTTTGGACCTTAATTCGAACTCAGTAGATATACGAGCAAATCAGATATCATATTTGGATTCAGTAACTAAAAATACATCGGAATACGTATTTCTGATTACTATTGTTAAGTTGATGACTTTTGCCCACTTTGAGGCCGTTTTTGGAGCATTACTCAAATTCAACAGGTGTATTAGCAAATCGGATATCATATTTGGATTCAGTGACCAAAAATACGTAAAAATACTGGTCAATAGTAAATCAGTAGAAAAGTCAATAGTATTTTTTTCTCGGATTGATCCATTTTTATCACAGTATTTGCGTAAAACGGCCATTTAAAATATATATTTCCAAAATATGGCTTGATAGTTCTTTTCTAAATTTTCTTGCGATGATTTAAAAAAAAAATATGGTGATTCGATGAAATTTGTGGTCTGTAGGGTTTTTTGGACGGTAATGTTTTTTTTTCTACCCACTGTGCGCCGTCCACGTACAGGAAGCATTTTCCCTCTGCGGAATTTACTTGATATAAGTTGTGGTGGAAAACAATAAATAGTCAATAAAAGCACTCTCGGAAAAGTAATTACTGACAATGCAGGATCGGCAGATTTTATTTAAATTTCACAATTTTATTTTATTTGTATTTGAGGTCTTATAAATGAACTCAAAGGTGTGTTTCAAAAAGGTCGAATACTTAAGTATACAATGAATGTTAATAACATTATGAAATTACAAGTAAATAAGAAATATGAGATGCTGAGTATGTCTGTATACTACAGACTATATGTGTATATATATATATATATATATATATATATATATATATATATATATATTATATATACATATGTATATATATATATATATATATATATATATATATATATATATATATATATATATATATATACATATGTATATATATATATATATATATATATATATATATATATATATATATATATATATATACATATATATATACATATATACATATATATATATATATATATATATATATATATATATATATATATATATATATATATATATATATATATATATATATATATTACTTTAAAGGACAGTTCTTCTATATATAAATCAAATTAATAGATATTGAAGGGTATATAAAACTAGCATTTTTTGTTACATAGACTAGACTGTATTCAATAATGGAGATCGGATATATTTTTAAAATTTAATATACCTAGTTTTTGTGTTTAGGCTTAGGTAAAATTTCTATCTAGTACACTACGAATTCAGTATACTGGAGTTATTATTAAATATAAGAGCGAAACATATACAAAATTTTGAAATGAATGTCCACTTCTGGACAATTTATAACGATTTCAGAATGGTCCTAAATACGTATGCGGCAGTCTAGAACCAAGAAAACCGGTCAACTGCAAGTCGGACTTGCGCAATTAGTGTTCCGTACGGTGATTGCTTTCAAATTAAAATAAAATCCTTACCTAGGCTAAGTTAATTAGGTCTCTGACATGTATATATCTTAAGATCCAATATATATTTTCAGGTTTTTCTGTTAGTCCATAATGTACAATTGTTATAGTATCCTAGCTACCTAATAGTCGATAAATCAATCTAGCTCATTCTAGAGTCTAGTAATAAAGATGTAAAACAAATATTACCTACCTAAATATTTGTTTAATTATAAACAAATAAAATAAAATGTTTTTGTCTCGGTACAGGAGCGACACGTAATGTACTGAAAAGTATATTAAAAAAACATCCACCATATTATCAAGGCACATTGGTTTTTATTATACAAGATAAATTATTAAACGTAATGCACTCATGGTAGTTTTCGGTCAATCTATACTTTTCGAAGAATATTCCAGAATTCCAAAATTTTTTGATCAGTACTTTTCGAGGTAAGGTTGGGGGAGAGCAATTTTTGGCCAGTTTTTAAAAATAATACAAAGGAAAGTGTGCGCAAGTATTACATTATATGCTTTTATTTGACATCTCACTCTATGAAATTTTTTTCACTTCCGATTTCACTCCCCAAAACTACCCCCTTAAGTCAAAGTCAAACTTTCAAAACTACGCGGCTCTGATTGAGCAATCAATTCCTATATTTGTGACAAATTTCAACTTTAGATGTCAAATAGTTTCGGAGAAAATCAGGTGTGACAGACAGACGGACACCTAAGTGATCCTATAAGTATTGCGTACGGAACACTAAAAGCTTGCTATGGAAAAGTATGTTACTTGTATATACCATTTTTAATAAAACGAAATATTTGGATAAAGAGAATTTGGAAATAATTTTTAAAAATACACGGAAAATCTCATGTCATGCGAATAATTATTTTGAAAAATCGCGAAAAATCGCTGTCCCCCCTTTTATCTCGGAAAGTACTGATCCAAAAATTTTGAAAAAATTCTGATATATCCTTCACGGGGTGTAGATTGAACGAAAATTATCACGAGTGCATTACCTATAATAATTTATCTGGTATATAAAAGAACAAAAAATTTCAAGGTCATCACTTTTCAGTAAAGATCGGAAACAAACTTTGTTGAAAACTCATTTGGGGTGTGTTTTGTGAAGTCACTGATCATTTTATACCTCCGTAACAAAAACGTACGGAACACTAATTGCGCAAGTTCAACTCGCACTTGACCGGTTATTTAATTCTAGAAATAATCCGTACCATACTATTTTTTGTACAATTTCACTAGATAATTCCATCAGTGTATCATTCGTGATCATTTTGACGCCTCCACAAAATATATTTTACCTGTCATGTCCGGAAGTCACTAAGAAACTTTCAGCTTGTTTATCATTTCTGTAAAAACCTTTTACCCCACTTTATATGTGTATAACTAAAAATCTCTTTCTTGAAACACCTATTAATTGTGGTCAGATTAAAGGCTGCTTATCATTAGATAAGTACCAGAAAATCGGAAATTCCTGTTCCACATAAGAATTATTTAAAGGAAAAAACTTTTTAGAAAAAAATTCTTTACCACGAGAGGAAATATATAAAACAAGAACATAATATTATTTTAGATATAGCTATACTTAGAATTTACATGTCAGTCTTTAGTACGATAGTACTTTTTAGTGTTCCGTACCGAACAATTATAAGATCACTTCGGTGTCTGTCCGTCTGTCTCTCTGTTATACTCGATTTTCTACGAAACTATTTGATATAGAAAGTTGAAATTTGGCACTAATATAGGAACTGATGGCCTCATCACAGCCGTGTAGCTTTGAAAGTTAAATTTTGTGGGGTGTCAAATAAAGGCTTGAACAGGAGTTCAAAAATATATATAATATAATATTTGCGCACACTTTTCTTTCGTATTATTTTTAAAAAATTGAGAAAATTCGCGGTCCCCTCTCGAAAAGTACTGATCAAAAAATTTTGAAAAAATTCTGGAATATTCTCCACAGGGTGTAGATTGAACGAAAATTATCACGAGTGTATTACCTTTAATAATTTATCTGGTATATAAAAAAAAACAAAAATTTCGAGGTCATCGGTTTTCAGTAAAGACCGAAAAAAAAAAACTTTGTTGAAAACTCATTTGGGATGAGTTTTGTGAAGTCATAAAAAAATTTTTATTTTAAAAGTAATCAAGGTACGGAACGCTAATTGTGCAAGTCCAACTAGTACTTGGCCGGTTATTTATTATAATATGTAAATTAATGGAGTGAATAACCAACAATTTTTTTTTAAATAATAAAATTACTGTGGTGGAGGACGCGTGATTTTTTTATTTACTTACTTCCTACTGGGGGAGTTTTCTATGTAGCAAATCGATGTAAGTTAATTCTTTATACAGGGTAGTCCATTTTTTGTCAAATCTGTTTATCGGATAAATTTCGCGTTTGTTATGTAACGTAACAGTATATGACATCTAAGTTTTTAATTGAGTAGTTCTTATTTTATTGTTCTTTTATCTAAGCATGCAGATGCCCTAGTACGGACCAGTTATTTATGATCTAAAATGTTATTCTGGTGAGAGTAACAATGAAAAATACATCTTCGTCGAAATATTTGACGATTTAAATGTTAAAATAAGCTTTGTAGGAAGCGAAGATAAGTAATATTTCCTTAGATTGCTCTTTAAATTTTCAGCCAAAACTTCCTTTTCATAAATTTAATATTAATAATGGAAAAGTGTCTGGATAGGTGGTTTTTCCGTTTTTTAGGAAAAGGGCAATAAGAGGTCTATTCTTACTCTATTTCAAGGAGCTTGAGTTTATAATTAGGTATATGTATGATGCGATGTTAATTCTACTGATGTAATTGGTTGGCTATTCCGATGATACTGGGCTTGGTAAAATGTAAAAATATTTTGATTTATTTCGGTTCTCAAGACATTTGAGCTATCGATCGATGTTTCAGCAGTTCCTCAAAATAGGGAACCTCAATAGTTGAAAAGATCAGTAGTAAAGATCCGGTACCAAGCCGAACTAAATGAGCAGGTCTTATTGGCTAGTTTGAAAAGACCGAGTTTAACAGATAGGAAGCGCAGGATAGGAGATAAATGGAAGAATTTTTTATAGATTTGTCAGTTTTTAGAGTTAGTACTCGAAAATATCGGAGTTTAACAGCACACGTTAAACTACCTGAGTTGATAGAAAATGAGGAGTGTTGTATTCGGAGAATTTTATGTAGCGTTGTTAAGGAAGTTTAGTAATTAGTAATATAAATTAGTGTGAGATATGGGATTATACTTTCTAAATAGTTTATGAAGGTTGTTTTGGTTTCCTCAAAATTTGGGAACATTGGAGTGAGTAGTAGTTAAGATTCAAGTTATTTTTATCTCTAAATTTTAAGTTAATTCTTGTTGTGTACAGTTGCCCATTCATTTCATACATTTTTTAATAGTCCTATTTATTTTTCAAACGTTTCATATTTTCCATTTATATTAACATCAATACTCCTGCTAATGGAATACTCGTAGGAAAACCTTTTTTGTGTTGGCAGGTTGTACAATAGTATAAAAAAGAAGAATAATGGCAGGCGGAAAAACAAGCTTCTCCAAGCACTTAGCAGCCAGGTATTAGGCCCAATCCAAGTTAGACCAACTTCAGTTAATCTTTGTCTATATTAGTTTTAGAGAAGATGTTTCTAATTGTGTGCAATGTGAGCTCTTTGTCAGTAATCTTAATCACTAACAATAATATAAATAAATGATAAATCTTGATTTTCCTCAAAGGCGCCTGTCCTTTAGAAGGAGCGTCCCGGGGTGGCGGATAGGGGTAAATCCTAACCAACTACGGCAGGCGGGTAGATGGAAAATAAAATACTACCACGCAGACCAACAGGCCGGGTAGTTGGGACTAGTTAGCGATGGGGAACGTGACCTGACTAGGAGAAGGAGTCTCCGAAATCAAACCCCTGTCCCTCTAGGTTGCGGGTTAAGATATTGGACTCTAACATAAAAACATAAACCTGTTAAAAAATCCAATCACATGCCTCGGAACAAGACGGAACAAGGACTACGACATAAGCTTAGAAGAAGGATATGATTTTTTGGTACATGAAAATTCAAGGTCTATCAAGAAATGAACGTTCTACATACATTAACAGAACTTAAAGTGATTTTTGATTACAAAAAAAAAAGATGGGAAAGGGTTTCAGAAAATTTAGGAAAATTGGATTAGTTTTAAAGCGGAGTTCCTAAAGAATACCGAGCCCAACAAGGAATATCATTGATGATACATAGAAGATTGAGGAAATATATTACGACTTGGAAAGCAATATTCGAAATATTAATTGAAGTAAATATATGCTTGCACGGATATAAATTGACAGTTCTGGGGATATAAGCAGTGAATGATGATGCGCCAGTTAACGTAAAAGATGTGTTCTTTGAACAGATGCATGAAGAAGTAACAAAAATAGGACAATCCGGGAAACTAATATTGTTGGGAGACATTAACAGTAGAGTAGGAAGGAAAGATAGAGATGAAGTAGTGGGAACGTATGGAGAGAACACCATCAATAACAAGGCGAAGGATTTATAGATCTATGCAATCAGAACCAACTTAGAATTCTTAACGGATACAGAGATGCACGTGACTCCAAGAGACAAGGAATCTAAAATCTAAAATCGACTATACAGTAATGAAACAAAAACACTCGGCTGAGTCCAAAGAAGTGCAACATGTGGTAGTGACCAACTGCACGTGAAAATAAACTTTCTAATAAGAAAACAATATAAATGAAAGACAAGGGGACATAAAGGAAAATGGAAAAAAGGAAAAAGTAGAAAGACGAAGATACAATATCCAAAGCCCAGAAGATGAAAATACTCTAAAGTTAGTTAAAAAAAGAATAGATGAGAAGCTAACAACGCTTTTCAAGCAATCTTTTATATGGAGAACGTCATCCCTTTGGCATAATTTGCCCAGCGCTGTGTTTCCCACCGAGTACAATTTACAGCGATTTAAGAACAACGTGAATCGCTTTTTCCGCACTCATGCCGCTCCTGGAGCATTTTAGGGACTTCCCTGCAGCACGTGTGCTAGACCCATAAAAAAAAAAATAAAAAAATAACTGCGCAATACTACAACAACGTTGAACAAATATACGAACATTTAAAAGCATGTTTACACGAAGCGGCATTTGGAACACTGGAATATTATACAAGAAAGAGAAGAAATAAACCTTATTGGTGAGACACGAAGTCGAAGAAAATATAGAACAGAAACATTTTTAAACACCACCAAAAAATTTGAAGATAAAATAAAGTATAAAGAAATGCAGGTAGTAGTAAGAAGAAAAATATCTAAGAAAAAGAACGACTTTTGCGAAAGAAAGTGTCTAAGAATAAATACTTATTTAGGAGAAACTATAAATACGAAAAGCTGGAAAGTGAAAAAAAACCTAAGAGGGGATAAGACCAAAGAAATAATAACAACTATAAAACCTTAAGATTGGGAGGAATACTTCGGAAAGCTACTGGTAGAGGACAGAGAACCAAATGAACAAAGATTTACAGTAATAGGTTCACCAATAAGAATAACAGCAGACGAAATAAAAACCGTATGTAAAGCGTTAAAGAATAACAAATCAGCCGGACCTGGGAATATCCCGGTAAAATGTTTAAATGTGGAACAGACAAGTTATACGAACACCTTAAACAACAATTTCAAAAATTTGTAAATACAAATGAAATCCCGAGGGAATGAAAAGTGTCATACCTAACCACACATATATACAATAGAAGGGACAAAACTAATTGTGATAATTACCTAGGAATAGCAGTTACGGTATCCATGAGTAGAATCTATGGAAAGGTTTTATAGAACAAAATGGAGAAGGAATATTAGGATATTGAAGCAAAAGGGCAAGCCGGCTTTCGCACGAGATGATCTACAATATACCATATTTTCTCTTTAACTCAAGTAATAGAAATGGCACGAAATCAAGAACTCCACTTGCTCTTCGTTGATTTGAGGAAAGCGTATGACAGCGTTCTTCTGTAGAAATTGTGGCAATCATTGAACAGTACTAATATTAACATAAAATTAATTAAAGCTGACAAAACACTATACGATCAACCCATAACTAAAATTAAAACGGGGGAAACAAACGTGTGTATATATAAATCTAAATTTAATTCATTAATAATAATTTTGAATTTAACTGATCGGCCATCCCGCTACATATATATATATATATATATATATATATATATATATATATATATACATAAATATATATATATATATATATATATATATATATTTATATATATAAATATATATATATATATATATATATATATATATATATATATATATATATATATATATATATATATATATATATATAAATATATATATATATATATATATATATATATATATATATATATATATATATATATATATATATATATATATATATATATATATAAAGCGAACTTATTGGCTGAATTCTTTGCTTCACATTCTACTGTCGATTTCCAAGGAAAAACACCACCTACTATTCCCATAGTGCAGTCAAGGATGCCCGATGTTGTCTTCAGACAGCGTATCATAAAGCGTATACTGATGAAGCTAGACACCAAAAAGGCTTCTGGCCCTGACGGAATAGTTCTTAAAAACTGTGCGAGGGAACTAACACCAGTTTTCTGTAGACTTTTTTAACCTATCCTACAGAAAGGGAATAGTTCCTTCCTGCTGGAAATGTGCTACAGTTAAGCTGATACCTGAAAAAGGCAAGAAGACCTTGCCAAATAACTACCGACCAATCGCACTGCTTTCAATAATATCGAAAGTCATGGAAAAGGCTATCAATCAGCATCTTCTAAAATATCTTGAAGAATTCAACATTATTAGCGATCACCAATATCGCTTTCGTAAAAATAGATCAACAGGAGATCTTCTGACTTATGCAACACATGTCTGGAACAACGCAGTTGAACACTTTGGAGAATCTCGAGAGGCTCCATACTGTCTCCTACTCTCTTTCTCATTTACATTAACGATCTGCTGGAAAAGACCGAGAATCCAATCTACAGCTTTGCAGATGACAGTACACTTATCTCCTCATTCACTTTGAACGCTTGGACATCGGCTACTCAGACGAATATCCGCAGACAGCAGGAAGTCATTCAACTTAACAAAGACCTGGAAGAAATTCTATCTTGGGGTGACAGTAACCAAGTGGAATTTAACGCTACAAAAACCCAGGCGGCAGTTTTCTTTAAAAAAGTTAACGTTGCTGAACCCGACATAGTTATGTCGGGGCACTCCATCCCTCTAACATCGTCACTCAATTTGTTGGGCGTTAATTTGGGAGCAAATATGTCCTGGCATGAACATGTTGCAGGTATAGCAAGGAGAGTTTCTCAAAAGTTGGGAATATTATTTCGAACCAGAAAGCTTTACACTCCACAACAACTGTTAATTCTTTACAAAGCTCAAATTCGACCAACTATGGAATACTGCTCCCATGTTTGGAGCTCCGCTCCCAAACATACACTGCATTTGTTGGATTCTATTCAGAGAAGAGCGTTCGTCTGATTGGAGACCCGGAACTGACCGACGGCCTTGATTCGCTGGAACATCGAAGAACGGTTGGCGACTTGAGCCTTTTCTACAAGTACTTTCATGGAAAGTGTTCGAAGGATGTGGGCCGCTTAATTCCTCCCAGAGCGGTGCATGCTAGAAGTACACGTCGCGCTAATTCTTCACATCCGTATGAGGTTCAGCTTGTTACTCCTCGTACAACGCTCTTCAAGCAGTCTTTTATATGGAGAACATCATCCCTTTGGAATAATTTGCCCAGGACTGTGTTTTCCCACCGAGTACAATCTACAGCGATTCAAGAACAACGTGAATCGCTTTCTCCGCACACGTGTCGCTCCTGTAGCGCTTTAGGGACTTCCCTGTATACGTGTGCTAGACCCATAAAATATATGTATATATATATATATATATATATATATATATATATATATATATATATATATATATATATGTGTATGTATATATATATATATATATATATATATATATATATATATATATATATATATATGTGTATGTATATATATATATATATATATATATATATATATATATATATATATATATATATATGTATATATATGTTATGTAGGTTTAATCCAAATTAAAGGCATACATACATTCTTGAAGGATCGTAATTTCATAAATAAAGCCTTAAGAGACGATCAATATGGTAGATTCTCCTGACAACCCCTCTCGATCGGATCGAGAAGATGGGCAAGGTGGAGGAGCTGCAGGACAGATGAAAACTCTGGCTATGAACAAGGGCGCTTCGAGTGAACTGATATACTCAGGGATGACTTGTGTGACTACAATTGATAAATTAGAGTAGTTCAAGAATGCGGGATATTGGTATGGAATTTGGAATGAATAAATGTATCAAACTCGATAGATGGGAACAGTCTACATTACTTAACTAGGAACTACCAGATATTGCACAACATCGCCTGCAATATACCGTAAGTAATAAAACCATCATCTCCAGCAAGTTTAGTAAACGATTAAAAAAGATCTAGTTGTTGGAACTCACCGAGTGTAATAAAGTTACCGCTACCAGTATGCTGGCTTGATTGGTCAATATGCCTTGCTTCGGTGTATGTATCACGTCCAGGTTTAATAAATACTACGTTTGTAGTTTTCCCTGACTGACGGAACATAGACCCATTCAATGCAGATTCTATACAAATACGCTACCAGATTATCTAGTCCTTGTTGCAGGAGTGGCGGATACATACTATCACATCCTGATATTTTCATAGCTGACTAGTCGGTCTATATTAGCTTTTCTCCGAGCTTTGTTATATTCTGTAAGTGACCAAGAGTAGCAATCCCAGTCATCTGAGGTTTTCACCTTGTTAAATAATTTCCTGGTAGCAGGGAGGAAATAAAAGATAGACATCCTTAGTCTGTTCGGCTGCTAGGCTGATTACTTTGGGAGGTCGCCTAATGTCACCGTTTTCGATGACTGATAGGCACAGCAATATTCATTCAAGCCTGTGGATAATGTGGTGTGATGTTTAGCTCCTGTATAGGTCTATATGTGGGTATTTGTGTATATGTGTCGTATTTGTGATCTGGTTTAGACCATGAAGAGAGCCCAAGCTTGTGTAAACGTACACAGGTAAGCGTAATGCTGCTGACTATATTTCTCGTGATCTAGGAACCCTAAATCGTGAAGAAAAGTAAAAATCTTGGAGGGCAATTTTTTTCATGAATACAGTTTGGCAGAGAAAGTGAAAATATTTTAAGTTAAAATTTTAAGGATTATATGGTTCAAATAAGTGTAAAACTTGACTGTAAAAAATATATAACTATAACTTTCGGTTTAGCTGGAAACCAAATGAACTTGGTTATTTTCTATGGAACATCCTGTATTTTATATCATTTCTGAATTCTGCAAAAAAAAAAAATTAATCCCAAATATAATTTTTTATACTACTGATATATTAAGATGAGTTAGTTATATTGAGGGCTGAGGACAGATCCTTATTTTAGATTGCCTGGTGTTATACTCTCTACCTTTCTGAAAATGTTGATCGATGCAGAAGCTAGTTAAGCCTTTTTTTTTATGGGCTAGACCCATAAAAAAACGTGCTACAGGAAAGTCCCTAAAGCGCTCCAAGAGCGGCATGTGTGCGGAAAAAGCGATTCACATTGTTCTTGAATCGCTGTAAATTGTACTCGGTTTGAAACACAGCCCTGGGCAAATTATTCCAAAGGGATGATGTTCTCCATATAAAAGACTGCATCCACTAGGCAACAATTGACGCGAAACATGTTGCACAACATGTCCACACCATCAGTGATTTGACACGCAAAACAGCAGGTTGCACGGATACAAACAAGCCGGGCGTCACGTTGCGCGCCCTCTAGCAACGTCGCGCGCTGTTGTGCAATATTGCCGAACATGTTGATTGGATCATCGCATTTTTCTTTTTATTCGCCTATATTTTTTAACCAAAGTTACAGAAATAAATTGAAAAAATTTGCTGATTATCGTTATTCTAATTAATATTTCTTTTACTAACAATTCGTTCAAAGGTGTGAGATTAGATAGTTTCGGAGAAAATCGATAATAAATAAACATATTTAAAATAGCATCCTATCTACTACATTGTCATGGTCACCTTTATAAGCTGGTATTTGTAATCGACTTTTAAAATTTAGTAACTTATTTAATAATGCGCTGGCCCAAACAGCTGGGAAACTTTTATAAATAACATAATAAACTGTGTGGTTAATTGCTAAGAAGGTTTTAGTCTGATCTGCGTCGGAACCACTGATATTTATTTAAATTAATAGTTACATCATAGTCCGCAACCAGTGTATATTCGGTTGTTTTGTTAAAACTTGTTCAGTAAGTATAAACTTAAACCATAAGGTTTACTAATCTGTAATTTTTAATTTTTAAATTGAAAATGTTTCCAGTGATTTAGTTTACTATAGAAATGAACCAAATTCAGAAGTTACTTTATGGTTATATGTATATATATATATATATATATATATATATATATATATATATATATATATATATATATATATATATACAATCATTCTTTTCGACCGAACCCCCCAACTTCTCCAAAATTAGAAAAGACATCTAATGTTGCGGATGGTTTCAAATGAAGCTTTCGAATCCTGATTGGCAGAAATAAATATTTTAAGATGACGGCGAGAAATGCCATTGATAGTTGTAAAATTCAGGTTAGGGACGAATCCTGACAATCCTGACGAGACAGGGATATCATGATCGAATCGCTTGTACAGAAAATCTTAGTAAGAAATCGCATCAGCTTTGCGAATTACATAGAATTTTTAAGTGAATTTTGCAATTATCAATGGCGTTCCCTCGTTGCCATCTTAAAATATTTATTTCTGTCAATGAGAATTCGAAAGTAGATACATAAAGCTTTCATTCGAAACTATCTGCAATTTTTCTACTGAATTTTTATGTATAATTCAATGGTAATAGGTTCGAATTAGGGAAATTCTTAGCCAATTGTAATAATGCCCACAAAATCAAAAAAAAAAACCGACCAAGTACAACTCGGACTTGCCCAATTAGCGTTCTGTACGCTGATTGCTTTTAAAATAAAAAATTTTGTTACGGAGGTATAAAATGATCAATGACTTCACAAAACACACCCCAAATGAGTTTTCAACAAAGTTTTTCTTCTGATCTTTACTGAAATCATTGACCATAAAATTTTTGTTTTTTTATATACCAACGATTTTTCGGAATTTTGGAGTAGGTGAGTGGTCCGGTTGAGAAAGAGTGACCCATATATGTATGTATATATATATATATATATATATATATATATATATATATACATATATATATATATATATATATATATATATATATATATATATATATATACATATATATATATATATATATACATATATATATATATATATATATATATATATATATATATATATATATATATATAAATATAATATATATATATATCAGGTCCTAAAACCATTAATCCTTCACCACAGACCATCCTTCCAACTTCCTTACTCCGTGTCAACACGTTTGGCCGGCGCGACACGGAAATGGCTAAAAACTCCAGAATGAAAAATGAATATGTCGAATTTTCAAAAAAACATCGCAGGCGAGTAGAAGGAACTCAGAATATCACACTGCCCTTCCAGTGAGTATCATGGATACTGGGAGAAAAAAATTCGAAAATAATACGCAATTGTATACCCACAGTACAAAGACAACCCAAAAGAACAGGATGGTATATATCCAATTGGAAAGAGAATTAAAAAACATAAAATAGACAGTGTTGGGCTTAGCAGAAGTAAAAAGAACAGAAGAGGCTTGTATCACCTTAAAAAGTGGCCATAAATTTTTCTATGGAGGCAATGAAAGTAAGAAAATTGAAGGAGTCGGTTTACTTATATATAAAAGAATAGCAGAAAATATTGTTCAGTTCAAAGCCATATCGGAAAGAGTAATTTCAATAGACCTACAGATGAACAGAAGATGCAGATGTAAAATCATTCAGGTATACGCACCGACATCAGACAGCGAGGAAGAAGAAATTGACCAATTCTACCAAGATATAAATAAAACATTGCTACACCATAAAGACATATCATAATAATTGGTGACTTCAATGCCAAAATAGGGAGACTAGCAAATACAAATGAGAAAAGTGTCGGGAAGTTTGGTTTGTGTACGAGGAACAACAGAGGAGAAATGTTATCCAAATTTGTAAACGAAAATAACTTGTACTGAACACATTTTTCCAAAAGCCAGAACATAGACGATGGATATAGCAAAGCCCACTTGGTATAACAAGAAACGAAAATGATTATGTTTTATCAAATCACAAGAATATTGTAATCGACACGACAGTTCTGGATACGATAAGCACTGGCACTGACCATCGGATGCTCAGAGCAAAAATAAGCATAAATTTTAGGCGGGCGAGGTGTAGTTTGATAACGTATACAAAGATAGATACACAAACAGAAATAATAAAGCAAGACACAGGTGAATATCAATATGCATTGGAATATCATATAAAACACATAAACTACCAAACAGAGATTGATGAATTAAAAGCACAAATAACCAACAGCTTACTCATTTTTATAGAACAAATAGCTACATCGAAAGAAGAAAAAACATAAAAATTATATAGAGACACAAAATCTCATGAAACAGAGAAGACTATTAAGAAATGATGCTACAAATGGCAGATTAGCATTTACAGAGATAGACAAAAAATAAAGAAAAAGAACAGAAAAAACGTCAGATGGTATAGAAACTCGAAAACAGAAGAAACTTTGAAAGAGAGAAAATTTTTGAAACACCTAAACAAACAAATGAATGAAGGGAGACATCAAATAACAAAACTTATAAATAACGATAACAAAGAAATGGCACAAATCAAAAAGATAAAGGAAGCTACAGAGAAATATTATCAAACACTATATGATACGAAAATATCGCCACCGCCCGGGAAAGAAGAAGAAAACAGAAGGATAGTAAAAAATATATGGGATCTGAAGAAATTTCCGATGTAACAACCAATGAAATAATGAACTCCCTACAACATATGCACAACAACAAAGAACCAGGGGACGATGAAATGATAAAGTATGGAGGGATATCGATATTACAATCTCTTCAAGCTCTATTTAACAGGTACCTAATAGAAAGTAAAATCCCGACACCTTGGGTAAACGCCTTGATTGTGCTTATTATTAAAAAGGAGAACAAATTTAAATTGGAGAATTACAGACTCGTCAGCCTGTTATCGGTACTATACAAAATCCTCACTAGAATCGTAACATATAGATTAACGAACAAATTAGATAGTTATCAACCACGGGAACAAGCGGGATTTAAATGGGTATGCATGACTTTAGACCATCTTGAAATAATGAGATTACACGTGGAAAAAGCCAATAAATATAAGGTCAACTTGTGAATAGCAATGGTTGACTATGAAAAAGCATTTGATTCGGTAGAGATATGGGCAGTCCTTAACGCCTTAAGTAACAGTAGAGTCGATGAAAGGTACAAAACTCTTCTTGAATACATATATAAAAATGCCACATCGCAAATAATGCTTGAAGAAAAAACAAATAAAATCAAAATTAAAAAAGGAATTGGATAAGGTGACTCGATATCCCCAAAGCTGTTCATGTTGACTCTGAAAGATATGTTCAATTCGTCAAAGTGGGAAAATAAAAGAATACTAATGGACGGGGAAAGATTAAATCACTTAAGGTTTGCAGATGATGTCACTCCGATCATCAACACAAAAGAAGAATTACAAGAAATGTTGATGATATTAAATAACAAGTCTCGAGAAATAGGACTAAAAATAAACTCCACCGAAACCAAATATTTCAACAACGAAAGTGAAGTTAACAGCCAGGGACTATTAAAAGAAGGTGAAACAATAGGAAAGGTACAAGCATTTATATATTTAGGACAAGAAATCGAAATATCAAAAAATAACTTGACTTGAATACAAGAGTTTCGTTAGCTTGGTCTGTGTTTGAAAGGTTACAATCTACATTTAACTTAGATATCCCAAATACAACAAAAGCCAGAGTATTCTAACAATATGTACTGCCGGTATTAATATATGACACTGAAACGTGGGCTTTAAATAAAAGTACAATAAATAAACTCCAAGTAATCCAAAGAGCAATGGAAAAGAGAATGCTAATTATTAGACTCCAAGATCGTAGTCCTAACATCGAGATTCGAAGAAGATCAAAAGTGACAGATGTAATACAACGAGGATGAATGATAACAGATTGACACGCCGTATAGTTGAGGAGGCCTAGAGAACACAAAAGATGCAGAGGTAGATCACAGGCAAAATGGACGGAGACAACTTGGGGAGGTCTACATCCGATTTTGGATCAAATAAGCTAATGATAATATATATATATATATATATATATATATATATATGTATATATATACGTATATATATATATATATATATATATATATATATATATATATATATATCTATATCTATATATATATATATATATCTATATCTATATATGTATATATCTATATACATATATGTATATACTATATATATATACGTATATATATATATATATATATATATATATATATATATATATATATATATATATATATACATATATATATATATATATATATATATATATATATATATATATATATATATATATATATATATATATACATACATATATATATATATATATATATATATATATATATATATATATATATATATATATATATATATATATATATATATATATATATATATATATATATATATATATATATATATATATATATATATATATATATATATACATATATATATATATATATATATATATATATATATATATATATATATATATATATATATATATATATATATATATATAAATATATATATATAGATATATATATATATAAATATATATATATATATATATATATATATATATATATATATATATATATATATATATATATATATATAAATATATATATAGATATATATATATATATATATATATATATATATATATATATATATATATATATATATATATATATATATACTCGAATTTAATATAGTAAAGGAATTTTCTTTCCGAAAGGCAGCAGACAGCCTTGTTGCTGATGGTAATGACCTTGAAACTGTGTGAACTGTATACATACACGATACGAAAGCTACCTTATCTCAGAAATCTAATCTATCTGGGAAAACACAAATTTTGACAATACTCCCGCCACACTGGACATCGTCAAAATGAGAGAAAAATAAGTGTCACGACTAATGGCATCAAAAGCTAAAAAATTAAGGAAAGCATTAGGGCATGCATCTCGACTAAATAAAAAAGCTGGTCGTAACCTTTTAAACACAACTGTAAGTGCAGTGGAAAATTTTTGCCTAGCCGGCGATAATAGCCGGGTCATGCTTGGAATGAAGAATTACATATCAATTGTTAAAGATGGGAAACGAACTCAACAGCAGAAAATGTTGCTACTTTTTGCAATCATTTGCATAAAACGTTTAGGGAAAAGTTTCCCAAAATGTACATTTTTCTTTCCAAATTCAGGAAGTTAAGGCCTCGAGAATGTATTTTGGATAGTAAAAGCGGCACAGACAATGTATGTGGGTATAAAATACATTAAAATATGAAATTAAAAATACAAAGTGTACGGCAAGACCTGAAGATAAAAGTAGAAGACTTTACTGATACATACCACGATTCCACGGAAAATTCGGTTTATAAGAATGCATCGTCCAATTACTTCTTTTCTACTTGCGAAAAATTATTGGAAAATTTAAAATTATTTTCGAGGAAAACAAGGTGACAGAGGTGAAGTCCAGTCAATGGGTGAGCACTGACAAGTATTTTATTTTACATTTAGTAATAACCCGTCTTCTCTATATAGGTTTTGTACAAAATCTTCGTCTTCATTACTAGCTAGCTAGCGCATGTTTTGAGAACCATGACATCAACTTCTGCTTTTTTGGTGTCTATCTCCATTAAAATACGTGTCATAACAGGCTGCCTGAAGATAATATCGGGCACCTTTGACTGCATATTGGCAATAGTGATGTTTTTTCCTGGTAATCAACAGTAGAGCGTAAAGCAGAGTTCAGCTAACAAGTTGGCCCTCTCAACAGGTGTTGTTGCAATAGCATTATCTGACCGCGTAAGTGGTGGTATAATGGACTTGGTAAAATTTTTGACTATTTCACGAGTGCCCAAACAAACCTGGAATTAATTTATTTAAAGAGTTATTTTAAAAGAAAATATCTGGCAAGATATGGAATCACAGAAATTAACATCTCGCTTAGAAGAGTGCCGGGAATGTAATATGCGACACCAAATTTTAAATCGTGCATAAAATTTATATTGACTAATAGGTCTTAAATATACTAAAAAATATCAAGATTATTTATTTTATTATGTACTAGCCGTGCTCGCCGCTCCGCTCGCGTGGACTTGATTCACTACTATCGCCACTGCTCATTCCTTATGTTACCTAACGTAATAAAATATCTGCCCTTATTTCCCCTTATCTCCTATTATTTCTCCTTATCTCCCATTATCTCTACATAATTTCCATTATCTAAGCTTATCTTTACTCATCTCCCATTATTTCTCCTTATCTCCCATTATCTCACCTTATCTCCCATTATCTAGGTTTATCTCGACTTATCTCGCAATATTTCTCCTTATCTCCCATTTTTTTCCTTATTTCCCATTATTTCTCCTTATCTCCCATTATCTCACCATAACTCCGATTACCTAGACTTATCTCTGCTTATTTCCCATTATTTCTCCTTATCTCCCATTATTTATACTTATCCCCAATTATCTCATCTTATCTCCCATTATCTAGGCTTATCTCGACTTATCTCGCAATATTTTTCCTTATCTCCCATTATTTCTCCTTATCTCCCATTATCTCACCATAACTCCCATTACTTAGACTTATCTCTGCTTATCTCTCATTATTTCTCCTTATCTCCCATTATCTCTACATAATTTCCATTATCTAGGCTTATCTCTGCTCATCTCCCGTTATTTCTCCTTATCTCCCATTATCTCACCATAACTTACATTACCTAGACTTATCTCTGCTTATCTCCCATTATTTATACTTATCTCCCATTATCTCACCTTATCTCCCGTTATCTAGGCTTATATCGAATTATATAGAACATATCATATGTATAAATTTATAAAAACACGTAAATCGAATAAGTGGTTCTCAAGTGATAAGCACACTAACGGACAGACAGACAGAGAGACGTTGCATTTTATATATATATTGTATTCTTTGCAACATGATATTGTTCCATATTTAATGGTTTAGGCAGTATATTGTAAGAGAACACGCTAACGGTAGCCTTTCTTCCGACTTGATTCACTATTATAGTCACTGCTTATTCTTTATGTTACCTAACGCAATAAAATATATCCTATAACCTGGCCAGAGAACATATGTATGTTTTTAAAAAAAACTACGTAACGCACTAACGGACAGACAGACAGACAGAGAGACGTTGCATTTTATATATATTATATATAGATAACCTGGCCAGAGAACATATGAATGTTTTAAAAAAAAGCACGTAAATCAGATAAGTGGTTCTCCAATGATAAGCGCACTAACGGACAGACAGACAGACAGAGAGACGCTGCATTTTATATATATTTATAGATGTAGATTATTATTATTATTATATAACCTGGCCAAAGAATATATGTATGAATTTAAAAAAGGCACATAAATTGGATAAGTGGTTCTCGGGTGATAAACGCACTAATGGACAGACAGACAGACAGAGAGACATTGCATTTTATATATATTATAGATTAAAGATATTCTGTGCTACATAATATTGTTCCATATTTAATGGTTTAGGTTGTATTTTGCAAGGGAACGCGCTAGCAGCAAACTTTTTTCCGACTTCACTCACTATTATTGTCACTGCTCATTCCTTATGCTACCTATCCTAATAAAATATAGCCTATAACCTGGCCAGAGAACATAAGTATGTTTTAAAAAAAAAAAGTACGTAAATCGGATAAGTGGTTCTCCAGTGATAAGGTCACTAACGGACAGACAGACAGACAGACAGAGAGACGTTGCATTTTATATATATAATAGATGGTAGCTGTACCACTAACCTATTTACTTTACAGAGTAACCATATTACAATTTATTCCATTTTTTAGAAGAAATTAAAACATTTAATTACACAATGTGCTATACAAATTTCCTTTGATATGTAACTGCCACACTTTTTGTGTTTACTGGTGATCAGATTACAGATGCGAAACTTTAGAAGTGACTGAAAGCAAAAAGAAGTCTTAAGCTTCGTATTTCAGCCAAATGAACAATAGACTTGACCAAGGAGAATTTGTAAAAAAAAACATGGATTTAACAGAGAATAACACATCTCATGTTCAAAATACGATTCAGTTCCATCATTGGGCAAATACTTAGATCACTTTCCATCCATATGCAATATATTAGTGCTAAAACGGAGGGCGAAAGTACAACAGTTTTGCCATAACTAAATAATTAATACACGATTGCTCAGTTTATTTATTTAATTCAAGACTTACTGAATACTTAAAAAACAAATTCGGATATTAAAATATCAAAGGTATTTTTTACTTTTTCGATGGGGCTGCATCGCAGTAGAGAAATAAATTAAACTTTATTAATCTATTGAAATATCAAGAAAATTTTGGAACGAATGCTCAGTGGAATCTTTTGCGACCTCTCATTGACAAGGAGCTTGTCACAGTATTGGAGGGACTGTGAAAAGGCAAGCCTATCGAGGTAGTTTACAAATAGTTGATAACAACTACGTCACTAATCCTCCAAGTATTTTTAAATGGGCCAGAAGTCATTTTTCAAATATTAATTTCAATTTTTGTTCCGAAAAAGAACATGGATTGCATGAGAGATCTTTGAAGGCTCGTTTCGAAAGAGCGACAATCAAAACTACCCAGCTGTATCATTGCTATAGCCTGATAGATGATAAAACGATTGCATGTAAACTATTTTCAAATGATATTGTTTTCATTGAGCAAAAATTGTCAGGTAAAATATTATAAACCTGTCAAGTGCAAATTGGACTCATATTGTGATTGCCTTTAAAATAACAATTTTTGTTAAGGAAGTGTAAAATGATCAATGACTTCACCAAACAACCCAAATGAGTTTTCAACAAAGTTTGTTTCCGATCTTTATTGAAAAGTGAAGACTTTGAAATTTTTAATTTTTTATATACTAGAAAAATTATCTGGTATATAAAATATAACAGATAATAAAATATCTCGTGATAAGTTTCGTTTAACCTACACCTTATGGAGAATATTCTAGAATTTTCTCAAAATTTTTTAATCAGTACTTTTCGAGATAGGGTGAGTGGACAGGGCTTATTGGCAATTCTTTTAAAATAATACAAAGAAAAGTGTGTGCAAGTATTACATTATATATCTTTTTGAACTCGTGTTTTCACAAGCTTTCATTTGACACCTCACTCGATGACCTGGTAAACTTTTTCTTTCACTTATGATTTCACCCCCTAAAACTAACCCCTCAGACCAAAATTTAATTTCCAAAACTATACGGCTCTGATTGGGCCATCAGTTGCTATATTTATGCCAAGTTTAGCTTTCTATATCAAACAGTTTCAGAGAAAATTTGGTGTGACAGACGAACAGACAGACAGACGGACAGACACCGAAGCGATCCCATAAGTGTTCCGTACGGAACACTAAAAAGTAATAAATAAGTTCGATTGGAGTTATATTTGAGGACAATTCGATACCATGCCATATGTCTTATATACAGAGCAACATTTAACTGTAAACGGTGCTAAAGCAAGATATTCCGCATTTTCTTGAAATACCTGCTAAACGCGTAGCGCGCCAAATAATATTATTTTTTGTTAACCCTAAAAGTAAGCACAACAATATTTGAACGGTTTTACAATTTATAGCGTTCAGAGCTTCTACTCCTTGAAAAAAATATTTGAATATAATAAATATAAATTAAAGTATATGTAGAACAGGGCTAAATCAGTATGTGTTTATTAAAAAATAATAAAAAAGTAGCAAAAAAAAAAAGGATAATTACATGTTTTTGAGAATGTCATTCTTGACTGTATTTACCTCCTACCATCCTTCCGAATTTTCATCAATTTTCCATGAATACTTTATGAAAAAATGATTTTTTTATCAAATATGGCAGAAATTTTCAATTTAACATTGTGAATAAATAAGTCAAATTCTCTCAGAAATATTAATGGTCTGGCACTCTACCAGTTAGTGGAATATGTTTTCCGTATTTTGTGATCGAAGTCAATATAAAATAAACATTTATAGACGAAATTAAAAAAGGAGCTATAAACGTAAAATCATTTACTTTTCGTTTTATATAAAATTTAATGTACACATAATTTTTTTTTTAACAAGAAACGAAAGCTTTCACAGTTCTGGTAAGATGAAAAATCGGGGTTCTTGGGGTTAGATGGTGTCAATTCGGAGCATGTTTCCGACATTTCACATACGATTGCAAAAATGAACAATTTCTTGAGGAATGTCATTGATGCGATCAAAAAAATATATTTCTCAAATTATGTAACATCTAAGATAAATAAAGTAAAATAACTAAGAAATATAATGTAAAGTCAGTATGCACATCCTGATCATTAATTATAATTTTTTATTTATTTTTTAGAATATGTCTGTATATATATATATATATATATATATATATATATATATATATATATATATATATATATATATATATATATATATATATATATATGAGGGTTGTATGATAAGTACCTGGCCTCGGCCAGACATGGCGCTACTACTGCATGTCTTAAGAATAGAAGAATTATATGTTTTCTAAGCATAAAAAAATATCAAAATTTGGTTCACATCAATTTTGTAGGGCTTATTGTCTAGTAAGGTTGAGGTTAGTTCAGTTAGAGCAGTTTTTTTAACACCTCATGTATTTTTTAGGTAGACATATATACAAGAAAGATAATCCCCTAAACACTGAACTGCTAAATTTACAATTTTCAAGTGTCAAAATGGAAATTCCAAAAGTAGAAGAAATTAAAGAATCGTTGAACGAAATTTTGACAAAAGTTGCCCAATCGCAGAATATAGAAAATTTCGAAATAAAATTGGAAACAGACGGAAACCACGGAGATGGATTTGTTGGACAATTTTATGAAGGAGAGATTCGAAATAAAAATACTGGAGAAGCAACAAGGGTTGCTATAAAAAAAGCACCAACTCGGGACTTTGACTATAATACAGTATTCAAGAATGAATATTTATTTTATGAGATGGCATACCCGGTTTTAAATAATTTACAGACCGAAGTTGGTGTACTAGAACCATTTGATAATGTTGTTAAATATTACTGTGGAAGTTTGGGACTAAAAGAAGAGTACCTTGCTATGGAAAATTTAAAGCCACTTGGGTATGTTATGCACGATAAAAAGAAATATTTGGACAGAGAACATTTAGAAACTCTTTTTAAAATATATGGAAAATTCCATGCCATTTCGTACGTTCTACAAAAAAAAGATTTAGAAAAATTTCAAAACATTACCAAAAATTTCGTGAATTTAATACCAATGATGGTGGAATGTGTAGGAAATTTAATTATTTCGGCTGTCTCTGCAGCTGTTACTGCCTTGGATTCCGAAAAAGATAAAATCATATATGATGAAATAAAAGATTTAGGAGATAATGTTATAGAAAATTACCTTAAATCTGGTAAATGTACTGGAGAAACACAGAGTCTTAGTACATGGAGATTGTTGGTCTAATAATATGTTGTTTAAATATTCGGTAAGTTAAATAATTAATTTTAAAATACTGATCTAAGATACGAAATTCCAAAACCAAAAATTCTTTCCTTATCTATTCAGTCCCTTTTTCGGATATATATATATATATATATATATATATATATATATATATATATGTACATATGTATATATATATATATATATATATATATATATATATATATATATATATAGTAAGGCAGATCAAAATCCGCACTTGGTAGTTCCCAGAAGTGTTCTCTGTATTTGCTAGACCATCCCAAGACGCGTTTCGCCATATCACGGCTCATCAGCTGGGCTAGGTTCAGCAAACAGAACACGGTTTCAGACCTTATCCGGGTATTGACCGAAATAGGTGCTTATACTGCACTCTGCCTGTGACTTATTTAACTGTTTCGGTTAGACTTTAAATAAGTCATCGACAGAGTGCAGTATAAGCACCTATTTTGTCATATATATATATATATATATATATATATATATATATATATATATATATATATATATATATATATATATATATATGTGGGAACTTTCGAGTCAACGGGGCCACTCCAATACCCAAATATAGAATTAACGAAAAAAAAATTCGAGGGTGTCAGTTTCTTCGTTGAAACGTAAGCTTTCAAATGCAAGTTGGCCCTTTTGAAAGAAACAAAATGGTGGCTTAATATGGCGGCTGGAAACAAAAAAATCGTGATTTCTAAGCGGAATTAAGTAAACTGAACTTTAAAACTGAAACAAAATGCAATATTGATGTAATAATTAGAGTAACCAATATTGAATAGTTGCAATAGGTTTATTACTTTCAGAGTATCGTAGTACTTGTAACTTTTTGTCGAAAAGGACAAGGAAGACATGTCCGGATGAAATTTTTGTTATTACCGGGGCCTCATTAAATCTTTTTACCAGGATTCTTTTAGTTTGATTGAATTGGATACTTTGAAACTTTTGTTCTGCCCCATCATACAAAGCCTTCCATGTCAGGATAGCATGGTTTGGTTTTGCTGGAAGACTCGCACGCGAAGCTTCTCTTTTTTAGGGTGGCTCCTATACCGTCACATGCTCCTTTGCCGTGTGCGGTAGCATGAAAATACCAATCGGCAGTGATGCCAAAATCTTTTTCATGATGTATAAGATTGCACATTTGAAATCTGTTCTTGTAGTTTTGTTTAGCTCCATCACTTACATAAATAATTTTTTTAACCTTTGGACACCTTTTTTTTATCTCTGGAATGACAAATTGCTGCATTATATAAACAGCTGCAGCATCATGAGTTGTGCAATACGACAGCACAATTAAGCTTTGGTGCCTTATTTCTGATTCAGATTTGTAGTAAAAAACTACAGGATGAACAGTGCACTGATCATTATTGTAATGGAAGGTATGGGCTACAACTTCAGCAATATATGCATAATTTTCTGAAAAATCGATATGAACAAAAACTTCATCTTCTTTGAAACTATTTTTTCGTTCTGAAATGTATTTGGATAATGTTTTTGAAATAAAATGGTGAGAAACTTATATCACTAAATAAGTACAGAGTTCGATAATGAATTAATACAATGGAAGACATTCCTTTTTAAGTGTGCATCTGTTAGTTGATTGCCATGTACTAAAAATAACTTCTGAAATATTTCTTTCTTCTTAAGTACCGGAAACATAATCAGAATATTTCTGTATATCTGGGCAAGATTCACAATTACTTAAATAACAGTTAGGCAATGGATTTTCGCTCAAGAAAAATTTTATGCAGTCATAATAATTTTTAAGAGTTTTTCTAAATTTATAGAATCAAACATCATTTTAAAGTTCTAGAAGATTGTACAGACACAAACGCTATGCATACCTCTAGCTCCAGCAAGAACAACCCATTTTGGTAGAAGTTCTGAAAATTTAGTAAGTCGAATAGGGTACACAGGGAATTTTTCCTTAAACATAACGTCTAAGGATTTTATATCAGAAAGTAGTAACCGCTTTTATATTTCTTGTTTTTCACCATTAATTTTGACAGTAACCGAATTTTTTTTATTTTCCGTCATTCTACTATTTTCATCATCTTCGTAAACACTAAGAACTTTTTTACGATTTCATCAGGTAAAGTTTTCTCTGTTTTTAAAACTGGGCTTGCCAAAATACCTTGATATTTTTCAACTCTTTCGCTTTAACAACACTTTTTCGTGTAAATTCTTTATCTATCTTACGAATGCTCCAGAAATCAGTAGCTAATGCAAGTATTGATATACGAAAAGGGTCATTTACAGACAGACTAGAACATTTTTGTTTTATAGCATTCATTTCTGCTAACTCTTCTTTTGAAGAACAACATTAGTTTTGTTTTGAGATATTAAGCGTGTTTCTATTATTTACCGTTCTGGAGTTATGGCTCCATATGTCAGCTTTTTGGCCAAAAATTTGGATTTTTTCAAACTTTGAGCGACGAGCGGCACGGGTTAATGTCGTTTAATCGAGCTCAAATTTCGGCTATCTGAATATCTGGAAAGGGGAATCGTTTTGTGGGGTCCAGACGAACAAAATTCCGACATCGATTTTTTGCGGTCACCCTAATATATATATACATATATATATATATATATATATATATATATATATATATATATATATATATATATATATATATATATATATATATATATGTATATATATTTATTTATATATTGTACTCAATCCATTCTGAAAAATTCAAAACAGCGCCGCAACGAGATGCTATTATATATATATATATATATATATATATATATATATATATATATATATATATACATATATATGTAAATGGTAGGATTTTTAGGAGTACTTATCTTTCTAATTTAAGCGTATTTCATCTTCAGCTTGACAAATGATCACATATATTACCTTGGTGGTATTTGATTTAGTAACAGTTAAACTGTAATAATTTTGAGGTACTGGCATATATTTGATTATTTCTTATAGATAATAGTGACATTTGATGTTGACTAATAAATACGTTTAGTTCTATGAAATAAGCTAGTATTAAATGAGTTCGTGTTGTAACCTGAGATAAACTAATTAAGGTTTTGTATCTTTGTCTGAAATAACCAAGTGATTATGTTTTGTATGAAGAAAAAAACAAGTTTGCAAGCATCATGAGTAAAAACATTTTAATTAGTTAAATTTGATTCTTCTCCACAAGCTTAGCACAATTAGTTTTATTTTGGACTGTGATAAACAGCAGGATTATTCAGGATTGTAGTTATGGCATCTGATAAACTGAGGTGTAGATTTTCACGAAATTCTTAAACGCGTCGATATCTTGAAACCTAACGATTTTCACACAAAGTATGTAAGGCATGTAATGTAATATTCGATATAACTGGCTCAACAATCATTTGGTCCAACTGTATATCTATTTACAGATCTTTACGCTCATTTTTTATTTTAGGAATCTGGCAGATTGGTGGACGTAAAACTTATAGATTTTCAAATGTGCAATTATACCTCACCAATTCTCGATTTATCAAACTTTTTTTACTCTGGTGCTTCTAAACAAGATTTTGATAACTTAGACAATTATTTACAAATGTACCACAAGACATTTTTTGAGCTTGCGAAAGAACTTGGTGCCAACACTGATGAAATATTGTCATTTGAAGAATTGAAGAATGAATGGAAAGAACGTGCTTTATATGGAGTTATCTTGGGTATTTATATATGGCAGATTAAAACTTATATCAAAGAAAGAAATCACAGATGCAATGGGTGGCAAAAATGATAACCAGGAGAAAGTAACATCTGTGGAAGATGGTTGGAAGCAGCTCGCAAAACTTCAAAACAAAATTCACAGTGATGAAAGATACATAGAAAGAACAACTGCTATTTTAAGACATGCTTTTGAGTATGGTGTTATTAGTAAAGATAGGATTGTAAGAAAAAACGGACTAGTATGTTAGTATATCTTACTTTTATCTATTATTTTAACAATAAATTGAGTTTAAGGTAAATTGACTAAATTTTTTATGCAGAATATAAAAAGTTGTGAGAATAGTGAACGTACTCGTATTTACCGTATATGTATATATATATATATATATATATATATATATATATATATATATATATATATATATAGATGTATATATATATATATATATATATATATATATATATATATATACAGTCCCTGGCCAAATTATTAGACGCACTGCAAGATTTCATGTAAAATATTAATTACCGAGTGATATTGTACCGTTTTATTATTTTAAATTGATTTGTTTTTATTTTTATATTATCCAATCAAGTACCTATTTATTTGACATAAATAAAACAGCATTAATTTAGAAAAGCATAAGTTTATTAAGTTTAAAGAAAAGTGAAATTAATGTTAGTAAAAGTCAATATTTAGTTGAGCTACCTTTAGCCGCTATCAAAGCTTTAATTCTGCGCGGCATGCTATCAATGCAAGATTGTACTGTCTCCTGCATTTGAGGATGATGATTCCACACATGAATAATCTTTTCTAGGAGCTGGCTTTTGTTGGTAATCACATCTTTAGCCACTTCTCTTTTCATCAGCTCCCACACAATTTCAATGGGGTTCATATCAGGGCTATTACCCGGCCAATCCAACAGAGGGATATTTTCAATATATATATATATATATATATATATATATATATATATATATATATATATATATATATATATATATATATATGGGTCATCCCTTTTAAACCAGAAACCCCCATTAAGCCGAAATTTGGAGCCACGTAGAGCGGCTTACGTAGGCTCAAATTCAAGCTTAGAGACTCTAGTTTTAAAAATAGTTCGCATGCGCAGAGGTCCCCGAAAGGCGACTGCTTCCCAAAAAAATCCTTAAAAGTGAAAAAAAAAAACAGGTAGAATGGCATTTTTTTTATAACCTCACTATACTATTATCTTTGTTTTCAAAAAACAAAAAACTCCCCGTGGATTTTTTTGGACTGATCGAGAGGTACAAAAGGTTTTGTTGGTGTAAAAATTCAAAATTCGAAAAATCGCTTGAAAAAATCTAAAGAGATTCATATGTGTTCCTCATAGCGAAACAAAACTTTTTTGTTCTATGAACCTGGATTCTAAAGTGCGTTGTTTTGAGAAAAAAAAACTATGAATGCATTTGTTTCATTTTTTTTTTCGAAAGCAGCGTACTCCAAGACCAAAGTTTATAGGAAAAAAAGGATTTGTTATCCAATAAGAAATTTACTTGAATTTTTTTATAAACTTTCAAAAAAATTTTCTAATTTTTTGCACAAAGGAAAAAACCTAAAATTCAAAAATTGGCGCTAAACATTTCCATGGAAAATTTACTTTGAAATGTGATTTTTTAATTAATTGAATTTAAATCGATTTATTATATGCAGATTATAACT
>CM032449.1:54797844-54885344 GCA_019049505.1 Pachyrhynchus sulphureomaculatus | reverse complement strand
TATATATATATATATATATACAAGGATATATTGTTGTGTAAATTAACAAAATAACAAAAGCGAAACCATGTCAGCTAGGATGGATTTTTTTTTTTCTATGTATAGATAACTATCGATATATCGATAATTGTCGATATGCACGGAACTATTAATATAACAATAGTTATCAACAACTATTGATATAGCTGTACTTATAGTATTCTAAAAGGTTGACCCTCTTATTAGGGATTCAAGATGCTAAGTTTTCTAACTACTAGTTAACGTACCTCAAAAAATGTACAATATATCAAACTCAAGGTAGAAGAAATTATCTGTATATATTTTTGATTTTTAGCCTTTTACATTATCATTACACCCCATCAAGGGTCAACGAGAATTCTTAACTCAATTTGACAAATCAAAACACTTCTGCGCATAAAATTTTAATCAAATTTTTATTAAGTATTAACCATTGACCTTATTATATGTCGCCTCTATAAAATGAAAACTCGTTGAGATTTCATTGCTAGCTTGATGTCTGCATAGACCAGGGACTTCCAAATTGGGCTTTCAAAATACCTAGGTGAAAAACAAATATAAAATTAATAGAATTTGCATTTATTAAAAAAATATTTAAAAAAAAACAATAATAATTAGTTTTGTTTTTTAGGCAAATTTAGCTGATACTGTGTTGTTTTATGCGAAATAATAATTTTAAATAACTACAAAATAAAACAAAGGTTTTAAAACTGTGTTGTTAATATCTGATCACTGAACTATTAGTTTGAGACCAAAAGAAAGTAAGCAAAGTAATAAATTATCTCTACCCCTCGAGTTAATGTGGGATTTGTTACAAGAAAATTGTTTGCCATTTGGGAATTACTCTTCAAATCAGAGATCAAAATCCAGTTACAAGCCAATTCACACAGTCAGAAGATGAAACACAGATATTTTTGAAAAGCACGGTATAGCACATCTACCACGGACGAATCGCATGAGCAGACTAAAAATCATTCAATAATGTTTAGTGAACAGAAAATGTCACTCGCACAGAGAGTACCCCGACCGGAAAAAATGCTTACCCAACCCTTTTTATTGTTTGAAGGTGCAGGTAGTAAACCGGTAATTGGTAGTACCTAAATTCTATTATTATGTTACTCTACATTTGGGCCTATTGAAATCTCATTTTCTTCGAATTTTTAATAGATCCAGTAGATATTATACCGTTTTAGATAGCTAAAAAGACGTAAAAGTTTTTAAAATAATTTGCAGAATAACTTCCATACATTTTTTTTTCTCTTTATTGATTTAAAGTAGGAAACACTTGGTAAAAATTCGTAATTTAGAAACATTAACAAGCCGCCATTTGAAACTGTTAGTAACTAGTTCAAATTTTTTTGATGATTTTTGATACTTGACATACAGACTAACTAAAAATAACCAAAAAATCTCCTCTAATAAAAAAAAATCGATATGAAAGCAAAAAAAACATGTTTTTTTTTGAAAATCTTTAAACTTCAATATCTCGAAAACGATTAAGTTTAGGACATCATGTCATAGAGTCAAATCGGTCAGAAACGACCTAAGCTATAACATCCTTAATTATCTAGGACGACTTTCCCTGTAACCCTGTATACCCAGTGAGGGGTTGCTAGTCCTCCATCGGGCGCCATCCCGGGTATCGGATAAGGGAATGCTACTCATATATGTGTGATATCAAGGAAATCACATACTTGAGGCGGACCAAAACTAGCAATAGGGCACTTTCTTGTCCTCGGGGTGAGAAATCGCCCTTAAATGCGGCTGAACTAAATAAGTCGACAACGGCATGGGAATGCAGAAGGAATTAGTAAACCACTGCATTAATGATTAAAATTGAATATACCTAGTTAAAATCATGATGGTAAAGTTCAGAGCGAAAAATTCCGGAGTATCTAGTCCCCGAATCGGATCTCCGGGGGGGGGGGGGGGGCAGTTTTGAACGCTGCTAAATCAGAAAAGAAAACATTGAAAAACATAAAAATATGCACCTGGAACGTAAAAACTCTTTACCAGGCAGGCCCATAATGCGATCCTAGAAATGAAAAAACTTGGCATATCCATTATGGGAATAAGCGAAGTAAGATGGCCAGGTTCAGGCCACTGTGGCATGGAAAATTACAAAATATACTATTCAGGATCGGCCGAAAATAAACATGAGTATGGATTGGAAGTTATAGTGGACAAAGCTACAGACAAATGCGTTACAAATTTTACTCCTATTTCAGACAGAATAATGCTTCTCCAAATAAGAACGAAACCTGTTCCTCTTAACGTCATACAAATATATACTCCCACTGTAGATAAACAGGATGAAGAGATTGAGCCATTTTGCCAGTCCTAAAAATATACCAAATACCAAAATGAGTCATAATGGGAGACTTCAACGCCAAGATTGGAAGTAGTAGGTCAGGAACTTCCGTAGGACCATATAATCTGGGAGCAAGAAACAAAAGAGGCGAACTACTAAACATTTTCAGTGAAGAAATAGGTAATGTTATCACTAACACCTTCTTCAACCTACCACAAAGATTATACACGTGGAAATGCCCCCTAGACTCACCAGACCATATCACCAGAAATCAAATAGAATATATGCTAGTGAATAAACGTTTTAGAAATAGTGTTTTATTTGTCAGAACATATCCCAGTGCTGATATAAACTCGGATCACAATACCCTGGTAGGGTATTGTGATCTTGAAAAAGTAAAAAAAAAAAACGAAAAACATATACGATATGCGATAACTTAAGAAGAAAATGTAACAAACGTAATTAAAAAAGATCTTAATACAGAACTTCGAGACACAGATCTAAACGAAGACATAGAAACTGAAATAGAATAGTTAAATGAAATAATAAGGGGGCTAAAGAATATGGAACAAACACGTAAAAGGAAGGAATGGATGACAGATGACATTCTAAGACTAATGGAGGAAAGACGGTTACACAAAAACAGAGGTAACAAAAGAGAATATAGCAGACCACACAAACAAATACAGAAAGAAATTCGATCAGCTAAAAATAGGTGGAATGGTGAAAGATGTAAAGAGACAGAGGAGTTGCAGGGAAAGGATGATAGCTTTAATATCTATCGAAGAATCAAAGACCTAACTGGTGAACGGAGAACGAAATCAAATGGCCGCTTAATAGATTATCAAGAAAACGTTAAAAATGTCCCAAAGATCTTAGAAAGTGTCAAAATTCTTAACTGGTGTACCTCGTAGATGATAATGAAAGTTAATGGGTTCCAAATTATTTGTAAATGTCATAGTGAAGCACTTATTAATATTCAGGGGAAACCTAATTATACTGAACTAATAATCTAGAACATTCAGATCACTTTGAATAGAACAACAATCATTAATATCCTATATTTTTTGAATATTTTTAGATCGTCGGCAAATACTAGAAATATTATTACTTATATCACTGATTTAAAATAATAGAGGAGCAAAATTGCCATTCTGAGGAGTATCGCTAGTTGCTTTAAGTTTAACAGATTTATGACCACGAATTTTCACATATTGTCGGCGATCTTTCAAATATGATTTAAAAGGTAATATTGGATTCTCCGTAAATCCTATCTAAGACAATTCTTGCAACTAGTTTATATGGCGGGGTTCTGGCACTGGATGGCCTTTGTCCATCCTGAGCGTTACCAATAGCCGAAGAATGACCTTGAGTTGCCGAAGAATGACCTTGAGGTCTGCAAGAAGTTGCAAGAAGTGAACGTCAATGACGTCACATTACCAGAGGCTGTTGAATCAGTGCCCTTTTGGCATCTTGAGATTGACCAAAAGGGCATTATTAGTGAAAATTAGGGTGAAACGTAGTAATTATCGTAACGGTAAATTGTATACCGTAACGTTATTTTGTGTTGTAGCAATAGAGCCGATTTTGGCAGGGTACCTCAACTTCGGAAAACTTCTCCTAAGGAGAAGTTTAGAGGAGAAAAGTTCTCCTGAAGAGTAGTTGTGTAGGGTATATGTGGGTAAAATTGTATCAATAAGTAAGTGTTTTTGGTTTAATTGGGTGAAAAAGGGTCTTACTCGTGTAGTTTAGGTGAGTGTAAATTGTTCTAGTCTCCCCTAGTTTGTTATTTATTAATTGCGTAGTTCAGATTTGGCGTCATGTAGTCTATAAAAATGCGAAAAAAGTAAACAAGTGGTTTAGTCTGTAAAAAAATCTAGCTGATAAGAAATGAAGTAAACAGAATATGCGATAAGCGTGTGAAAATGTATTGATAAGGTTGAAAAACAGTTTAATAAGTCGAGAGGTCAGCAAAATAGATAAGAAAAGTCAAAATTTGTTGATAAGAAGTTGAGTAAAATGCATTGTGGAGCGTAAAACTGATTAAAAATCTGAGGACAGATTTAAAAAATTTAAAATGGGCGTCAGTGTATATAAAAAAAAACCGGTCAAGTGCAAGTTGAACTTGCACAATTAGTGTTCCGTACGCTGATTGTTTTTAAAATAAAAATTTTTGTTAGGGTGGTATTAAATGATCAATAACTTCACAAAAACACACCCCAAATGAGTTTTCAACAAAGTTTGTTTCTAATCTTTACTGAAAACTGGTGACCTTGAAATTTTGTTTTTTTTTTTGTATACCAAATAAATTATTAAAGGTAATGCACTCGTGATAATTTTCGTTCAATCTATACCCCGTGGAGAATATTCCAGAATTTTTTCCAAATTTTTTGATCAGTACTTTTCGAGATAAGGTAGGGGACAGCGATTTTTTTTAAAAGTAATACGAAGAAAAGTGTGCGCAAGTATTACATTATATATATATATATATATATATATATATATATATATATATAAATATATATATATATATATATATATATATATATATATATATATATATATATATATATATATATATATATATATTACTCGTGTTTTCACAAACTTTCATTTGACACCACACTCGATGACAAGTAAAAAAAAATTTTTTTCACTTCCGATTTCACCCCTCAAAACGAACCCCTTAAGTCAAAATTTATGTTACGGTGGTATAAAATGATTAGTGACTTCACAAAACACACCCCAAATGAGTTTTTAACAAAGTTTCTTTCCAATCTTTACTGAAATCTGATGACCTTGAAATTTTTGTTTTTTTTTATATACCATATAAATTATTAAAGGTAATGCACTCGTGATAATTTTCGTTCAATCTACACCCCGTGGAGAATATTCCAGAATTTTTTCGAAATTTTTTGATAAGTACTTTTCGAGATAAGGCCCGGGACAGCGATTTTTCGCGAATTTTTAAAATAATACAAAGATAAGTGCTCGGAAGTATAATATTATATATATATTTTTTACTCGTGTTTTCACAAGCTTTCATTTGACACCACAGTCGATGACCTAGTAAAAAAATTTTTTTTTCACTTCCGACTTCACCCCCCAAAACTAACCCCTTAAGTAAAAATTTAATTCTCAAAACTACATGGCTCTGATGAGGCCGTCAATTCCTATATTATTACCAAATTTCACCTTTCTATGTCAAATAGTTTCGGAGAAAATCGGGTGTGACAGACAGACAGACAGACAGACAGACAGACAGACAGACAGACAGACACCGAAGTGATCTTATAAGTGTTCCGTACGGAACACTAAAAAAATGAAAATATATTTATTACATAAAAAATGAATATATTTAATAATAATTGTATAAATACAATACAATTAAATAAAAAAAATTACAAAAAATGTATAACAGAAATATTTACAAAATAACAAACATTATTTTTTAGTTACTTTCTTCTTCTTCAGTTTATTCACAATTTTCATCATCGCTATCATCTTGTAATGATGGAAGAATAGGTTAATGTGTACAACCTTGTGAAGAAAAGTAGAAGCCACAGACTCAAGGGCATAGCAGTCCTGGTCTTTTGCAGCTACAATTTTTTTCACAACCTTTTTTGTAATTGCAAAACATTATTGCTAGTAGGGATACAGGGGCGGGCATTTTTGTCATTTTTACAGGTGTTAATATTTTTGAGTTGGTGTCCTCCATTTTCCAACCCCAATTGTTTAGCAAAAGTTGATTAGATTAAGCATTGTTATACAAACTACATGAGCGTCACACAGATGACAGAAAACAGATCGGGCTCGTGGAGCCGTGGAACCCCATATAACCTTATATTGCTGACATAAGTATTAGTCATAATACAGATAAGGAAATATTATAAAAGCGTCTAAATAAGATGATTCAATCATTATTGTTCATCCTATTGTTGCAACCACTGTTTCTGTAAATCTGTAATTTCAAAATCTCCCAAAAATTTTGTTGTACGTCTCCAATAAAATTATTTTTAAGAAGCAAGAAGTGTTTTTTTAAAAAGAAAAATACATCGGTCCGACGTATAACTCGCGTACGTTTCTTCTTTGATCGCCATTACCAAAATTCCTTCGAATAAGTAAGTAATAAGTAAAAAAAATTTTTTTTCACTTCCAATTTCACCCCCAAAAGTCAAAATGTAACTTTCAAAACTACATGGCTCTGATGAGGCAATAAATTCCTATATTATTACCAAATTTCAACTTTCTATGACAAATAGTTTCGGAGAAAATCGGGTGTGACAGATGGACAGACAGACGGACAGACACCGAAGTAATCTTAGAAGTGTTCCGTAAGGAAAACTAAAAATCATGTTTTGGGAAAAATTGTCTGTAATAATTGTAATACAATTACCGTTATTTGTTTATGTATTAGTCAAATTACTTACTAGTTTTTTAAGTTGACATTTTTTGGATAAGAGATAATAAAAATATTTTTATCCATCAATTTTCATAGCGAACTTAACAAAGGCTGTAAAATTACGCACTAAGAATCGTTTCGTCATGAAACAATCATTCAGTTAATCGAGTGGTTTTCATTATAAACAGTAGCTATTATATTCATTGCTAAAGAAAAATAATACTCTTAAAAAATCACAATTCGAGATTTTTGCCTTCATGTTTTAGAATTTCTTAATTACGAAAAAAACAGTCACCCATTTTCGTTGGTCTGGCTATATATATATATATATATATATATATATATATATATATATATATATATATATATATATATATATATATATATATATTATGTATATATATATATATATATATATATATATATATATATATATATATATATATATATATATATATATATATATATATATATATATATATATATAGCCATCTCGAGAGAGATTTTAACGTTTTTAAAAAACAACTTTTTGAATCTTAAATACTTTTATTTTATTGGTTCTGAACAGAAACTTTATTTAGACAATGGATCTAACAACACACTCATCCTGCACTGGTTTGTTACATATATTTGTAAACTATTTAATAATTACCATGCAGAACGTTATAGAGGAAATTTATAATAAGTAATTTTTTATGCGTTAAAGCATATTGTCAGAATATAACTCCTCCTGACCTAGTTGAAAATATAACCTTTGGGTTATTTTTTCATAAAATCTAATTCAATGTCGTCATCGGAATTAATATTATTATTTTTTGTTATTTCTTTCGATTTCCTGAATCTTCTTACAATATATTTATAAATGATTACAATTAAAATCAATATAAATAATATATAAGTAATCGTTGTCCATACACTACTATATTTTACAGTTATGTCAGAAGTCATGTTCTCCAAATGTCTTCTTTGGTCCATTAGTTCTTTTTTGATTTCTTTGTTAACCTTTAGGTTTACATTATTTAAATCTATAGCATGGGGGTTAAAATAGGATTGGTGTGTCTCTTCTTGGTTTCATTGGATCTTGGGTAGAGAAATCTATTCATAATTTAATTTTACTTCATCATAAGATTTTAAAATTATATTATTTATTCGAATTTGACAATTTATTGGGATTTCAATGAAATAAGAACCGTTTTTTTTGGTTTAGTTTATTTTAACAAGTTCTTCTTTAACAGTAGTTATTAACTATTTATTATTTGAAATTTGTGTTGTCTGATATTTTACTACTTTAATTTGAAAGGGGTGACATTGTGTTATGTTTTCTTTATATCTTAAAAGTTGCACGGTACAGGGTAGCTCTTCATTGGTGGCTTGACTTTCGCTTTCTTCACAAATATATTCATTTGGCTGAATTTCTTCGCATCTTCTCTCTTGATATTGATATTTGTTAGTATTCAAAGCAAGGTAGGGTTTTAGGGGATGTTAATCATATAAGTATTGTTAATAGGGATTGGTACAAGATATAAATGAAAATATTGATATATTTCACCATCCACCAGTGGTATTTCTAATAAGAATATAATTTTGTTTTTGTTAGCATAACTCTTTATTTTTATTATTTTTTCTAAAAATAAAATATTTTGGATAGAGTTATCAAAGGGTAATTTATCGGTTGTTAGTTGAGTTTTCAGTTTATTTATCTCTACTAGTAACTCATTAGGGTCTACTATAGAGTTGTGTAAAATATTCAATTTTGAAAAGGTAATGGCAATCTCTATCTTATTGAGAATGTCATAAATTATTTGAAATAGTGTAAATAGCTGGTTTAAACAAGTACTTATTCTGTTGTATTGTCGATCATTTACTTTCTCGAGTGACATTTCTTTTAGTGTTTGCTTTACCTGCATAATTCGTGATTTTAATATCAATTGATTATGTGTTAGATTTGATACCATTTCTTGAATGTTATCGATTGCTTTATCTAAGATAGATATTCGATTTATCGCATCCGTTTTTAGTTCATTACCTTGTACCTGTAGGGCTTTAATTTTTTGGTTTATTAATTCAGCATCGTACTGATCCATGTTTCCAGTTATGCTTTTTATAAATGAGGATTGAAAATTCCTCGTTTAACTTTTTAAACTTTACTATAAGGTAGTATTTGAGTTATCAATTTTTTTAATTCGGTTTTCAATAACGTTTACCGTAATTAGGTAATTAGAGAGTTGTGGTACTCCTTCTAATATTCGCTTCTGTTTTTAAATGTTGTCAACATATATTGGGATTGATCTTGAAGAGATTCAAACTCCGTTATTAAGGGTTGTATGTCGTATTCCTCTACGAATGTCCAGTGGTTAGTCATTAACTTAGCCGTTCCTTTTTTAAATGGTAGAATTCCTGGGTAATTGTTTAGTTCATAAAGTTTTACATCGTTGCCTTTGGCGTAGAGGGTTGTAAGGATGTTGAGGGTTGTAAGGGTGTACCAACATCTGCAACAATGGGTTTTCTTTATTCTTGTCTTTGGATTTTCTATCTCAATTTTGTTCCTTTCAAAAATTTCGGTTATTATATATGGGCCTAAAAATTTGTTTTTTATTTTACTAGACCGTTGGTCGGTCTTTTTGTAAATTTACATTCCAGTTTTGGGTTCTATTTCAGTTTTTTTTATCATTCTGCCTTGTAATTACTTTCTCTTTCTTTGCTTGCGAATTTTCTTTTATTTTTTCGAATAATATTTGGGTATTAATTTTGTGATTATGTAAATGTTCTGTGTATACATGCGAGTGTATTAAGTTCATCGGGTCTCTTGAATTCGTGTGCCCTAATGCAAGTTCTTGAGGGGTGAAGTTGGTATTTGAGTGGATGGTATTGTTATACGCTACTATAGCATATAGCATTAAGTTCGTTATGTCCGTTTGAGTATCTTTCTCTCTCTAAAATTCTGATATGTTTAATTAGAGTACTATGTAGGCGTTCTACGGGCGATTTGGATTCATGGTGATAAGGGGTTGTAAAAATGTATATCGATGTCATGTGTCTTTAGTAAGTTCTCTACAACTTTGTTCTTAAATTCAGTCCTGTTGTCTGCTAATATCTTTTTGGGGATTCCCATGAATGAGAAGAATCGTATTAATTCGTCACTGCATGTTATTGCGTCTCCTAGATAGGGTAAAGCCTGTCCATACTTGGAAAATTTATCAATGATAGTCAAAAATTTGTCTTTACCAATTTTTAAAGTGTCAATATGAATTATTTAAAATGGTTTTCTTGGCGTTTCCGTTACTATCAGGGGTTGGTATATCGGTCTTCTATTATATTTTGTCCGTTGACAGGTTTCGCATTTATTAATATATTCGGTGACGTATGCTTTTAATGATTTCCAATAGTAGTTACTTTTTAGGAATTTTATGGTCTCTTCTATTCCTCGATGGTTTGTCTTTTCTTCATGTTTATATTGGATGAGTAGTTTTCTTTTATTTCCTTCTATATTGTTGACAAGTTTTGTGCACCCTATCGGTTTGTAATTTTGAAAGTTGTTAATCATAGCTTTATTGATTAGGGGTCTTAGCTCTTTTGATAGGAAGTATATATGAGTTGTTTTTTCGCTTAAATACTCTCTGAAAAATTGAATTATTTTTTCTAGAGACATTGGTAATGTTGCTCTTATAATTTTATTGCCTTCGAAGTTTTCTCGTTCGATTTTGCTATAGTCTGCATACGGAGATTTTTTCAAAATTATTTGGTTTTTCTTGTTATTAATTTTTTCGTCTAAAATTGTTAAACCACTGTCGTTATTTTCCGCATTTGTGGTATGAACTGTGTCAATGGATCTTCAATCTTTATACGGGGGCGAAATTTGTATATCCGAAATTATATTTATTTTACCTTTTCCTTTTGATTTTGCGACAGTTAAAATCTCGGTTTCTTTTGGTTTTGCGCCAGTTAAGAATCCTTTTTCTTTTGGTTTTTCGATTTCCGCAATTATTTTCTGCACTTCTTCCTCAGAAATTTTGGTTGGATCGTAATTGTCAGATAAGAATTCTAAAATCTCCTGGTCTATGTTTCCTGGATAATTGATTAAAGATTCGTTTTCTATGGCATTTAATGGAATTCTAGATAATGCGTCGGCATTAGTATTTTGTTTACCTTTCTTATAGATAATTTCATAAACGTACTATTCTAGCTTCAATCGTCATCTTACTAATTTGCTATTTGGCTCTTTTAAATTGAACAACCACACTAGAGGTCTGTGATCTGTATAAATATTGAATTTCCTTCCGTATAAGTATAGTCTAAAGTATTTACATGCCCATACTATACTTAAGAGTTCTAGAAGCATAAGCTATAGGATTATCATTTGGAAGGTTACCTTGTGATAATACAGTTCCAAGGGCTATATTCGATGGGTCGGTTGTTAACACAAATGGTTTTTCGAAGTCTGGATATTTTAATATAGGTGCATTGGTTAATAATCTTTTTAAATGTTCGAATGCTTTTATAAATTCTGGAGAGTGGTTTACTTTAGATCCTTTTTTTAGACATTTCGTAAGAGGTTTGGTAATTTTTGCGAAGTCTTTAATAAATTTCCTATAATAGCCTGCTAAGCCTAAAAATGATTTTATTTCTTTTTGTGTTCTTGGAAGTGGGAATTTTCTTATAGCTTCTATCTTTTCTGGGTTTGGTTTTATACCTTTGTTTGTAACCTGGTGACCCAAGTATGCTATCTCTCTGTGTAACAATTCGCTCTTGTCGAGCTGTAGCTTTAAATTAGTTTCTCTTAATCTCTCAAATACTTTTTTCAGTCTGTCTGTGTGTTATTGCAATGATGTGGAAAGTATAATATCGTCAAGATATACGAAACATATTTCGTTCTGCAATCCTCGTAATACAATGTTCATAATTTTATGGAATGTCGCCGGGGCGTTTTTAAGTCCAAAGGGCATTCGCTTAAACTCGTAATGTCCTATATCAGTAGAAAATGCTGTTTTTTGGTGTATCATTAGGATCCATTTCAACTTGGTGGTATCCGTTGGCTAAGTCTAACGTACTGAAGTATTGTGCTTTCCCAAGTTTATCTAATATGTCATTGATTTGGGGAATGGGAAATTGTTAATTTATTGTTTTTTCATTCAATTTTCGGTAACGGATTACAATTCTCCATTTACGCTGACCTAATGCATCCATTTTCTTCGGCACTATCCATATTGGGCTACTCCAAGGTGAAGTTGACTATTCTATTATTACGTTTCGTAGCATTTCAGAGATTTGTCTTTTTACTTCTGCTTTGTGTATGTGAGGGTATCTATAGGTTTTGGTAAAAAAGGTGTTTCATCCTTTAGTTTGATTTGGTGTTTTACTTTGTTAGTAAACGTCAAAGGTGTATTTTTACAATAAAATATATCTCTGTAATCATAACATAATCTCTTCAATGCGTCATACTCTTCCTGATTGCAATGGTCTAATCTTAACTAACTAGAGTTAATGATTATTGTTAAAACGTGATGATTTTCTATTTTTACAATCACTTCTGGTATTTCTGCCTTTCTAAGTTTTTCATAAATTAAAATTCCTACTCCATTTGCTTGATTTACTGGAATTTTTACGATTTGATGAATTCACATGGTTTTTCTCTTTTTGGATTTTTATTATAATACAGGGGTAAAAATTTGTGTTTACTGATTCTAAGCGAGATTCTTTTATATTTATCTGCGCATTTATATGGGTTAAAAAGTATATGCCTAATAATCCGTCGTAATTTGGGAAAAAATCGAATAAGTAAAATTTATGGTAATCTGGACAACTAAAAGAGGGAAATATTGAAATATTCATTATTTCATCATGACTAATTCGGGTTTTATGAAACTTTTTCCACTACCGGTGTCTATTAAAAAGTACGCGTTCATTTCGGGTAGATATATTACAGGTAATTGATTATCCGAGATTGTATTCAATATTATCAACTCATTTCTGTTGATTCCTCTTCTAAAGGAAAATTTTTATCAGATTGGGCATTAAGAAGTTCATTCTCATGTTGAGTTCTCCAATCTATATCATTTTGTTGATCTTTGGGGTAATATTCGTTATTATACTCATTTTGGTCAAAATCGACGGATTCCATATTATTCAGGTCAAAATCTATAGGTTCCGTGTTATTTGTGTCAAAATTTGTGAGTTCTGTATTATTTATGCGTTCAGTCATTTGATTGTACATTCCTCTGCAAGGAATTGTCTTTGTGGTTGATTTCGATGTAGGGTTGCATTTCCTGATGACGTGTCCATAGGTTGGGGTTGATTCGATCTAACTACAGAAGACCGTATCCTAAAAATTGATAAGAGTTGTTAGGTCTGTTCACGTGTGGAACATTCGGGTTTCTTAGATTTTGATTTATTGGGATATTTTAACTTATTGGGGTATTTTGATTTATTTTGGTTATTAAATTTCCACGATTCTTATATTATATAAAATTTTCTTCCTCTTGGGCAAAACTCACTGCTTGTTCGAGGGATAAGGGATTTTTTAGTCTTACTACCAACTGCATATTATATGGTAGATTATTTATCTAAGCTTTTAAAATTAAATTACTGTATTCCTGAATTCTTAAAATTTTTATTATACGCGCTATATTTTCCATATTAATTTTTGCAAATAGTAAACTGCGAGCATATTGTAATCTAATTCCAAATTGCTTAATTGACTCATTTTTTTCTATTTTGAACGTTATGATATCTTGTACCAGACAATTTGTCGAACGTCTATCTGAGAAGGTTTCAATAATCGCGTTTTTACTAAATCCCAAGTATTGAGTTCGACACGGGAGGCAATCAAATCTGCTGCTCTTTCGCTCAATTTTGACAAAATAGTATCAAACAAACACACATTTATTGGGGCATTTGGGTCTTCTCTATTTATATGGTTGGTTAAGAAATTGTCACATGCATTGACATTGAATCTAGTTATCAATTTGGTATTTCCATCGAATGGAGGAATGTTATTGGCTTGGTATTGGAATAAGTTGTAGTTAGGGTTTGCCATTGTTATAAAAATAAAGTTTTAAAAATTTCAAGAAAAATTCAAAAATGAAAAATATGTAAAAATATATAAAATAAAAGTTATGCCTTAAAATTAAATTGCCTTGAAACTAAAATTGTCTTAAAACTAAAATTGCGTGAATTTTTGAATTTCACTGCGTAAATTTTCAAAAATTTCCTGCCTTCTGCCTCAAAATTCTCTGCTCTTTTTGCTTTGAAGTTTACTCACTGCGTGAGTGTTTCTGAAAAGAAAAGAAAATTTGGTTTTGTTGTTCTCACTGCGTGAGCTTGTAAAGGATGACCTTGCTTGGAAAGAGAAAAAATAAATTGTTTTTCCACTGCGTGGACTCACTGGTTGATTTCTGAAATTGTCAATTTGATTTTCACTTACAGAAGGAGGATCTGCGGTTTCATTCCTTGCTGTTGTGATTTCTTGGATTTCTGTTTCTCCTTGTTTCTTTGTTTCTTGGTTGCCTCTTCCAATAGGACGAACGTTTGTTCTTCCCTGGATTCCAACTATGACTTTTGAGTGATTTTTGTCTCGTCGCGTCGAGCCGCACCAATAGGAACTTTGTTACCATGGTTGAAAGTCTCTTGAGCGATTTTTGTCTCGCGAAACGAACCAATATGAACTCGTTAGCCTGCCCTGGAGAGCTGAGATCTGTCTAATTTTTTGTTTCCGTTCTTTTTCTTAAATCGTTGAAACGAACCAGAGTCGCGATGCAACACCCGTTGAAAAGCACCAGTTAACACTTTCGTTTGGATTTTTTATGCTCCATGCACTTTTTCCGTTTTGAAAATTCTTACCGGATTTTTGATATTCTGTTGGGTCTCCGTTGACTCTGTCGAGAAAAATCCTTCCAGCACTGCGTCAGTTAAAATCTCGAGAGCGGTTTTACCGTTTTTAAAAAACAACTTTTGAATTTTAAAAACTTTTATTTTTGTTGGTTCTGAACAGAAACTTTATTTAGACAATGGATCTAACAACACACTAGTCCTGCTCTGGTTTGTTACATATATTTATAAACTATTAATGATTACCATGCAGAACGTTATCAGAAATCTATAATAAGTAATTTTTTATGCGTTTAAGCATATTGTCAGAATATAACTCGTGTAATTCGTTTTAGGTCATCATTAATTATTCATGTCTATACTACGGAACCATAACATATTCTTCAAAAAACAGTTTTTATCTTTACAAAGTTTCTTGTTGTTTTAAATTATTTTTATTTAACAATTAAATTATTCAACACCAAGCTAGGTCAAATACTATTTTAAGTTCTTATCACTTTTCCATTTTTTTTTATCTTCATATATTGGCGAATATTTGTACTACTTGTGCTATTCTGTACATACATATATGTACAATAAATTTACTTGGTACACCTGGCAAGTTTTTATGCGGCACTAATTTATCAATTCTTTTAAGGGTAGTTTTGCTACAAGCGCGTTTGGGTAATTATGTTAAATATAACTAAATAGTTTGTTATCAAATTTTGTTGCCTTTTTTTTGGAGGAGAAACGCCTACAATATCGAGATTTTGTAAGTTCTAAAGAATTAAATCAGTCATTACATGTCTATGTGCCCCATACGGCAGAACAGATAGTAAAGAGGATTCCATGAAAATATAGTAAAATATAGCAAGTTACAGTAACTAATACGGCACAACAAATAGATCCAAAAGAAGCCTGAATTTTAGTAGACCAAAATATTTAAAAATAATTCATTCAAATTATTTTTAGAAGCAACTGTCAAATATGCAGAAATTTCCATATAAAATACATTAAAAAAAAAATTCAAAAATAAAGAATAAAATAGCGAAACATCTGAAAGCAAAGCATACACTTAAGGATAAACCGCCCACTTCTTTGCTCATGCAGGAAGATGGAGCGAAAAAGTGAAGAACGGAGCCACAAACATAAAAAAATAACATTATTTGAATTATTACTACTTTTGAATAATGACAGCAAAAGCAACGACAATCATAAAGAAGAAGAAAAGAAAAACATATCGTCAGACATTCTACTCCAAACAATGAATACGAACAGAGCCAAGAACGACCAAATGACAGAAATTCAGAAAAATATAGTTAGAAAAAACAGAACAATGAAACTTTCTGAAAATAACATCATTATTAAACAAAAATATATGAAAAGCCAGACAGAGCACAAAAAAAAACCGGTCAAGTGCAAGTTGAACTTGCACAATTAGTGTTCCGTACGCTGATTATTTTTAAAATAAAAATTTTTGTTAGGGTGGTATTAAATGATCAGTGACTTCACAAAACACACCCCAAATGAGTTTTCAACAAAGTTTGTTTCTAATCTTTACTGAAAACTGGTGACCTTGAAATTTTGTTTTTTTTGTATACCAAATAAATTATTAAAAGGTAATGCACTCGTGATAATTTTCGTTCAATCTATACCCCGTGGAGAATATTCCAGAATTTTTTCCAAATTTTTTGATCAGTACTTTTCGAGATAAGGTAGGGGACAGCGATTTTTTTTTAAAAGTAATACGAAGAAAAGTGTGCGCAAGTATTACATTATATATATATATATATATATATATATAAATATATATATATATATTTTACTCGTGTTTTCACAAACTTTCATTTGACACCACACTCGATGACCTAGTAAAAAAAAATTTTTTTCACTTCCGATTTCACCCCTCAAAACGAACCCCTTAAGTCAAAATTTATGTTACGGTGGTATAAAATGATTAGTGACTTCACAAAACACACCCCAAATGAGTTTTCAACAAAGTTTCTTTCCAATCTTTATTGAAATCTGATGACCTTGAAATTTTTGTTTTTTTTTTTATATACCATATAAATTATTAAAGGTAATGCACTCGTGATAATTTCGTTCAATCTACACCCCGTGGAGAATATTCCAGAATTTTTTCGAAATTTTTTGATAAGTACTTTTCGAGATAAGGCCCGGGACAGCGATTTTTTTTTCGCGAATTTTTAAAAATAATACAAAGATAAGTGCTCGGAAGTATAATATTATATATATATTTTTTTACTCGTGTTTTCACAAGCTTTCATTTGACACCACACTCGATGACCTAGTAAAAAATTTTTTTTTTTCACTTCCGACTTCACCCCCCAAAACTAACCCCTTAAGTCAAAATTTAATTCTTAAAACTACATGGCTCTGATGAGGCCGTCAATTCCTATATTATTACCAAATTTCACCTTTCTATGTCAAATAGTTTCGGAGAAAATCGGGTGTGACAGACAGACAGACAGACAGACACCGAAGTGATCTTATAAGTGTTCCGTACGGAACACTAAAAAGGTATTAAAAGGTAGTTACCAATGCTATATATATGTTAAAGAAGATCCAAAGAAGAAGGGTTAGATCATAATCCAGAATTGGAGATAATAATGGAAGAACTTAACAATAGCATAGCATTAATGGAATGCCAAAAGTACCAAATACCGTATAGTGACGAGAGAATACAAACTAACTCGGAAAGGAAACCTTAAATATTTAAATAATGTCTCTATAACATGGGAATTTTGTTAAACGTGAAGATTAATTGTAAAATATCTTCTTTATTGACAACATGGCCATTTTGTAAGGACATATCATAAAGAAGCAAAAAATGCAAGAGATGTGCTAGTCGCCATATAAAGTCCATTTGAAAATTAAATTAAATAATTTTTTTTAAAAAAATCATAATAACTGAACAATGCCCAGTATATAAATATAAAGTAACCAAAATCGAAGAAAGACACCAGTAAAATATAAAGAACTAAGCACATCCTTACCTCATTCAAATTCCTGAAGAAAAATAGATGCTTGAGCAACACCTAGAACCAGTCCAAAAATTTTCCAACGTCAAAATTAAAAACGCTTCCTAAAACAAAAATAAAGCAGTAGGACTCCGCCCATAAGATAGATATTACAACTATTTAAGAGCTTAAGTTTTTAATGAAGTAGGAGTCGTTGCAGTTCGTTAGAATTTACACAGAGAAGACACTCCTAGAGCGGGAAGAATATAAAAAAGGAAGGAGCTAGAAGGACGCTAAGCCGAAAAAACAACATTCGAAAAAGGAAAAGGCATCTGAATAGTTAACCCAAATTGTGGCGCAGACATGATTGAATCTCCGACAGTCCCTCAAGAGACGATGAGCACTCTTTGCATACGGTCATAGACTGAGAAGGACCCCATGTCCTATCGGCGACTGGACCAATCCCGCATATCAAACATCGAACAGGACCTCGACGAGGCTCTCAGGAAACTTACGGGGGATGTTGAAGTGACGAGCTGCAACATGCTAGGATAAGAGAATTGATCCGGCAAAAGACTATTATGATGAGAAGAACTAAAAATACAGAAGATCCTAACCTAAAAAGGCTCTCGAAGCAAAATAACCAATGCAACGAGTTTCGTAACCCCTGTTGGGGTAGGAAACTAAAGGAACTGAATACACAAGACTGCACGGTCTTGAAAATGGCCAAAGCATTTATAAAGGGAAGGCGAAGGCAATCTCAGAAATCATTCTGCGTGACTAAATTCCTTTCATGCCACTAGCGAAAATGAATCTTCTGAAAGAGATGTTGGACCAATTCTCACCGAACGGATGCAACGTCTTGCCGGAGAGTATGGAATAAATACCACTATACATATCTCCAATCAGTTCGAACTAGAGTAACCAGCGTCTAGTACACAACGCCTTGGGTAAAGAATGAGAAAATAAAGAATCTACCTGAAAGGCTCTAGGATACGACAGAATAACTATTAAAGCACTGACAGACCTTCTTCGCGATAGTCAACATTATTAACGTGATTCTCAGACTCAGCTACTTTCTTCAAGATTGAAACATAGATCATCTCCCAAAGAAACTACAAACTATCTGCTTATCAGCCTAGTTCAAATGATAGAAAAATAACTAAAAAAAATATTTTTGAAGTAGTACCGCTACGTGGCGTTGACGTCTGGCTTTTTAGCTTTAAGTTATGGAATACTTTGCAATACCTGCCTGGTTTTTCGTTCATCTACGGTCTGATTTTTCTTTGCCATTGCATGAAATAATAACATAGTAGTAATAAATCATAAAATATTTTACCACTGCACCTCTTTTACCCCTTCCCCCATTAAAATTTAAAGTAATGAAAAAATAACTTAATTTTCCGATCCCTTCCATATATAGGAAGTAACCTTATTAACCCTATTAACTTCCTACCCCACCCTACAACTCCTTACACATTTTACCATACATAAAAAGCGTAAAATTTGTCGAGCATATCAACCAAAAAACGCATAAATATTTCAGAAAGCTATTAAAATTTTACAATATTAAACTAATCCCTATCGTTTAGCCTCTTCCTGGATTAAACTTGAAGACAATGAAAAAAGAACCTAACTTTTAGGAATCCTAGACTCCAAAACCCCAGAAAAGAATATATAACAGGATATATAGAAAGAAGAGTTGATTGATTGGTCCGTTACTTTGTGACAGTACATTTTAACAATAAAACTACTTAATTACTTTGTTAACTGTCACTAGATATATTTGTAAAGATTTTACAATTTTACAAAGCGTAAGTTACTTCAGGTTAGTTAAGCGTTTGACAATGTAGTTGTACTACGAAATCGCGATAATGCAATTGTAAAATCTTTACAAATATATTTAGTGACAGTTAACAAAGTAATTAAGTAGTTTTATATATAGAAAGAAACTCCCTCTAATCTCCTCCCTCGCCCTTTTCGCCTCTTATATGTTTCATTATAAATATTTATGCATAAAATTTGTTTATTATTCAACAAAAAAAAAACAATGAAAAACTTCCATATTATTATTAAAATCTCTTAAAATTTATCGACATCCATCCCGTTGGCCTGAAGCGATATCGTTCAAAACCAAAGGCTTCATTTCCTTATTAGATGTTATCTATGTACCAGGTTTGAAATTGTTATTTCATTTCAACTCGGAGTGTGATTTTTTCAGGAATAAAATACGTTCCTTTAGCAACGAAAGTAAAAATTTGTAATGTTTAGTACCTAGTTTAAGAAGCCATAGCAAAAGCGGAAGTAAATCTGGCATGATATAGCAATAGTTATTTAAAACTTCTAGAGCATAACTATTACCTCATAATCCAGTGCAGGATATCTCAACATGTATTTTCATAGAAGACTAAAATCCGTAACTTCGTGTAGAGTGAAATGTAGAGAGATCTCCAAAAACTCCACGAAGTTCACATATCAGTTTAATTTAACATAACATAAGTGAATGGAATGGTTGGTACTAATGGACTGGAAGTACAAAATGACAGAGGCGAACGCTTGGTACAATTTGCCAGGGACTTTTCAGTTATGAACACTATGTTCAAGATCCACGCACGACGACTACTGACATGGACCTCCCCTGAGGGAGAACATAAAAATCAGATAGATTATCTATTGATTGGGAAGAGATGGAAAACTTCCATCACAGATGTCAGAGCGAAAGCCAGTGCTGATTGCGGATCTGACTATAAACTACTAAGAGCAGAATTCAAAATCAAACTACATGCCTCTTTGTTAATAGCCAAAATACGTCGGAAATTACCAACTGACCCGGAGAAATACCGAGAAGCTCTCACAAATAGTGAAATACCACACCCAACAGAAGACTCTGATCAGATATGGAATACGACAAATTGGATCACAAAAGCCATAGACAACACAAATCAAAAACAACCTTATTGGAATAGAAACAATGGATGACGGAAGACACGCTGCAACTAGTAAAACAAAGAAGGAAAGTCAGATGTGAACTGAATGATCAAAATGAGAAACAAAGAAAAATATCCATTTTGAACAGACAGATTAGACAACGCAGCAGGAGAGACAAGAACAAACACATAATGATATATGTTCAGAATTACAACACGAGAATCGAGACAAATTCCGAGAACTGTATGCCAAGGTGAAGTACCTAAGCAAAGAATTCAAGATCATCAAGGACACACCAGGAAAAATCATCAGCAACCACGAAGGCATTGCAGAAGTATGGAAATCTTGTAGTTAATCTTTATATGGTAGGAAATAAGGAAAACACCAATCCGATGTCATTTGAAACAGAACCCGATGTACTTAAAACTGAAGTCTAAAAGCTAAAAAACGGAACATATCTGATGCACACAATATGTCAAGACTGGTGAAAATCTATTTTCGTTCCAATATAAAAAAAGGTTCTCCTATGGAATGTGGAAATTATCGAACGATCTCTCTAATATCTCATGCCAGCAAAGTCCTTCTAATTATCATCAATGAGCGGTTAAAATCATTCCTACTTCCCCAAATCTCAAGGGTACAGTCTGGCTTCATGCCTGGAAGAGGCACCTGCGCACAGTTCCTCAACCTTCCTCAAGTCGTGAAAAATCCAGAGAATTCAATTTAGACACACACCTTTGCTTTGTGGATTGCTCGAAGGCATTTGAAACTGTAAAGTGGAGCGGTACCTGGGAAGTTTTAGCACAGGTGGGGACACCCTATCACTTAATTTGGCTTCCTCAAAATCTATACGCACACAATACAACTACTATCTGGGTGAATAATACTTTCTTGCAAGACTTCAAACTCAAAGCAGGAGTTCATCAGCGATGCATCGTGTCACGTATATCGTTCAATATATATAGTGAACACATCATGAAAGAGGTGTTTGACGACTGGCAGGGCGGCATAATAATAGGTGGTCCTAAAATAAATAATCTACGATATGCCGACGACACGGTAGACTTGGCGGCCTCGAAAAAAGAACTCCAGTATATCATGGATAGACTTAATATCGTCAGCAATAAATACGGACTACGATTGAATAAAACCAAGACGAAAGTGATGAATATTGACAGAGTCCGAAACAATCAGCCTTACGTTAGAAACATTGCAGGGTTTGAAACAGTGAGTTACTTCATTTACCTCGGCTCAGTAATAACAAACAAGGGAGGATGTGAGAATAAAATACGCAGACATCTTGCTATGGTCAAGACAGCGACCGCTAAGCTAACAAAAATATGGAGAGACAGTGACGCTCAGAATATCAAATTACGACACATCAACACACTAATATTCCCAATTGCTACATACGCAGCCAAAACCTGAACCATTAAAAAAAAAAACCGGTCAAGTGCAAGTTCAACTTGCACAATTAGTGTTCCGTACGTTGATTGTTTTTAAAATAAAAATTTTTGTTAGGATGGTATAAAATGATCAGTGACTTCACAAAACACACCCCAAATGAGTTTTCAACAAAGTTTGTTTCCAATCTTTACTGAAAAACTGGTGACCTTGAATTTTTTTTTTTTTTTTTATATACCAAATAAATTATTAAAGGTAATGCACTCGTGATAATTTTCGTTCAATCTATACCCCGTGGAGAATATTCCAGAATTTTTTTCAAAATTTTTTGATCAGTACTTTTCGAGATAAAGTAGGGGTCAGCAATTTTTTAAAAATAATACGAAGAAAAGTGTGCGCAAGTATTACATTATACATATATTTTTTACTCGTGTTTTCACAAGCTTTCATTTGACACCACACTCGATGACCTAGTAAAAAAAAATTTTTTTCACTTCCGATTTCACCTCTCAAAACGAACCCCTTAAGTCAAAATTTATGTTACGGTGGTATAAAATGATCAATAACTTCACAAAACACACCCCAAATGAGTTTTCAACAAAGTTTTGTTTCCAATCTTTACTGAAATCGGAGGACCTTGAAATTTTTGTTTTTTTATATACCATATAAATTATTAAAGGTAATGCACTCGTGATAATTTTCGTTCAATCTACACCCCGTGGAGAATATTCCAGAATTTTTTTCGAAATTTTTTGATAAGTACTTTTCGAGATAAGGCCCAGGACAGCGATTTTTTTTCGCGAATTTTTTAAAAATAATACAAAGAAAAGTGCGCGCAAGTATAATATTATATATATATTTTTTACTCGTGTTTTTACAAGCTTTCATTTGACACCACACTCGATGACCTAGTAAAAAAATTTTTTTTTCACTTCCGACTTCACCCCCAAAACTAACCCTTAAGTCAAAATTTAATTCTCAAAACTACATGGCTTTGATGAGGCCATCAATTCCTATATTGTTACCAAATTTCACCTTTCTATGTCAAATAGTTTCGGAGAAAATCGGGTGTGACAGACAGACAGACAGACAGACAGACAGACAGACAGACAGACAGACAGACAGACAGACACCGAAGTGATCTTATAAGTGTTCCGTACGGAACACTAAAAATGACAAGAAACGAATCAGCGCATTTGAAATGAATGAAGTATGCTCCGGATACTAGGGACAGCACGCCGCACAAAAACTTCCATCCTAGATGAGCTCAACATCAAAACAAAGCTGACTACTATAGTCAATAGAAACATACTGAGATACTTTGGTCACATAACAAAAGGGAGGGACACAGTAGAGCGGTTGATTGTAGAAGGTAATGTCGAGGGCAAAAGGCCGAGAGGACGGTCTTCCACACGGTGGTTCTAAAACAATAACTGGCCTCACATTTCCAGAAGCATCACATCGAGCCCAAGACCGAGAAACATAGGCTAAAATAGTGGCACGAATATCATGATACACTTCCTTACGTAGGATGACGGATAGAGGAGGATATATATACTGCTGTAAAATAATTATAACTATCTTAAATAAACGGTTTTAACAAAATATAATTTAAGGTGTTTTTTATCTTTTGAAATCTGAAACAAAATTATAGGTAAAAATATTATCCATTTGAAAGAATAGGGTGCTAAAAAAGAGGTGAGTGGTGTTCAGTGCCGGTATACTATTATTTCGTGTTAGACAAATAAATAGTTTCTCTTAAAGGATTTGTTTAGCTAAAATACTTCCCTTAATCATTAATAATGATAATAGTCACGGAATTTCCCAGGAGAACAAGTTGTTCAAAAACAGATAACACAAAATGCATATAAACATATATAGAAGGATTAAAGCCTTAACTCGAGAGGGGGATATTTTGCATCATTATCATTTTTTCTTATACATATTTGTATCCTCAGGTACCTTATATATCTCATCAAATAAAAGTTTGTACGTTCACAATTAAAAATTTAAATGATTTTGTTCCCCATGAGATCCCACAAGTAAAGAGAGACTCAAATAAACTTGCTTACGACGTTTCTAGATTTTTTGTTTTGTAATTTAAACCTGCTTTGTTATTTTTCAGAATTTTAGTTTCTATGAAAATTGATGCATATAATAATACGTCTTTTTGACCTGGAACAACCCTTACCATTAGAAGCCTGTTACACCATTTATAGTAAATTGTTGATATTATGTGTAACTTTACTGATAATAATAATTAAATAGATTAATATTTTAATTTAAAAAGCAAATCAATTTTTTGAGATATAACCTTTTACTTCTAAATGAATAATGTGCTGAAAAATATTGATAAAGGTTGAAAACAAACTTTGAATCATAATAATGGCTATTGCAATACGTTGTGCAATATATACCAATATAATAACAAAATAGAAACTTACCTTGTTAAATAATCAAAACAAATATTTATTGATTAAAAAACTACATCCCTATCTTTTAAGATCACATCGAACAAAATATATATTCTGCACTAACGAAATCCGTACGTACACTAAAGAATCAAATTCAAATACAAATAACAAAAAACTGCAGGTATGTGTTTTTTTCATAAATATAAAACATCCGTCCTCAAGGGACATAAGTACAACGACTTATGTGCTTTGGCATAAGTACGTTTCAGCCAACTTAACCGTTTATATTTCTAAAACTTATTCTATATTCAGCTCAATATTTTTTAGGTTACGCTATAATCAGAAAATTGGAAATAATGAAAAAACAAGAACACTGAGATAGAAATATTTTACGAAATATTCGCAAACACGGTTCTAGCCGCCTATGTCTCCCCTTTCACCCCACATAGTTTACCTATATTTAAAAAAAAAAAAAATGTAATTTTTTAATAATTATTCAATATCCTAATCAACAACCAGGAAGGATTCTCATAATACTATTGAAATACAAACACCTCTCTCACCCTCTTCCAATGTAAACAATGAAAATAAAGAAAAAAAATGTAATGTTTCGATTCTTTGACTAAAAAAACATAATAAATACGAATTCACTCTTCTACCTCTCCTTTCCATCCCTCTGACCCTTATATGTTTTATTATAAACTATTACGCTTAACATTTACCCATTCTCCCTTCTGAAACATCTGGAAAATTATTCATAATTCTATTGAAACTATACAAAATTTTCCCATCTTTTTCACCCCTTCCCCTATTAGAATTAAAACTATGAAAAATAAATTAATTTTTTTATTTCTACAGTTCTGAAAAAACATACAGCACGATATATATTTAATAATCCCTTACACCACACCGTGGGTAGAAGAAAAACATTACCGTTCAAAACTCCCTACAGATCCAAAATTTCATCGGATAACCATATTTTTTTTTAATCCTCGTAAGAAAATTTAGAGAAAAACTGTCGAGCCATATTTTGGAAATATATATTTTAAATGACTATTTTACGCAAATACTGTGATAAAAAAATTGATCAATCCGAGAAAAAGCTACTTTACTATTGACCAGACATATGTATTCCTACGTATTTTTGGTCACTGAATCAAAATATGATATCCGATTTGCTAATAAACCTAACGAATTCGAGTAATGGTCCAAAAATGGCCTCAAAGTTTTCAAAAGTGGTTAAGTTAAAAATAATAACGGAAAATACATCTTCCGATGTATTTTTGGTCATTGAATCCAAATATGATATCTTATTTGCTCGTACACCTATTGATTTCGAATTAAAGTCCAAAAATTACCTCACAAATGATCAAAAGTGATTAAGTCAGGAAACATATTTCGATGTATTTTCGGTCACTGAATTCAAATGTTATAAAAATGGCCTGATATGTCGTATTGACGTAATATTGGTCACTAAATTCAAATCTAACGTCTGAATTGCTCATGTATCTATACGATTTCAAGGTCCTAAAGGAGCAGAATCAAATATATAAGAAGCCTTAAGCCTAGCATAACCTAACGGATTAAATCATAAAAAAGGAGAAGAGGAGAGACTTTTTGTATCTGGTTGTCATATAAAACTTTATTGTAGGTGAAGTGTTAAGATATGAATCAGTAAAGTAAAAAATTTTTAAGATATATAATCAATTTAAATTTTTTCTAAGAATTCAAATTTAATATTGTTTTTGGAAAATTTCAATAAAAAAAGTAAAAATTTAATACTTGCATAAGAATGAATAATTTGCATAATAGTTTTCTCTCGCAATCAACATGCCCATGAAAATATGCGAAATTTTTCGAGTTATCTTTTCTTTCAGAAATTTTTATTAGTGTGCATTTATGGAAATTATAATTTATCAGCCCGTATATGCTAAGTGAGTTGTTTACTGACCTTCAAAGTTTTATTTTAATAACTAAAAACTATACTTCAACCTGTTTTTGAGTCGTTAAAATTTTCAATGTCATAAAAATATTCTTCATCATTTTTACACCCCAAGCTGGACTCACGTTAATCAAGCACCCCAAGCCGTGAGTGGCAAGGAGACTCACGTTAATCCAGCACTCTGAGTCGTAAGATGCAAGGGGACTCACACTTACCAAGAACCCAGAGTCATTGGAGGTAAGGGGGCTCATGTTAACTAAATACCCCAAGTTGAAAAAAGCAATATTCCATAAATCGAATGTATAAATTGCAAGATAACTTTTCACCATTTTGAGCCCATTTTTGGACGCTAACTGAATTCAATAGATGTATGAGAAAATCAGATGTCATATTTGGATTTAGTGACTAAAAATACAACGGAATATGTATGTCTCGTTATTATTGCTAACTTCACCAATTTTGAGACCATTTTTGGACCTCAATTCTAAATCAATGAGTGTACGAGCAAATTAGATATCATATTTGGATTCATTGCCCTAAAAATACATCTGAATGCATGTCTGGTCAATAGTAAATCAATAGAAAATGCAATAGTATTTTTTTTCTCGGATTAATCAATTTTTTTATCACAGTATTTGCGTAAAATGGCCATTTAAAATATACGTTTCTAAAATATGGCTCGACAGTTCTTTCCTAAATTTTCTTATGATGATTTAAAAAAGAAATATGGTGATCTGATGATATTTGAGGTCTGTAGGTATTTTTGAACAGAAATTTTTTTTTTCTATCTACTGTGCGCCACCCCATTGACTTTAGCACTTCACCTACAATAAAGTTTTATATGACAACCAGATACAAAAAGTTTCTCCTCTTCTTGCAGAATTTAAACGTGGACGAGAGCATCGAAGATGACCCTCGCTCCGGCCAGCCGACGACGTCTACGATTGAAGAAAACATCGGCAAAGTGTGCGATCTCATATTAAAAGCCCGTAGATTAACTATCAGGGAGATTGCAGACTTTATAAGCATCTCCTATGAATGAACACAAAACATCATTGCCAGCTAACTCGGATTTTCTAAGGTTTCCGCTAGGTGGGTCCCCAGATTGCTTTCACGATTTTTCACGACTGTTTGGAGATGTTTGAGGCGGATCCGTAAGATTTTCTTAACAGGTTGTGACAATTGACGAAACCTGGGTTTACCACTATACTCCAGAGTAAAAACAACAATCCAAGCAGTAGAAAAAATCTGGCAAACCGACCCGACAAAGAAAGCGAAAGCAATTCTGTCGCCTGGAAAAGTGATGGCGTCAGTTTTTTGGGATGCTAAAGGTATTATTATAGTTGACTACCTTCCCAAAGGCGAAACAATAAACTCGAATTACTATTGCACACTTTTGCTTTGTTTACGTCAAAAAACTAAAGCGAAACACCCAGGATTACTTAGAAAGAAAGTTTTGTTCCATCAGGACAACGCTCGCGTTCACACGTCTGATGAGTCTATGGCTCAAATTCGTGATTGTGGTTTCGAATTGCTGCCCCACATGGCTTATTCTCCTGATTTGGCACCTTCGGACTTTCATCTGTTTCCAAACCTCAAAAAACACCTCCGTGGCCAGAAATTTTCATCAAATAAAGAAGTTGAAGCTGCAGTTAACCAGTATTTTGAAGACCTTGAGGAATCTTTTTTTTCAAACAGGTGTGGAAGCTTTGGAAAGCAGGGGGAAGAAGTGCATAGAGCTAGGTGGAGATTATGTCGAAAAATAAAAATATCTTTGTAAGGTAGTTACATTAAATGCATTAATAATCAATTCAAAATCAGTTCGAAAATTCATATTAATTTTACCATTTATTCCAACCTTTATTGCTAAACTGCGAAGAAATTTGCACTGCACTGCTTTAATCTTAGTAATATATGATAAAGTACTATGATGTCCAGACTGAAATAGCATGTTTCAAACCTGAGCGAAACATTGAACAATATAACAATTTAAAAGTTCCAAGTGGCATTTGATTACTATGTCTAATAAGAAACACTAAGTTTTTATTCCTAGTTTCAGTATACAGTATTTAAGTATATTTAGCTTGGCCACCTACTATACATAGGTAGTAGTTGGTGTGTGCAAAACTGTAATAACGTCATCGACAGCACTACCGCATTGCAAAAATGTGCTGTGAAATACAAATGTATGTTTCGAGACTTGGACAATATTGAAGGATATTACGATATCCTTGCTGATATCGATCCAAAAAAATAATTCCTATTCAGTCGGGGATGTGACCGATAAAAAAAGCAGTACACCTCTTACCAAATGATAACTAGAAGCACTTTTTAACATTTAAATTAAAGCCGTTAATTTCTGACTAATAACACAAACCAAACAAATCTTCTTGAAGTCGTCCCATATTACTAATATTTTCAAACCTTTTGTACATCTTTCGGCTACGCTCCATCAGAAGATACTCTAAATCACTAACTATATCGCCAGTATAATTATGGAATATTATTTACAGTTACACTGGCTATTAATAGTATATATAATAATATAATTCATTCACAGAACTACTTAATTTATTCAACCCAAAAATAGATATTCTATTTAAAAACGATAGTAGCGATGAAGTAAGACTAAATTCTTATTTATTTATTTATTCTATCAGTATTTTCAGGTTTATTGAAATTTTGGTATGAACACGAATATAATCTCATATGTATTTTTAAATAGGTTCAAATTTGCTGGATATCCAAAAAGCCTTCGACGGATTAACGGACTATTATATAAACTACTGACATTACACAACCTACCACTATACCTATTACATTACTACATACATGAATGCAAAATGGAGGAGTTAGAATGTGCGAAATAAAAAATATATACGTATAGAAATTTCACACCTGCTGGTTGCGTGCTCAAAGTGTGCTGAAATTCAGTCAAGCGCCGACGAGCTTAAACCAACAAGGCAACAAATTCCTGTACAAATACAGGTATAAACAAGTTAAAAATAGATAATCAAGCAAAAGCCTAGCAATTGGTTGAACATTTCAGTCAATATAAATTAATTTATGTCGTAAATAATATAACTTCTACGTAAAAGTGTACACAGTGTATATTAAAAAAGTTTAGTAAAGTGTTTAAAAACTTTTCTTTCGTCTAGAGAAATGTAAAAGGAAATAAAAAAAAATCTTATTAACACACATATAATATATATGTATAAAATAGGTTAAGGTATTTGTAAATATATATATACCAGTATATAATAAACTGTAAATAAACAACATTTGTATATAGAGTGAATGGATATATATATATATATATATATATATATATAATATATATATATATATATATATATATATAGATATAAATATATATATATATATATATATATATATATATATATATATAATATATATATATATATATATATAATATATATATATATATGGTATATATATATATATATGGTATATATATATATATATATATATATATATATATATATATATATATATATATATATATATATATATATAGAGGGAATGTGACTAAAAGAGCAATAACCAACCATGCACCTCATAAAAATCGAGCTGGATTTTCTAAAATACTATTTTTAACAGCAAACTGGAAACCCAACCTACTTGAAAATAAACATCAATAACAATTTTTTCTTCATAAAGCAACAAATAAAACTGTCATAAATATAAAAACGGAAATGATCAAATGACATATTTGAGGTTAAGCTACCACCCATCAGGCAGAACACCAGTCAGCTGAAAGGCCAAATTGTAAATGCGTGTGCTGTCTATCATACCGTATTTACAGAACTAAACCATATGTATCTAAATCTTGAAATACTATATTATCACGAAAAGGGAATTTGAACAAATATTTAATGAAATAACAACAATAATTAAAAGGTAATATATCTATTTTTACTTCTCTCTCTAAGGAAAGTATAGCATTCGTAAAAATCGCCCTTCGACATTTCCGCACTTCTTTAAGTTTCATGGTCGTCAGAGCACGAGGAACGCAGTTTCCATTTTCCGTCAGTCTGCGGATACCATAACCCTCGATGAAAATGACACATCGACTTTTAAGGTTTGAATTTATAGTTTTTAAGCGACGCCATTTCAAATGAATAGAATAAAATAGATAAGATCAATAAATGTATTGTAGTTTCTACAATATTACCAAAACAAGAAGAAATAAGATATCGATTTCTAATATAATACACACATAATACAAGAACTAGGAAAGGAATCTAGAGTTTTTAACTAATATTGCTTCAACAAAAGATGTCTGAGGGTGGGGGTCGATAAGTTTTGTATAGTTACTCGGTGGTAAATAGAGTCCTGGGCAAATCATTGCAAAGGAATGAGGATCTCCATGTAAAAGACTGCTTGAAAAGGGCTCAATTGAATGACAAACTGAACTTTGTATGGATGTGAAGTATTAGCGTGACTTGTGTTCCTAGCAAGCATCACTTTGGGAGGAATTAAGCGGGCTACATCCATCGAATCCTTTTCATGAAAATACTTGTAGAACAGACTCAAGTCGCCAACCATGTTCCAGGAAATCAAGGTTGCCGGTTAGTTCTGGGTCTCCAATTAGGCGAAAACCTCTCTTTTAAAGAGAATGGAACAAATACTGTGTATGTCTGGGAGTAGATCCCCTAACATGGGAGCAGTATTCCATCGTTGATGGAATATGAGCTTTATACAGAATTAACGGTTGTTTTTGGAGTGTATAGCTTTCTAGTTCGAAATAAATGCTCCCAAATTAACGCTCAGCAAATTGAGCGACGATTCCAGAGGAGTGGAGTTCCCGACATAACTATGTTCAACAAAGTTAACTTTTTAAAAAAAATCTGTCATCTGGGTTTTTATAGCGTTAAATTCTACTTGGTTACCATCATCCCAAGATAGAATTTCTTCCAGGTCTTTGCTAAGTTGAATGACTTCCTTCTGTCTGCGAAGGAGCCGATTTTTAAGCATTTAAAGTGAATAAAGAAATATCTATACTGTCATCTGCAAAACCGTAGATTGGATGCCTGGTCCTTTCTAGCAGATCGTTAATGTAAACGAGAAACAGAGCAAAAAACGCTCGCCAAGGAAAGATATACACACGTTTTCGGTCAAACCAAGGCGTGCCATTGAAAGGGCATTTCTTCGAGAAAGGGATGTAAACCTCCATACCAGCTGAAATAATATCGGAAACCCACTTAGCGCAGTCAGATGGGTCGTTGGATCCAAAACAAGTGTCTAACCAAGGAGAAATTCTGTTGCTGCTCTGTCATTGAAAGTAGTGTATTGCCGGAAGAAACTAACGGCACATTTACGGTGACAGTGCAAATTTGTCCATTGGTGGTTAAAAATAAGTCAACAAGACCGGCAAACCCTCCGTGGATAAGCTGAGTAAAGCCACAACTGATAGAATGATTCATGGTGATACTTAAACCAATTGATGTTGTGGACATTAAAGTCACCCAAAATGGCCACTTCGGCATTTGGATATTAATCTGTAAATGGTCGATGGTGTCTGTAAGAGAAACGAAAAGTGTTCTATAGTTAGTATCACTTGGGGGTCGACAGAGGCAGTAGATAAATCTTGTGGTTTATTAAGTCGTTTGTTTTTAACCACATAACATCAAAGTTTCAGGGCTCCAGATTCTCCTCTCCTTGTTGTTTATTGTTTCCAATTTGACTAGAAGTCATTTTACAACTTTATTTTCTCTTAGCATAATATGTAAAATATTATGTTATAACGCTTGTATTAACTTTTTCTTTTGTTATAAGCAAAACTTTTTTAAACTCAAATGAATTTGTAAAATAAAAATATTTGTTAATTTACATAAAGTTTATATCTTTTTTTATATTAATGTAGTAGTAGCCACGTTGTGAACGAGTGAAAAATATTTTTATGTTACTTGAGATAACTAATAAATATCCTATGTAAAATATTTTTATTTTTATCGGTAATCGACCTCTAAATTTTATCTACAATAAATATTAGTAACACTTATCAATTCAATAAATAATTATATATAATATATATAATAAAATCTTCTCAAATGACATATAACTGAATTTTCTCCTCCGCCAAGCTACTCCTCGGCTAATTGTCCAGCTATTTCTCTACAAAATTCTCCACATAGCATACATTCTTTTACTCCCGTAGGCATATTATTCCATTCTGCTTTGCATTTCCAACTATTTTGAAATTTTAAAAAAATTGTACCATTCCTTTAAGTACTTCTTTTGCAAATATAAGTAGTGCAGTCAATATTTTTTTTAGTTCATACTATAATCATGTCCCTTTATACAACATTTTTGTTAAATTGTGTAATGAAATAACCGGTCAAGTGCAAGTTGGACTTGCGCAATTAGTGCTCCGTACGTTGATTGCTTTTAAAACAAAAAATAATATTACAGAGGTATAAAATGATCAATGATTTCACAAAACACATCCCAAATGAGTTTTCAACAAAGTTATTTTACCGATCTTTACTGAAAACTGATGATATATATATATATATATATATATATATATATATATATATATATATATATATATATATATATATATATATATATATATAAGTATATATATATATATATATATATATATATATATATATATATGTATAAACCTCAGCGAAACCGTCCATCAAGGGACTTCAAGCTAACACGGGACACCCGAAAAACCACTACTACATATATATATATATATATATATATATATATATATATATATATATATATATATATATATATATATATATATATATATATATATATATATATATATATATATATATATATACATATATATATATATATATATATATATATATATATATATATATATATATATATATATATATAAACGAAAATAATGGTCATTTCAAAAACATCCCGGTTGCAAACAGATATTCGTGATTACGATCAATTGATAGAACAAGTAAACAAATTTAATACCTAGGTTGTTGTGTAACTAATGCTTTGAATCCTGAAGTTGAGCTACAAGTTGAAATGGCTAGAGCGGTTTTTCTCACAATGAGATACCTCCTAACGGAGGATACTTGTTATCATTTTGTAAAGGTCTATATATATCCAGTGCTTTTATATGGAGTTGAGGCATGGATCTTGGGAGTTCGATCAATGAATCATTTGGAGTCTTTCGAATTAAGGGTCATGAGCAGAACATTGAAGATCTCATGGACAGAGCGTGTCACTAATGAAGATGTACTTCGTCGAATAGGTAGAGAAAGAGAACTATTGTCATCTACTAAAAGACAAAAAACTCGTTACTTGGGACATATTTATAGGGGTCCACGTTACTCACTGCTCCGGTTGTTGATGGAAGGGAAAATTGAAGGGAAAATAGGTGTGGGGCGTCGAGAATGTTCCTGGCTGAAAAACATACGAGATTGGATAGGTCTGGATACCCATACTTTATAAAGAATTGCCCAGGATAGGGAAGAATTCGCCGTGATTACAGCCCAACTTCAGTAATGGAGATGGCACTATATATATATATATATATATAATATATATATATATATATATATATATATATATATATATATATATATATATATATAAATATATATATAAATGTAGTCAAATTGGAAACAATAAACAACAAGGAGAGGAGAATCTGGAGCCCTGAAACTTTGATGTCATGTGGTTAAAAACAACGACTTAATAAACCACAAGGTTTATCTACTGCCTCTGTCGACCCCCAAGTGATACTAACTATAAAACACTTTTCGTTTTTCTTACAGACACCATCGACCATTTACAGATTAATATCCAAATGCCGAAGTGGCCATTTTGGGTGACTTTAATGTCCACAACATCAACTGGTTTAAGTATCACAATGAATCATTCTGTCAGTTGTGGCTTTACTCAGCTTATCCACGGAGAGTTTGCCGGTCTTGTTGACTTATTTTTAACCACCAATGGACAAATTTGCACTGTCACCGTAAATATGCCGTTACATTCTTCCGGCGATACACTACTTTCAATGACAGAGCAGCAACAGAATTTCTCCTTGATTAGACACTTGTTTTAGATCCAACGACCCATCTGACTGCGCTAAGTGGGTTTCCGATATTATTTTAGCTGGTATGGAGGTTTACATCCCTTTCTCGAAGAAATGCCCTTTCAATGGCACGCCTTGGTTTGACCGAAAACGTGTGTATGTGTTTCCTTGGAGAGCGTTCTTTGCTCTGTTTCTCGTTTACGTTAACGATCTGCTGGAAAGGACCAGGCATCCAATCTACGGTTTTGCAGATGACAGTTAGATATTTCTTTATTACTTTAAATGCTTAAAAATCAGCTCCTTCGCAGACAGAAGGAAGTCGTTTAACTTAGTAAAGACCTGGAAGAAATTCTATCTTGGAATGATGGTAACCAAGTAGAATTTAACGCTATAAAAACCCAGGCAACAGATTTTTTTAAAAAAGTTAACTTTGTTGAACATAGTTATGTCGGGAACTCCATTCCTCTGGAATCGTCGCTTAATTTGCTGAGCCTTAATTTGGGAGCAATTATTTCGAACTAGAAAGCTATACACTCCAAAAACAACTGTTAATTCTGTATTAAGCTCGTATTCCATCAACGATGGAATACTGCTCCCATGTTAGGGGATCTACTCCTAGACATACGTTGTATTTGTTCGATTCTCTTTAAAAGAGAGATTTTCGCCTAATTGGAGACCCAGAACTAACCGGCAACCTTGATTCCCAGGAACATGGTTGGCGACTTGAGTCTATTTTACAAGTATTTTCATGAAAAGGATTCGATGGATGTAGCTCGCTTAATTCCCAAAGTGATGCATGCTAGGAACACAAGTCACGCTAATACTTCACATCCATACAAAGTTCAGTTTGTCATTCAATGGCACCCTTTTCAAGCAGTCTTTTACATGGAGATCCTCATTCCTTTGCAATGATTTGCCCAGGACTCTATTTACCACCGAGTAACTATACAAAACTTATCGACTCCCACCCTCAGACATCTTTTGTTTGTACGATCAATGAATCGTTTGGAGTCTTTCGAATTAAGGGTCATGAGCAGAACATTGAAGATCTCATGGACAGAGCGTGTCACTAATCAAGATGTACTTCATCGAATAGGTAGAGAAAGAGAACTATTATCATCTACTAAAAGACAAAAAACTCGTTACTTGGGACATATTTATAGGGGTCCACGTTACTCACTGCTCCGGTTGTTGATGGAAGGGAAAATTGAAGGGAAAATAGGTGTGGGGCGTCGAGAATGTTCCTGGCTGAAAAACATACGAGATTGGATAGGTCTGGATACCCATACTTTATAAAGAATTGCCCAGGATAGGGAAGAATTCGCCGTGATTACAGCCCAACTTCAGTAATGGATATGGCACTATATATATATATATATATATATATATATATATATATATATATATATATATATATATATATATATAAATATATATAAATGTATATATATATATATATATATATAATATATATATATATATATATATATATATATATATATATATATATATATATATATATATATATATATATATATATATATATATACATATATATATATATATATATATATATATATATATATATATATATATATATATATATATATATATATATATATATATATATATATATATATACCAGATAGATTATTAAAGGTAATGCACTACTGATAATTTTCGTTCAATCTACACCCTGTGGAGAATATTCCAGAATTTTTTGAACATTTTTTGATGAGTACATTTTGAAATTAGGAGGAGGACAGCGACTCTTCGCGATTTTTTAAAAATAATACAAAGAAAAGTGTGCGCAAGTGTTATATTATATATATATTTGAACTCGGGTTTTTTTAAGCTTTCATTGGACAGTGAAAATTTAACTTTAAAAACTACACGGCTCTAATGAGACCATCAATTTCTATATTAGTACCAGATTTCAACTTTCTATGTCAAATAGTTTCGGAAAAAATCTGGTGTGACCGACAGACGGACAGACAAGCAGACTGACAGACAAACAGATGGAAAGGCACCGAAGTGATCTTGTAAGTGTTCGTATGGAATACTAAAAATAACATAATTTTAAGATTCCTTAGAATTAAAAATATAAACAAACATTGAAGGTTGCGTGCAATTATTTGGAAATGCTTGTAAGAATGATTACGAACTAATATTATCAGTAAATTATTTTTAGAAAATATGACAAATAATCACCAAAGTTGCATTTTTTAATTGTCATATTTTCTAAAAATAATTTACTGATAATATTGGTATCTAATTCTTACAAGCATTTCCAAATAATTACACGCAACCTTCAACATTTTGAGTATTTTATTTAGAGAATACACTGCAGTGTTGTATTCAGCTACTGAAATCGCAAATTGGAACATTGATAATATTTGTTTCTTTACTTTCCCTTTCAAAAATTTTATATTTATCTGCAAACCGAAGGAACATCGGTCAGCTGATTTGAGTATGTGTTTTCCTACACAATAAAATTTCGAATGAAAATAATAATGGAATACATGTAAAATTTTAATATTTGCATATTGAAAGTATTCTATTTCAATTTAAATCATCAAATCTGGTAAATAAATTGTTGTTAGATACATACATATCGATTACTTCTCACTCATTCTCCTTTAAATAGACAAAACGGTTAAAAATATTCTGTGATAAAGTAATTATTTTCAGCTATAGAACAGAAAAAAAAAATCTCTATAAGTTGCTAATAACTGCTTTATAGTTTTAGGGGGAGGGTTTATTTAACGGTTAATAAATAATAAATAAATAATTTGGCCAATATTTCAGCTTATACATGTAAATACAAAAGCAGAATGTTAAAACGGTGGTTAAGGTCTAGCATGGGTTTCCAACCTAACCACCCTTATAAAATAAGATTACACCCAGAATAAAATAAATAATTTTTATGGCAATGTGTGTAAAAGAACGTTGGCAGGTAGGCAGCTTTATGCCTTGGAATTGAAAAAAGATGTCGATGGGGCGTTATCCTCTGGCGGATGTCACTTAGCTTAGTCAATTCATCGTATAAATGTCTCTGTTGTTTCTATATAGTTATTTTAAACGTCAATGTTGCTAGATTCAAAGTAAATCTCTTTAACGTAGAACGTTTAGAAAAATGACAGTTATGTAATCAAATTTAAACCTGCCATAGCTATGTATATCTGAGACAGGTTTTGCAAGCTATTCCTATTTTGTATGATCAGTCCTGGATAAAACAAGGTATCTCCATATGCCACATTAGAGAGTAAAAGAGGGAATCAACCTTAGCTTAGCATCATCACTGAGTTGATATTTATATCTATATAAAAGTTTGAGCTTAGAATATAATTTATGTAATAAAAATGATGTATGGAGATCAATTCTTAGGTTTAAGTCAAGGGAAATACTCAAACTTTTCCTAATTTCAGAAGAAATTAGAGCCATAAATAAGTATTTTACTTTTGATGCCATTAAGGATTAGCCCATGTGCTCCTAACAATTAATATATAGTTTCGAGATGTCTGTTAATACGCTGACGCGCAAGTCAAACATCATTTTGGGTAGAGGAAATATAGATATTGTTGACAATGGTGATGATCATGAGAAAAATCAGCCTTATATAAAGGGAAGGATCCCAACATACTACGTTGGGACACTTCTTTGTTAGATGATAAAATTTTGGATGAATTCTTCGAAGGAATAAGTAGGATAAATTTCCATTAATGCAATTGCAGTCCTACTATCACCGTAATATTTTATTTTTTAGTAAAACTGAAAAATTAAAGATCAAATGCTTTGCTATAGTTAAGTAAGTAATAGGGGGCAGGAATGTTTATCTTCGTCGAAGGCTTTAAACAAATCGTCCTTGACATGAAGCAACGGAGCGGTACTATTATGGGTCGATACGAATTCCAGATTATGTTAATGGTAAAATATGACTTTCTTAAGCATGTGGACTGGACTGCCCAAAAAGATTCCTTTCCAAAATTTTAGACATTGTGCAAAGTATGCTTATTGGTCAAGAATAAGACTTCCCAGAAGGATTACTTATCTTTGAAACCGGGATAATATTAAATGTTTTCTACAACGTAGGAAATTTATGTTTAGTTGGACAACAAGTTATTTGAGCCAAGCGATATAGTTACTATATATTGCCTGGCTTTTAATACCATCCCCTTTGGCATTAAACGTAATTTGTGCTATAATTTTTTCAACCTTCCGCTCATTATTTGGGACGAAATTAAGCTGACCTTTAATACCTTCATAGATTTAATTCGAATGTAACTAGTAACTTAGTAACTAGACATATCATAGGCAATTATTTAACGAATCGGGTCACTAAAATAGCAGGGTAAATTGTGAGTTATAGAAGAAAGATTTAAATATCTTAAGGTACACCAAAAACTCTTGGAGTCAGTTTTAAATTAAAAGTTTAAATAAGCTTTTTTTTTTCGTTTCGCGCAGCCGTTGCCACTAAATTTCTAATTTACTTATGCCATGTAATACTTTGATGATTAAGTTTCTTTTATATCTAGGTAATGGCCCTTTTTTCAGGTAACCATATATTTAAGGTTATTCGTCATCGAGGGTACCCTGTACATGAAGATATCTACACAGAAGCATGAATATGTAAAAAAAACTCTGTATTACTATTAAAAGTATTTAACATATCATCCATGCTCTCTAGACTAAAAATATTTCCCATTGGATATATAGAAATTACTAATAAACAAATTATAATTAAGATTAGAATAATTCCGACAACTTCTTTATGTATCTTAAAATAACTAGGCAATTGCCTGCCATCTGACATATCAGTGACATTTATTTTGATAAATAAACCTACAGAGGCACAGAAAGCACTACATCTAGTAAAGTATGAGACTATCTGTTGCACTAATTGGCTCTGTTATCATCTGATGAAAAGTATTTACAAAATTATTAAAAATAACATATACTTCTTTAAATTTACTAATGAAATCTATACTTTAGTTAACTTCGAAAAACACGTAGTCAAATTAGGGCAAAAAATTTGTCAATATCGATTCAGGATCGCCCAAAGACAAAATAAGATTTGCGCTTGTAGGTCTATACAACATACCCAAACATTCCTACATTCATTTTAATGCTAGTTTAGAGGGATTCTAGAACACTAAAACCAATATGAACAGGTAATCTTTCGACAATCTTTGACATAGAATGCAACACTTCACTTCTACTAACATGGTCTTGTCCGACAAACCGATATCTCGGAATGCTTATAGCATAGTCTGTAATTTCTAAATGAAATCATGGTCAGACAACCCTATGACATCAATCTGCTCATTATCTAAAAAATCTGAAAATACATCATAGCTAAAAAATAGTGATCTTATATTAAAGTAAGAGAAGATGAACACACTATTCTACTGGAGGTTGCTATTTGATTCTGGCTTTTTTTTTACGAATAACTGCTCTGATAAGTTTGAAAAAAATATTTTCAATATGTCATTGAGGAAAATTAAACTCATCATATAGAGATCTTTATCAATTAAATTAGTATGTTTTCTGAATTAAATAATAAATTTACATACATATTTCTATTATTTTGGGAAAAGCAAATCTGATCCTTCCCATTTATGTTCCCTATAAATATTATTTCCCAGATATATTCAACATAAAGTATTAGTAATTATTATAGTAATGAACAGGTAAAACCGTTCCAATTAAAATAGCACACACACACACCGAGGCACGCACGCACGCATAGTGTAATAAACACATAACAATAAATACATTACACTTATGATCCACATAGTATGCTTTTTAGTTGCTTACAAGTGTGGTAGAAAAGTTCCCAACTTGTTACGAACAATTAATATAATTGTTTGTAAACCGTCTGTACATAACAACTAGTAATTACAAGTTCTTAAAATTCTATTGACACACTTTTGAGAGACAGTCAAATTGCTGCCAGTGGTATTTGGTAAATTTCTTCAGCAAACCTAAGATACTGTCTAATTTGTGTCTCCTCGGTACAAAAAAATGGTTTAAAATACCGATAAGTCATCAATACATTTTATCATGGTAATTAAATCATATTAATAATATTTACAAAAGTACTGTTCTGTAATAATTCAACGTACACGTTATGTGTTTCTGATTTTGTGAGTATAATAACCGTACATATTTGAACAGTTAATAATTTGCAATAAGAGATACTTAATAAATATATAATAAGTTTTCTTATTTTTCAGTCACTTGGATAAATAAAATATTCTTATTGAGTAAGTAGAAAACGGGCTAATATTTTCAATATTAGTATAGTATTTAAGAAATTTGACGGTGGTTTAAATTTTTATTCCCTAGTTATCTAACAAATAGTTTTATTTTTGGGTGACTGCAGACGGATTAAATATTTATAAAATATTTATATAGACATTGGTCAAAATAAGTAAAACGGGCCACCTGAAAATTTTTTTTTTCTTGAATTTCAAAGATATTTTTAGATAGAAGAACAAGTACCTTTTTACATCGTAATTTTTTTTTTTGCAATACTTCAATTATTTTGCGAATAATAGCTAGTTGAATATTTATGTACAGAACTTTTCATCTATTCATATTTTGGAAACGAATAGAGATAATTGAGTTTTTTTTTTTTTTTGTTAAATGAAACTAAATTTTTATACTTTTCAGTTGAATTAATGCGGTTGTTAAAATTTAATTTGTTGTGAGTCCACGACCGCGGTCGAGGCCGCGTGTTATCAGAAAAATATTAATAACTTTTTAAATATAAGAGTTTACTAATTTTTTTTTTTCACTTACTCAGTGGCGTTTTAAACGCACTAAAAGAGGGAAATCTCATTTTCGAGTGAAACCGAGAACATGGTTTAAGACGCAATTGCTTAAAAAAATTGTTTATAACTTTAACAAATTAAATTTTTACATAAATCTCATGAATTCAACTAAAAAAATAAAACATCTACCTTCATTTAAAAAAAGATAACTCAATTATCTCTGTTCACTTCCGAAAAATGAATAAACGAAAAGTCCTATACATAAATATTCAACTAGCGATTATTTGTAAAATAATTGAAGTTTTGCAAGAAAAATTTAGGGGGTTAAAAGGGACTTGTACCTCTATCGAAGAACATAGTTATCTTTGAAATTCAAAAAAAAAAAAAATTTCAGATGGCCGGTTTTACTTATTTTTACACACATCTAAAGCAATCATTAAGAATTAACAGTTTACCGGAAGGTAAAATTAGATATGAAATATATCCGAAGATACTAGATTAAGAGTAGGTGTGTGTGTGTACGTTTGATTCAGATTTGAAATTTTACCGTCTTGCGACAAAAATCGCTGACTTTTAATAATTGTCGCAATATATTTGCCAAATTTCCTGTAGTGAACCTACTACTTGTATATTATTTGAATGATGCGGATAATATTTTGGTTTTAATTGTTTAAGTATTTTTAAGATTTTACACTTTGGCTGTTCTTTATTATTTTAACTACAATTACATTTTGTAGAACAAATTGTATAACGCGTACTCATTGATTTAAGGAGATCCTTACATAAAAAAAATTTTACGTAGGTTTTAGCTCTTGCATAAGTAAGAAATGTTGATGGGACTTTTCTACTTTTCTTTCCTTCATCACAGTATAGTAGATTTGTAATACATAAAAACTTATAACTGGCACGAATGATTACTGAAATATTTCTTAGATTCCTTTTTATCATAGCAACAATGTTTAATAAGTTTTTCAAATTTGATCGTGGAGATTTTTAAATATGTAACATACTGTGAGAGAGCTCACCCCCCCCTATAAATGATATAAAATATTTCTGTATTTCAAATTCTGACCAATGTTGGGTATCATATCACTTATAAGAAAATATAAATAATGCTGTAGATTGTATCAACCGTATCTCCGACATTTATTAAATACTTATAACAAGGGCCGCTGAACGTGTCAAATTAAGCGGTGTGACATATTTTAAAATAAATTAAATTTCCCCATATCGTTTCAATACAATGCAATCTAAGAATGTATTGTAATAGGTGTGTCTTAAATTTGTCTTAAATCGCTGGCGCAAGTGACCATTTTGTTAAACCATATTTGAAAACGTAACGTGTATCGTCGCTATGCTGTTATGTACTTTAAATAATATAGGGGGAGGCGGAGCACATTGATGCGAGGGGTACAATGATACAACAACAATATCTGAATCTTGAGAACCGTTATTCGATTCGCGACATCACTAAAACATGTCCAGGGATGTTTGAGTAAAATATTTGCGACCCAGCCTTCGGCTAATTAGCCGTTGGCTTTTGGCGAGAGTAAATATGTTTTTAGCGTGATCAACTATGAAAATGAAGTAAAATGTAAAAGTGATCCAACTCTGGTTAAGATTAGGAATCGACGTGATTTTTAATAATTTAAGTGGTTTTATTAATAATGGTTTTTTTGAAAATGACCATTGATGTCCATTGGGGTACGTTGATACACTAAGACACGGGGTACACTGATATATATATATATATATATATATATATATATATATATATATATACCATATATATATATATATATATATATATATATATATATATATATATATATATATATATATATATATATATATATATATATGGTATATACATATAATATATCTCCCTTGGTATGGACCACTTAAAAAAATACAAGAAAAATATATTTTTATATAATGGTAATAACAGTGTAATCAACAATTTGGGACATTAAGTATATGTTCACTTTTTTATGAAAACTATATATTATATATATATATACATTAATATATATATATATATATATATATATATATATATATGTATATACATATATATTTATATACATATATATTTATATATATATAAATTATATATATATATATATATATATATATATATATATATATATATATATATATATATATATGTATGCCCCTTTGGTGTATAATAGTGCCCCAGTATAAATATACTGGTAAGAAATACAACATTTAAGCTGCAACTTTGCAACACCGTATTGAAAAGTTTCGACAACCTGTTAAAGGAAATGAAGCGTCAACTTCTAATAAATATGGGTCTAAGTATACTGCGCTGACTGAATATTTATTGAACTGTAGTAAAATGGACTACGAGTTGTTTTTGCAGCAAGTCTTAATTTTCGACCTATGAAAATTGCATCCAGAACCCTGGAAAAAAATAAATATGCTGGAGAAATTGGCCGACAGGATTTAGAAAGAGGAATCAGGATCTAAGCCTCAGAAAGCCAGAAAGTACGAGCTTAGCAAGAAATGTCGGGTTTAATAAAACCGCAGTCTCTGCCTTGTTTTATAATCATGAACGTGTAATGATGCGGTACAAATTTATTCCTGATCATATAATAAATCTGGAAGAAACTGGGATTAACACAGTCTTGCATACACCTAAAGTTTTAGCTGAAAAGAAGCAAAGACAAGTAGGACAAATTGTTTCAAGTGAACGATGAGAACTAGTAACGTATTGTGGAATAGTTACTGCAACAGGTGTTGCTCTTCCTCTTGTGTACGTCTTTCCACGAGTCCATTACAAAGAGCCTTTTTTGAATGGTGCTTCGGAAGGGTGTCTAGGTTTGGCAAACAAAAGTGGCTGGATGACTACTGAATTGCACCCTCAAAAGTCATATTCAGAGCCAGACTTTATGCAGGACAATCTCAGTCTAATCATATGTGACAACCACGAGTCTTACAAGCGGTCAACTATTGCCGTGACAATGGTATTGTCTATTTGTCTCTTCCACTACACACGTCACACAAGCTGCAACCTTTAGACGTCAGCATTTTTGGCTCTTTTCGAGGCAAACTGAAAATCGCTTTTAACTCTTGGCACATTCGAAATATAGGAAAGATTGTGTCCATAGATAATATTGCTGAACAAACAAAATCCGCTTTCCTAGAATCTTTTCGCAAAGAATATTACAAGTGGGTTTTCAAGACCAAGCATTTGGTCATTTAATAGACTTGCATTTGGAGATGACAATTTCGCACCAATAGAAATATTCGATTCGAGTTCTCAAACTAATGCTGACATTGTGGATGTGACAAATGATGAACAAAGAGAACATCCAGATTTTGTGAACGTGGATGTTAACCAAAGTGAGGAAGTTGCCGAAAACTGTGAAGATGACGAGATATCAGTTGATAAATCTGCTAATGTCGTTCCGTCCAGCTCTTTGTTAGTATTGTCTCCTGAAGTAGTTAGATCATGATACTTCCTCGTCGAAGAAAGGAAGAGAGAAAGGGAAATCCAGAGTCTATGCTTATATGCCCGAAAAGAATAGATTACAGGAACTGCACGAAGAGAAACAAAGAAAACGGCAAGTTAAAAAGATGAAGCAAAAGAGTTGAAAACATCAAAAAATGTCTTGGCTTTAACGGAAACTACAAAAACTAAGAAGAAAATATGTCATTGTTCACAATCTGACTCCAATACCGCCCAGAATGAATCTGTGAAATTAAGTGATGACGACAAAGATTTTGAAGTTGCATCTGATCCAGAAGATGAAGATATATATTTTGATGTTCTCAATCATGAAACTATAAATGTTGAAGATTTTTTACTCATTAAACTTGCAAAGAAAGAAACTGCCGTTACTACATAGGTCATTTCTAAATATAATTTGACCGATTATCAAGTGTCACATCTCAGGAAAAAATCAAGATCTTGTGTGTTTGTGTGTCAGTGTAGAAGACAAGGCAAGCGTCGATTTCAAAGTTATTGTTTTGCAGTTGCCAAAGCCAAACTTCTCAAAGGGCACATCTTTATACTTTTTCTATTGACTTAGTGACTATAATATGCAATAGACGGACGCTAAACGTTAAATTATCCTATTTTTTATAAAAGCATTTATTAAAATTACTATTTTTGAGTACATAATGTCAATTCCTGTATTTTTTAAGCTTTTCCAAAGTTTTTTTTTTGTTAAATGGATAGGTGTTTGAGGAAAGATTAATATAAGTCTTTATGTTTTGTTAAAAAAAACTGCCATAAAGTCTATGGGAGTGTGAAACACTGTTAATTTTGATACTATGATTTCCCATAATCAAAATTGATGTTTTCAATAAATGTTTGTGATTTAATTCACCATTCTCATACAATTTACTTTATATCAAGGAAAGGAAATCCAAGGAAAAACACCACCTACTATTCCCATAGTGCAGTCAAGGATGACCGATGTTATCTTCAGAGAGCATGTCATAAAGCGTATTTTAATGAAGCTATACACCAAAAAGGCTTCTGGTGCTGACGGAATACCTGCCGTAGTTCTCAAAAACTGTGCGAGGGAACTACCACCAGTTTTCTGAAGACTTTTCAACTTATCCTACAGAAAGGAAATATTTCCTTCCTGCTGGAAATGTGCCACAGTTCAGCGGATACCTAAAAAAGGCAAGAAGACCTTGCCAAATAACTAACGACTAGTCGCACTGCTTTCAATAATATCGAAAGTCATGGAAAAGGTTATCAATCAGCATCTTCTAAAATATCTTGAAGGATTCAACATTATTAGCGATCACCAATATGGCTTTCGTAAACATAGATCAACAGGAGATCTTCTGACTTATGTAACACATGTTTGGAACAACGCAATAGAACGCTTTGGAGAATTTCGAGCGGTTGCTCTTGACATATCCAAGGCATTCGACCGTGTTTGGCACGAGTGACTGTTGGCTACGCTCTTATGGTATATCTAAAAAGTTCTGTTTGTGGCTCTCATGTTTCCTCAGAGAGCGTTCTTTACGAGTGGAGGTCGACGGATTTCTTTCTAACACCTTCACTATCAACGCCGGTGTACCCCAAGGCTCCATACTATCTCCTACTCTCTTTCTCATTTACATTAACGGTCTGCTGGAAAAGACTGGGAACCCAATCTATAGCTTTGCAGATGACAGTACGCTTATCTCTTCATTCACTTTGAATGCTCGGACATCGGCTGCTCAGGCGAATATCCGCAGACAGCAGGAACTCATTCAACTTAACAAAGACCTGGAAGAAATTCTATCTTGGGGTGACAGTAACCAAGTAGAATTTAACGCTACAAAAACCCGCGCGGCAGTTTTTTCTAAAAACGTTAACGTTGCTGAACCCGACATAGTCATGTCGGGGCACTCCATTCCCCTAGCATCGTCACTCAATTTGTTGGGCGTTAATTTCGGAGCAAGTATGTCCTGGCATGAACATGTTACAGGCATAGCAAGGAGAGCTTCTCAAAAGTTGGGAATATGATTTCGAACCAGAAAGCTTTATACTCCACAACAACTGTTAATTCTTTACAAAGCTCAAATTCGACGAACTATGGAATACTGCTCCCATGTTTGGGGCTCCGCTCCCAAACATACACTGCATTTGTTGGATTCTATTCAGAGAAGAGTTGTTCGTCTGATTGGAGACCGACGGCCTTGATTCGCTGGAACATCGAAGAATGGTTGGCGACTTGAGTCTGTTCTACAAGTATTTTCATGGAAAGTGTTCGGAGGATGTGGCCCGTGGCCGTGCATGTTAGAAATGCACGTCGCACTGATACTTCACATCCGTATGAGGTTCAGCTTGTTATTCCTCGTACAACGCTTTTCAAGCAGTCTATATGAAGAACATCGTCCTTTTGGAATAATTTGCCCAGAATTGTGTGTCCCACCGAGTACAATTTACAGCGATTTAGGAACAACGTGAATCGTTTTTTCCGCCACGTGTTGCTCCTGTAGCGCATTAGGGACCTCCCTGCAGCACGTGTGCTAGGCCAATAAAATATTTTACGGTTATGAAGTGCATGATTTGCATTGTCGGACAACGAGGGATTCAATTTGAGCTTCGAAGGCATTACATAATAGGTATTATCCATTTGATTATGCTTATTTGTCTAAAATATGTAACTGCTACTGAATAATCACATAATCACTAGTGTCTCGATAAATTTATTAATTATTTGCGAAAAGGATTGATTCAGATATAATGGTCCCAAAGAGATAGAGGCCCTATATTAGAAAAAGAGGAACTCCTGAAGAATTATTATATACCTCAGACTTAAAACCATAATAACCTTTTCTAAATATGAGGTAGCTTTAAAACCATATAAACCTTAACAGTAAATCTTCTTCTTCTTTCTTATATGGTGTGTCATATAAGTCGGCATACTACCTGTTTTATCCCCATTAATTCTCTTCCGATGTGGACGTCCAGCATTCCGTCCACCTTTTAGGAGGTCTGCCCCTAGTTCTTCTACCGCAGTGTTTATTGAGTTTGGCTCTTTTTACCAGTCTGTTGGCGTCCATCCGGTCTACGTGTTTATGCTATTGTTTTCTACTAGTTCTGGTTCATTTGAATATTATTTGGATCTTACTTAGTTCTTGTAGGTCTTTGTTGGGGATTCTGTCATGGATATAGTTTTCTCATGTATGCCCCTAATCACCTTCATTTCTGTTGCCCTCATCATTTGTGCTGTGTTTACATGCCCTTGGTTCATCATATGTGAGGATAGGTCTCACTGTGGTCTTGTATATTTTTTATTTTTCTTTCCACTGTGAGATATTTATTTTTTCATACTGGATCCTTTAAACAACCGTAGCTTGTTATCATTGTTCCTAGGTATTTAAAATTATTAACTTGTTCAATAATACTTATTTGGATCTCCATCTTAAAAATTCTTTTGAAGCTACCATACATTTTGTCTTCTCGCTTCCAAATTGAATATATAAAAGATCTTCTGAAGATTGTCCTCAGAATTGGAGATGAGGACTGCATCATCGGCGTAGCAATGTGTGTTGCCCATTTTGTATCCTCTAGTTTTTAGAAGATTCTCCACTCTTCTGTCCATAACGAGGTTAAAGATAAAGGGACTAAGTGAATCACCTTGTCTTATTCCGGCGTTTATTTTTACTTCCTTGCTCAGTAGATGTCCCGCTTTTATATTTGTTCTACATTCTGTGTTAATGTTATGTATGATTTTTATTAGCTTCTGGTTTGTCTGCTTTTCCTCTAATAATTTTATAATATCTGTTAATTGCACTCTATCGAAGGCTTGAGTCATGTCGACGAAACACATATATATGCAGGTTTGTTAAATTCTTTAGCTATTTCAATAATCTGCCTCATTATAAATATGGCATCTATGGTCAATCGATTTTTGCGAAATCCCTGTTGTTCCTCTTTTATTTGAATAGCCTTGCTAATTTCTTTCAGCATGATGTTTGTTAATACTTTTAAGGTAGTATTTAGGAGCGTTATTCCGTGGTAGTTTTCGGGTGACGTCTTTTGCCCTTTTTTAGATATAAGGATTGTTATACTAGTTTTTCAATCTGTAGGTATTTGTCCGTTTTTTACTATGTTTGTAAAGAGCTGTGTTAGTTGTTGCTGTAGGATTTCTCCACCATATTTTAAAATCTCATTTGTAATGTCGTCTGGTCCTGAGGCTTTTCTGTTTTTAAGAATTCTTATAATTCTTTCTGTCTGTTCTAAAGTTGTCTTGGGTTTTGTTATGAATGTAATGTATATGCCTCCTTTTTTTCCTCTGCCAGCTCCTTAATTTCTGGCGTGAACAAGGTGTTTTATTTGTTTTGTCTCGGGCCTAAGGTTTTCCTTGCCGCGTTAATAATATTTTATTTTAATGATGTCCACTGTTGGTCTATGTTTTCTTGTTCGTTCATTGGGTGTAGAGTTATTTTTTATCTCAAGCGGTTCTCATATGATTGTTTTGTGCTTTCGGTGTCGAAAGATTCGATGTTATATTTGTTAACGTATATAGGTTTTAGTTTCGGTGGGGTTTTTATTTTAAGTCTAAATTTACATAGGAGCAATTTGTGATCGCTACCTACATTAGCCGAATTCTGCATTCGTACATCTACTATCGATTCTGGCATAAATTTTCTGTTGGTTATGATATAATCTATTACTGATTGTTGGCCTCTCGAGTTTTGCCAGATATATTTGTATTTCATATCATGTTTGCAAAAAGTATCATTAAGTTTAAAAGAGTAGAGTTTTTTAGAATTACAAGATTATGGATACTATCAAATTTCCCTCCGAAGTTGGTGTGCACTACACCCACCTGCCTCACGTTAACCTTTTTTAACAAAGTACAGAGCCAGGTCAATTTCAATAGAATGGATGTGAAGGTCAGATTTGATAAAATTGGATGCGGTTTAGAAAAATATATGCTACTAACTAAAAAGATTACAAAATGTTCAACCGTCTAGTAAATTTAATTTCTAAAATTTAAATTCAATATCTTGTTAAGTGAATTTGTGTATTGCATAAGAAACTTATCGGGCTGAAACATAGTTAGAGTTTAAATCCTGGACAAGAAGAAGGGGGACCCAAAAGTAACGGGAATTGTATTGTGGTTCGGTTGGTACTTGTATTACACGGTTTACGGTTCGCCCGCGGAGTCGGTAGAGAAGTTTGTGATAGGCTTCTGAATTTTTTTTTGAAAAATTTGTTTGTTGTGCTCACCGTTTTTTAGGATGATCGATTCTAGAGAACAACTCGCGGCTGTGAAACTTTGTTTTCTAGTTGAAAAAAGTGCCGCAGAAACTATTGTTATGTTAAAAACTGCTTACAAAGAGGATGCTATGTGTAAAATCTCGACTCTACGAGTGGTTTAACCACTTCAAGAACGGTGAAATGTCGATTAAAGATCAACCACGCTTTGGGCATTCGTCAAGTACTCGAACTGATGAAAACGTCAACAAAATTCGGGAATCAATTTTTGAAGATCGACGTAGGACTATTAATGAACTAGTAAAGTTATCCCAGTTGACGTGGAGCTCGACTCAGCGAATTCTATCAAAAGATTTGAAAATGAGAAGAGTGGCAGCCAAATTTGTGCCTCGATTGTTGACAGCAGAGCAAAAGGAGCGTCGCCTGGATGTCTGTCGTGAATCGAAAGAACAGCTCGAAACTGGCCCTGATTTTGGTTTCAAAATCATCACAGGAGATGAATCGTGGTGCTACAGTTACGATCCTGAGACAAAACAACAGTCCAGTCAACGGAAAACCATGAATTCTCCTCGTCCAAAGAAAGCTTGTCAAGTGAATTCAAATGTGAAAACAATGCTCATTTGTTTTTTTGATATGAGAAGGATAGTTCACTAGGAATTTGTTCCACCAGGTTAGACAGTGAACGAAGCATTCTACCTTAATGTATTAAAAAGGGCAACAGTGCGCAAAGAAAACTCCCTGATTTGTGGCAGTCGGACGATTGGTTCTTCCATCATGACAAGGCGACAGCCCACACGGCCGTCACTGTGCGCCAATTTTTGATAAAAAACAAAGGCATGATCGCTTTGTCTCACCCTCCCTACTCATCGGATTTGGCTCCATGCGGCTTCGTTTTGTTTCCCATGATGAAAAGGGACGTGAACAACAAGGTAGGGGTGAACAAAAAACGACGCAGGCTTTGAAGGACATTGGAGCAGACGAATTAAAAAAACAATGCTTTTAACAACGAAATAATATTGAATAAGTGTATTAGCTCCAATGGAGAGTATTTTGAAGGAGACTAATAGTTGTATGTAGAAAAACTTAATATTTTTTTTTTTAAAAAAACCCTGTGATTTTTTGTCCCCACTCCCCGGAATGGTAGCTATAATATTAAATAGTAAGAATTATTTTTGTTATTATTTTCTGTTATCATTATTCCTAATTTACTTGAATTATGGTTTAAATAGGAATATATCATGTTTTGCATTTTTAGGCTTTTAAAACTTTTAATATAACTTACGCTTACCTAACAGAGGAACATAATTAAAAATAAGCAACTAATTGAAGAACCATTACTATCGTTCAAAAGGTGATATCTCTTTTTTCATCTAATAAAATATTATTATTTAATTCGTTTAATTCGAAACGTTGTTGGATGTAGCTATATTGCCCGGAGAAAAAATAATCTATGATGGGAAATTTAGTATTACTAAATTTAGCTTATTTTTTGAAAAATAAACTTTACTTCTTTTATAGACATGTTTTATATTTAACATTACTACAAAGGCAAGAAATAATAAATCTGAAAGCAGTCGAAGTGTTCTTCAGCTTCAAAGTACGGAGGTGTGTTCCTTACTTTGACGCTGAAGAACAGTTCGATTGGTTTTATACTGAGAAGGGCAAAAAAAAGAAAGAGTTAGAAGGAAGTGAAGCTGGAGAGAGACCAACTGAAAACAACAGCATCCGGAGAAGGAAAACATATCTGGATAGTTGTTCCAGTTTGTTGCAGCGTTTTCCCGAAAGGCCAAAAGGTATAATCCGAGCAACAGAATAATATAATGAGGAGAACTGGAATCACCGGAGAAAAGGTTAGCAAATCTGGCGACCGACCAGAAGGGATTAGCATTTCGCTAGTTTCATAATACTGGTTGGGACAGAAAATTAGATGAGTCCACAAGACTTCATTGTCTGGATTATGAACAAAGCACTTATAAATGGAAAAAGAAGGGCGAACCCGTCAGTCATCTTGGGTGTCCAAATACTTAAAGTAGAGAGGGGATAGACTAGTGACGACTATTCATATCTTCAATCAGTTTAAATTACAGTCACCTAACACCAACTACGCAATAATCCAGGTGGTAAGGGAGGACATATATAACCACAGGGACAGTGACAGGTCTCTATTAAAAGCATGTCAACATGATCATCAATATTATTAACATGGTTCTTAGACAGCTACTTTGCCCAATACTGGAAAATGGATCATCATCATGTCACAAATTTTCTTCTTATCAGCTTGCTCAAAATATGGAAAAATAAATAACTGAAAAAAATTTGGTTGAGATCGTCAGATCGAAATAATACGGCCACGTGTCATCTTGGAAAAGCAATTCTAATTTATGTCTGAATACGGGACAGAACCAATCTGCCAGATTTGCCTAGAATATCGCGGACGCTCTTAATAAGAAAGAGATCCTAGGAGCATTAATGTTAAATATGTCACATGTGTTTGACAAAGTGTATCAAGAGGGACAGTTGCCGAAACTTATTCGTTCCCAGTCATTCACACCCGGATAGAAAATTCAGTCTCCAGATTGATAACCTCACAGGAGAAAACAGTTGGAGTTTTACAAAACTTTCCATTGTCAACACTGTTATTTAATGGATACGTCATATGTTTTCAATGAAAAAATACAGGAACTTGGTGAGGTTTGGCGACGAAGCGGCCCATAACGGATCTTTACCTTGACGTGGTGGTGGGGCTTAAGACTGCATCCGTAACTATCCTCAAGGGGATGGGACGGGTGCGGTTTAACTAAGAGGGATCCTTCAAGCTAAGGTATTAGCTACCGTGCCGAGGACTGCATGGAGCAGGGGTGCTGCGTTGCGAATGGTGCCTCCCGGATACCGGAAGACCTCCGGGAATAACGAGCCAAGCCCCAATCATACGCGGCGCTGGTTGGGTGAAATCGCAAATTCGCGGTACTCGTGGGACTATCTACGGACACACAACAAAATAAAAATAAAATAACAACTGTCGCTAAAATCCTCCAGAGGGTGGCTGCCTTGGGTAGCGAACAACCGGAGGACGAAGTGACATCTAACGCGAGGGTACTAACAGGCCCTAAACCCGCGTTCGTTACAGCGGCGCGGCCAGACGCCGTTTTAAAAAACTGCGGAAGAGCGAGGGGACTAACCAACTTGCGCACTCCTGCAGCAAAGAGGTGAGAGGCGGAACCACAACCCCGGCCCAAATGCTCAGACGCAGTAAGCCTGACAATGCTTGTTTGGATTTCCGGGTGGGGGCTGGTTCGGGGGCATCGGCGTGCGGAGATCATAATTTTGAGATGGATTTTTGCAACATACGAAGTTTAAATTCGAACATAAATTCAGTGCACCAACACCTGCAATCAAATAAACCTCATATACTCGCTCTCTGTAAAACCAAGGTCAGTTCATCGACCAGCACAGTCAACTATCTTTATCTTGGGTACGACTTCTATTCCCGATTTAGGCGTAACTTTGGAATCTGTCTTTTGCCAACGAGAAGAGGCTCTGGAGCTCCCAAACTTTGATGTTATGTGGTTAAAAATAACGACTCAACAAACTACAAGGTTCATCTGTATCCTCTATCGACCACCAAGTGACACTAACTTTAAAACACTTTTCGCTTCTCTTGCAGACACCATCGATCATTTACAAATTAACTATCCAAATGCCGAAATTGCCATCCTGGGCGACTTTAATGCCCACAACATCAACTGGCTTAAATATTCAAATACTACCGACAAACAAGGTCGTGAAGCTGAATCATTCTCAATCAGTTGTGGCTTAACTCAGTTTATTGATGAACCAACGCGGATCCCTGATCAAAATGGGGAGTTCGCCAGTTTTCTTGATCTGTTTTCAACCACCAATCCGGAGATTTTACACGGTCACCGTAAATCCGCCGTTAGGTTCTTTCGACCACAAACTGCTTTCGACATCGAGTATCCTACCAAACAGTGACAGAGAGGCGCCTAAACCGCGCAAGATTTAGCACTACAGATCGGCTAAATGGGAAGATCTCATGAAATATTTTCGAACTTTCCCTTGATTGGACGTTTGTTTTCGAATTGACGACCCATTTGACTGCTCCCGGGAGATTTGCGATGTTATTTTGGCTGGTATGGAGGCTTACATTCCTTTTTCGAAAAAATGCCCTTCCAACGGCAAGCTTTGGTTTGACCAAAAGCAAAGAAGCTGTTGCTTCTAAACATCTTACCTACCGACAATGGCGTGTAAATCCTAACACTATAAATCGTAACACCTTTGTTCGTGCCCGGAACAGATTCAAAGAAATTGTCGACCAAACCAAGGAGGCACACAATCAACGAATTAGAAACACTTCTCGCTTGTCTCAACAATTTCAGGTCCTTTTGGTGAGTCGCTAAGGCAGTTAGTCAAAATTTCACCAAATTTACCCTACAACCACTAACACGGCCAGATAATTCTATTGCAACGACACCTTTTGAAAAAGCGAACTTGTTGGCTGAACTCTTTGCTTCACATTCTACTGTCGATTTCCAAGGAAAAACACCACCTACTATTCCCATAGTGCAGTCAAGGATGCCCGATATTGTCTTCAGACAGTGCATCATTAAACGTATTTTAATGAAGCTAGACACCAAAAAAGCTTCTGGCGCTGACGGAATACCTGCCATAGCTCTCAAAAACTGTGCGAGGGAACTAAAACCAGTTTTTTCTGTAGACTTTTCAACTTATCCTACAGAATGGGAATATTTCCTTCCTGCAGGAAATGTGCCACAGGTCAACCGATACCAAAAAAGGCAAGAAGACCTTGCCAAATAACTACCGACCAGTCGCACTGCTTTCAATAATATCGAAAGTCATGGATAAAGGCTGTCAATCAGCATCTTCTAAAATATCTTGAAGGATTCAACATTATTAGCGATCACCAACATGGTTTTCTTAAACAATGAGTAACAGGAGATCTTCTGACTTATGTAACACATGTTTGGAATAACCCAACTGAATACTTTGGAGAATCTCGAACGGTTGCTTTTGACATATCCAAGGCATTCGACCGTGTTTGGCACGATGGACTGTTGGCTAAGCTATGGTAAAGTTCTGTTAGTGGGTCTCATGTTTTCTCAGAGAGCGTTCTTTACGAATGACAGGCGACGGATTTCTTTCTAACACCTTCACTATAAACGCCGGTGTGCCCCAAGGCTCAATACTATCTCTTACTCTCTTTCTCATTTACATTAACAATCTGCTGGAAAAGACCGGAAACACAATTTACAGCTTTGCAGATGACAGTACGCTTATCTCTTCATTCACTTTGAACGCTCGGACATCGGCTACTCAGGCGGATATCCGCAGACAGCAGGAGGTCGTTCGACTTAACAAAGACCTGGAAGAAATTCTATCTTGGGATGACAGTAACCAAGTGGAATTTAACGCTACAAAAACCCAGGCGGCAGTTTTTTCTAAAAAAAGTTAACGTTGCTGAACCCGACATAGTTATGGCGGGCACTTCATTCCTTTAACATCGTCACTCAATTTGTTGGGCATTAGTTTGGGAGCAAATATGTCCCTGGCATGAACATATCGCAGGCATAGCAAGGAGAGCTTCTCAAAAGTTGGGAATATTATTTCGAACCAGAAAGCTTTACACTCCACAACAAGTGTTAGTTCTTTACAAAGCTCAAATTCGACCAACTATGGAATACTGCTCCCATGTTTGTGGCTCCGCTCCCAAACATACATTGTATTTGTTGGATTCTATTCAGAGAAGAGCTGTTCGTCTGATTGGAGACCCGGAACTGACCGGCGGCCTTGATTCGCTGGAACATCGAAGAACGATTGGCGACTTGAGCCTATTCTACAACTATTTTCATGGAAAGTGTTCGAAGGATGTAGCCCGCTTAATTCGTTCCAGAGCGATACATGTTAGAAATACATGTTCAGCTTGTTACTCCTCGTATAACGCTTTTCAAGCAGTCTTTTATATGGAGAACACCATCCCTTTGGAATAATTTCCCCAGGACTGTGTTTCCCACCGAGTACAATTTGCAGCGATTCAAGAACAACTTGAATCACTTTTTTCCGCATACGCGTCGCTCCTGTAGTGCTTTAGGACTTCCCTGCAGCACGTGGGCTGGACCCATGAAAAAAAAAATCACGTCAAGGAAGAGCTATAGAATAATAACCAGCAAGCTCTAGGCTCGCCTTAAAAAATTGTCGGATTGTTTTGGTCTGTTGATACAACAAAGTCTCAAGCGATTTTCTTTTTCAAGTCGATTAAGAATCTGGGTCATGTACACCTAGCCCTTGAAGGAAATAGGCTTGCAGATGGATTCACGTATGTGCAATTACGAGTACATACAGAATATTACCTTAAGAATAATGACAAATGCGAAATAGAGATATGTGCTATAATCAAGTCTTCACATATTCACATTAAGACGCGATCACAGATTTGAATTGGCCTGAAAACTGATTTTATTGGATCGCATGTGGATGAATTGGTCAAATATCAAAATGGAAAAAATTGAACAACGTGCAGTCATCACGAAACTGTTTAAAAAAACGATGATATGAAAACAACACTAGGGGAATCTGCTCCGTCATATACCACCGCAAAAAAATGGGTTGCAGAAATTAAACGTGGACGAGAGAGCATCGAAGACGACTCTCGCTCCAGCGGGCCCATAACGTCTGCAACTGAAGAAAACATCGGCAAAGTGTGTGATCTCATATTGAAAAACCGTAGATTAACTATCAGGGAGATTGCAGACACTATAGGCATCTCGTATGAATGAATACAAAACATCATTGCCAACGAATTCGGATTTTCTAAGGTTTCTGCTAAGTGGGTCCCCAGATTGCTTTCAGTTGAACAAAAACGAATTCGACTCACGATTTTTTCGCGATTTGGAGATGTTTGAGACTGATCCACAACATTTTCTTAACAGATTTGTGACAATGGATGAATCCTGGGTTCACCACTATACTCCAGAGTTACAACAACAAACCAAATTCTGTCGGCTAGAAAAGTGATGGCGTCAGTTTGTTGGGATGCTGAAGGTATTATTATGGTGGATTATCTTCCGAAAGGCGAAACAATAAACTTGACTTACTATTGCACCCTTTTGCGTCGTTTATATCAAGAAATGAAAGAGAAACGCCCAGGATTATTGAGAAAGAAAGTTTTGTTCCATCAGGACAACGCTCGCGTTCATACGTCTGTTGAGTCTATGGCTCAAATTCGTGATTGTGGTTGCGAATTGCTGCCCCACGGGCTTATTCTCCTGATTGGGCACCTTCGGACTTTCATCTATTTCCAGACCTAAAAAATACCTCGATGGCCAGAAATTTTCATCAAATGTAGAAGTCGAAGCTGCAGTTAACCGGTATTTTGAAGACCTTGAGAAATCTTTTTTTGAAACAGGTGTGGAAACTTCGGAAAGCAGGTGGATGACGTGCATAGAGCTAGGTGGAGATTACGTCGAAAAATAAAAATATTTTTGTACGTATTTTATTTTGTTTTCATAACTAGGCAGCGAACTTTTCTATCCATCCTCGTACATACGACAGTTCTTTAACGATTACAGGGATTTTGGATTACTTGAAATATATATCAAGTAGAGGTTGATTTATGAGTGTATTGGTAAAGTCCGATTTTCCGAAATATATGTTTTCTAGGGAGATAAAGGATCATATATTGATGGAAAAAGAAAGCTTGATGACTTAACAAAATATCTATATATCTAAAACATAACATTTATTTTCATATTTATCACATGTACTCCAAGAAAAACTTACAAATATATACCTGGCAAATATATTGTAAATAAATGAAAATCCTTGTAAATATAAAACATTACAAATCCTCTTATGAGAATATAAAAATGATTAAGTAAATCTAGCTATACATTTTTATTTCTTGTCAATTAATGAAAGTCGCGAATTATACATAAAAAACGATATACCACCGTGTGTTGTACAATCAGTTTTCGAGACCCTTTTCATCCACATACTAAAACTGTGGGTAACTTTTACAATTTTTCAATTTTCAGCAACATATCACCAGCTACTGTTAATACAGCAGCTCCTTTATCGTATTCCAGGGGCCAATGTGTTTTTTCATGGGGAGTAAACTTGTAGTCCTTTAGCAGGGTGATAAGAGCCAACTTACTTTGCATCAAGCCAAATCTCATTCCTGAAAGAAATTATCTAAATAAAATGGTGAACGCTTCATATTTTTAATTGTTGTTAATAAAACTACACGAAATTTTGTTTTGCATTGTAACACAGTAAAACAACATTTTGAAATATTCTCTTATAATTTAGGCACAATAACTCAAGAACAACGTACCATGTAAGCTACAGATATTATTTCGAAATTGATGAACAGGAATAAATATCGCGAAATTTTTCTGGACATATAACCGGGTAAAGTATACAGATATTATCTTTAAGGATTACTGTTTAATTTCGTTTACTTACCAATACAAATTCTAGGACCTTCTCCAAACGGCATCCAAGTATAGTCTGGTCTCTTAGCTTTATTTTCTGGACTGAAGTTTTCTGGATTAAATTCTTCAGGATTTGGATAGTATTCCGGGTCCATATGGATACCCCACGCTGGTATAAAGACCCTGGTACCTAAAATTAAATTTAACGTTAGTATTGATCAGTGAGTCTAACTCAATACTAGCAATCGATCGACAGGTAGCGTAACTAAGCTCAAGGGGATGGATGCGAGAAATGGATGCATAGAGTTGCTTAGGGAGCTAAAAAATAACGGAGCGCCTTGATAAAAAAAATCTTCTTGCAATAGAACCTAGGCTCGTCCAAACAGTGAACAAAAATATCAAAGACTTGAAGGGTATTTCTCACCAGAGAGTTAAAAAAGACACGGTTTTCAAGAAGGGGCAATTTTGTCATACCTAAAATACTTGTAACACAGCGTAATTTAAACAATAATGAAAGTATCTTAAAAACAAACATATTACACTATTTATCTGATTGCCAAACATATTAGAGATTTTGGGCAAAAATAAGCTATTCCAGAACAATATATAATCGCCAATGTGTATATTTTCAGTAAGTACCATATATTCTACTCTTTAAAAAAAAAATCTTGATGTAAATATTAGTAAAATACGTTGGGAATGTGGAATCTTTGGCCCATGACAGTACTCAGTATATATATATATATATATATATATATATATATAAATATATATTATATATATATATATATATATATATATATATATATATATATATATATATATATATATATGAGGCTGGTTTGAAAAGTCCATGCAAAGTCCGAGAGATGGCACCACCGGCGCGTATCGAGGTCATGTTTAGTTAGTAGCATCTCTTGAATGAGCGTACACCAAGTTTCAGCCATATTGGTCTATTTCTTTGTGTTTGGCATTCGTGTGAATCAAGGAAGTCGAGTGATTTTCAAGAAATGGACGAAAAAGAATTTCGTGTGGTGATTAAACATTACTTTATGAAAGGCAAAACGCCTCAGGAGACTAAAGAGAAGCTTGATAAACATTATGGTGACTCTGCACCTTCGATTAGAACAGTTTACAAGTGGTTTCAAAATTTTCGGACTGGCCATATGGGCACAAGTGACGCTGAACGTTCTGGACGGCCTGTGGAGGTTACGACTCCAGAAATCATTGATCAAATCCATGATATGGTGATGGATGACAGAAGAGTTAAGGTGCGTGAGATTGCTAGTGCTGTGGGCATCTCGACTGAACGGGTACATAATATTTTGCATAAACATTTGGACATGAGAAAGCTATCCGCAAGATGGGTGCCGCGATTGCTCACGCTTGACCAAAAACGGAATCGTGTGAAGTGTTGCAAGGATGGTTTGCAGCTGTTCCAGAAGAATCCGGAGGACTTTAAGCGTCGTTTCGTCACTGTAGATGAAACATGGATACATTACTATACTCCTGAGACCAAACAACAATCTAAACAATGGGTTACCAAGGGGGAATCTGCACCAAAAAAGGCGAAGACCGTTCCTTCGGCCGGAAAGGTTATGGCGACTGTCTTTTGGGATTCGCAAGGGATAATCCTCATCGACTATATGGAAAAGGGTAAAAACTATTACAGGTGAATATTATTCATCGTTATTGGACCGTTTGAAAACCGAGCTGCAAGAAAAAACGCCCGCGATTGGCCCACAAGAAAGTCCTTTTCCATCACGACAACGCACCAGCACACACCTCAGCAGTTGTGGTCGCAAAATTAATGGAAATAGGATTCCAACTCGTTTCACATCCCCCCTATTCTCCAGACTTGGCTCCCTCGGACTACTATTTGTTCAACAAATTTGAAGAAATGGCTGGCGAGACAAAGATTATATTCAAACGAGGAGGTGATTGCAGACACTAATGGATATTTTGCAGACTTGGACAAATCCTATTATTCGGAAGGGATCAACAAACTAGAACATCGTTGGACGAAGTGTATAAGCCTAAAAGGAGACTATGTCAAAAAATAAAAAAGGTTTACCCCAAACACATAAGTAGTTTTTATTTTTGCACGGACTTTTCAAACCAGCCTCGTATATATATATATATATATATATATATATATATATGTGTGTATATATACATATATATATATATATATATATATATATATATATATATATATATATATATGACTACTTCACCAAACACTTTGTTTTTGCACTCGACACGCGTTTCGCTAAACATGTTAGCTTCATGAGCAACATCGCAAAAAAAAGTGTTTTGTGCAGTGGTGATATATACTGAGTAGTGTGATTGTGCCAAAGATTCTACAATCCCAACATAGTTCAGACGGCTTCACGGTCAACGGAATTAAATCTTTATCGTAAGTACAGTAGTAAAATTAAATAAATAGGTACCGATATTTGGTTTTTAAAGTGTGCAAGAAATTTAAAGTTTTTCCTAATTTTATTAAGATTAATTTCTTGCTTGTTAAACAAAAATGGCTTGACCTAGAAATCAAAAATTTGTATACAAAATGTAGTGTACAAGTACAAAAATAAAGTGTTTGGTGCAGTGGTGATATATACTGAGTAGATTAGTAAAATATAGTTATTATTAGTGCCCCTTTAAGGCTCTGTTTAATGATTTTATATATTTTTATTGCTTAGCTCAAAAAGTACTGATTGAGAAATTTTGAAAAAAATTCTGAAATATTGTCCATAGGGTGTAGGTTAATCGAAAATTACTAGGAGTGTATTACCTTTAATAATTTATCTGGTATACAAAAAAAATAAAATTTTAAGGTCATCAGTTTTCAGTAAAGATCGGAAAAAAAAAATTGTTGAAAACTCATGGTGTGTTTTGTTACGTCATTGATCATTTTATCTCTCCAAAATAATTTTTTTATTTTAAAAGCAATCAACGTACGGAACACTAATTGCGCAATTCCGACTTGCACTTGGCCGTTTATTTAAATATTAATCATTTCCAATCTCTTTACATTAAATGTCCAGCTTCAGTATTTTAAAGCAACTGTCTTTGGTCAAAAGGATTTAAAGAGGAAAAATTACCTTTTTCTATGACTAGATCAAGTCCAGGTACTTTGTACGTAGTGGTACACTTTCTTGGAACAAAAGGAACTGGCGGATATTTCCTAAGAGCTTCTGAAATTTTTTACAGAGAAAATATGAATTATATTAATTGTAAAAAGTTTAAAATATGTATGAATAATTCAGGTCGAAATTTTATATTATATTTCAATTAAAGTTTTGGTTTTGAAAATTTTTTTTTGTTTAGATCACTGAGATTTCCAGGCCTTGGATAATGAAACTTGGTATATGGATTGTATACAGAAATAGTAATTCCAGATATCATTTTCTCATAACTAGGTACATAAATAAAGCGGGATTATCAGGATATAAGACACTAGATTTGGGGATAAAAGCTAATAACGCGTGAAGATTTTTACAAAAATATATGAACTACTAGCCTTTCCTTAAAATTTTTAATAAAATTTGCTACAAAAGCTCAAAATTCTTTGCGCTCTGTAGATTAAAAATGAGATTTTTATCTTTTTTTTTAGGCTAAAAGTGTATTTCCTAGAACGTCTTGGTTCTCAATTATCAAAATTGAAGAAAACAAATTAAATAAACACAAGTATTACCATAGTTTGTAATAATATTTGTCTTTATTTTAAACAAATACCCTAATGATATTAAATGCCACTTTTAGTAAAAGAAAATTAAATTCAAAGAATGGTACTAAAAATACGTGATTCAAACAAAATCCTTCATGAGAAGGATTCCTCTGAGAAATTTTGAAATTAACAGTTTTGATTACCAGGCATAATATAATATTGATCAAAATAATCTGAAATCATCATTGCTTAATATGACATAAATAGAGTAAAATTAGAAGTTTCCTAAATGCGGGAATTCTAGTGACAGTTCTTGCTTTATCAAAATTAGCAATTTTGTAAAAAAGACGACAGAATCGTTGCAAAGGTGTACAAATCATATTCCATACTCGTATTCTAGTGTGAAAAATAAAGTACCAAGAAAATCAGACCCTACAATATATAAAATAATAATAAATTCGTACCATGAATAACATTGTTCAAATAAGGCATCTCCATGATAAGATCATAAGTAAGTTTACCATCATTTTTTTCTAAAACATCACATATTTCTTGACGTAGCTTGTCTTGAATGAGTTGATTTTGTGCAAGTTCCAAAAGGGCAGATGAAGTAGCACTAGACGAAGTTTCAAAACCAGCGAGATAGAAGAGATATGCTTCACTTACTATTTCGTCATCAGTAACTTGTAGACTTTCTAAAATTTAAGCCAACAGTTTATCTAGCGGAATATGGTATATCAAAACGAGGTTCTTTTGAAGATTTATGTGTAATGACTACCTCCTCTTCCATAGAAATATATGCTGGTTGCAAATAGTATCTTTTTACATTTTTCATTTATTTTCCACATGTTGGCTTACAGATATTTGGAATATTGGTGAAATACTAAGTACTTTTATGCAGTGCAGTTTATAAAATATATTTAGGGCAGACTTTTTTGAGATAATCGAGTTTTAAAATAATATCGGTATTTAAGTGTATATTTAGTACAGTCAGTGACATCTATATTGGTACAGTGGAAGTAAGCAACAAGGAACCTTGTCCCGGTAGCTACGGGATGTTAAATATAGGCTTGAAAGTGTAACCAACATCATCAAGAACGATGATTGACTCATCGCTCCTGATGAAGCTGATATGGTTAACGAAACGTGTGTCGAGAGAAAGAATTAAGTGTTTGGTGTACTTGTGATATATACTGGATAGTGTAATTGTGCCAAAGATTCCACACTCCCAATATAATATAAATGATAATTTGCAATTACACTGTTGGCGTAAATGTTTAGTTAAAGACTAATTTAGGTTGTGTAGACACTATGAAACTCTGTTCTCTTATATTCATTTCAGTTTTAAATACTTTATAGTGCGCATGACAGGAAGTTATATAGTCCGGAAAAATAAACGGAGTAATGTTATGCTAATTATAATATAGTATTTAGGTTACATGAGACCTTTTTGCAAATCTTTAAAATCATTACCATTTATTATATAGTAACCTGTGTAACTAGGTATATACAGTGACTTACAGTAATTTTATTATTGTTAACATAAACCTAAAAAAACTAATTTAGCGATATACAGTTCATAGATGGATGCCATATGGACAATTTGGTCAATTCCTTAACTAGTGAATATGATTGTACAAAGGGACAAAATTTAAATAAAAAACATTTAAATGCTAACGTTCTGTGTTCTTTTTTAAATAATACTTTATTCCATCTCTCGTTAATATTGCATATTTGCTTAAACATAAATCATTTAAATAAGTTTTTCTTTAAACAATTTGTTCATGCAGTACTAAAAAATATTTCAAGGGAGTAACATATTTATCATTAAAGCGTATGCTTCTTTCGATTACTTCGGTTCAGACGTAAAAATTAGCGTATATAAATATATGTATCACTTACCACGGGGCTATTTTTGGTTAAAACAATTTGATCTTTCATATAAAATTACTCCTATTTACGCTTACTCTTTTTTTCTTCCACATTAGTTTTAGAACATAATGAAAAAAAATTTAAGTTATGTTTTAATAAAGGTGTACTTACTATCAATGTGGTTTTTCATTTGTAGCATAAGTTGCATGAAGTCTTTTCTCTGTACGTTGTTATTTTCTCTGTATTGAATGGTTTCTTTTACAATCGCTAGAAAATACTTTTGATCAGAAAAACTTTGTCAACAACAGTCTTATGCTAAGATTACTAGTACTGTTTTTTTTTTTTAAATCTCTATGAACTCTAAAGAAATTATTGGTGATTCTTAATTATAGATTATTTCTGCTGATGAGGAATGAAAAATAAATTGACTTACTTGTAAAAATACCGATTAACATCTCTTTTAATTCTGCGGTATCCTAAGTTACCAAGAAGCTTATGTGGAAACAATTCTTCTAAAATAAATTGTAGTAAATCTGGCTCGAAACTTTTTTTCCCAATTTGTCTATAAAATTATATATATATATATATATATATATATATATATATATATATATATATATATATATATATATATGTATATATATATATATATATATATATATATATATATATATATATATATATGTATAATATATATATATATATATATATATATATATATATATATATATATATATATATATAAATATATATATATATATATATATATATATATATTATATATATATACATATATATATATATATACATATATATATATATATATATATACATATATATATATATTATATATATATATATATATATATATATATATATATATATATATATATATACATACATACATACATATATATATATATATATATATATATATATATATATATATATATATATATATATATAACTATATATATATATATATATATTATATCATTATATATATATATATATATATATATATATATATATATATATATATATATATATATAATATATATATGTATATATATATATATATATATATATATATATATATATATATATATAATATATATATATATATATACATATATATATATATATATATATATATATATATATATATATATATATATATATATATATATGTATATATATATATATATATATATATATATATATATATATATATATATATATATACATATATATATATATATATATATATATATATATATATATATATATATATATATATATATATATATGTATATATATATATATATATATATATATATATATATATATATATATATATATATATATATATATATATTAAAATATATATATACATAATATATATTAAAATATATATAGATATATATATAAATATAAATATAATATATAATGTTAATGTATTTAGTTTTACTTATTTCCAAAAAAAATCATAAATAAAGAATTATCTCTTAATTTTATAATTTGAGAGACTTGCAACTCTGGATTGTAATTCGAAGAATCAAGACACGCAAAAATACTACTATGAAAACTAAAGAAATTATATGAAGATATAAAAACTAAAACACCGTTTTGTCCCGACTCCTTAACAGTCCTATTTTACTGTGAGCTTAAACTAAATAATGTCGATTTAAGATAAGACCAGGTAGAAATAAGGCTATGTATGTCATTAATGTCATACCTGAATTTGTGATCTCCATTTTCCAGACAATTACATTCGATTCCAAATGCAACGCTTCCTATAACATCTGTGCCAAATCTGGCTTAAAAAATTCTTTAATTGATATTTCGTTGTTCTTAAACACATTGGCCAGCTACTTTGTTAAGTATAGCAGATTTCTCAACTATTGTATCAAACATCATCTTCATTTTACCTAAAAATCACAATCAAACATTAGTTTAAAGATTTATATAAAAATGTGTGCAGTACAGTGATAGTAGCAGCGATGATTTAAAAAAGTAGTTTTCTAAAGATACTAGTAACAACTAAACATTAGCATTGCCCGGATTTGTACCGCCAAAACATTTAGCTGAAGAGCAAGGCCAACGGCCATAGGTTTTTTGGCGGTTCGCATCAGATGTCGCCGAGGTTAATGAGCTACTATCTCTTCAGATATAAGCTTCTTATGGTATTTCTTACGAGTAACTGGTAAAAAGTAGTTTTGCTTGAAATGTTGATAAATAATAGTTTTTTAGCATCATGCATTCAGTATTTCATTATAAAGATGGTTTACTACGCCGTTTTGCCGTAATTAATTGTAAAAGTTTCAGATGTTTAACACGCAAAATATAGGAATCCATACTTTTTCTTAGATCAAAAGCATGCGTTTTTTTTTTGCAATTTTTGTTGTCGTATGTGCATTAAAAAGTAATAAAGCCACAAAAAATTATATATAAAATAAAAAAAAATCACTTTGCTATAGTTTGTTAAAATATGAAGGCAGTTTACCAACTAGATGTTGCAAAATTATACGATAAATATTACTTTTTATTCAATTTTATGAGGTGAAATTTCGGTGTGGCAACGTAGCTTGAATAAGACTGCTCGCGCAGAAGGATGCTGGCGTTCTTTCAAATTTTGAATCATGTATAGTCCGGGAGCTTATAACCAAGATTTGGACTTATCGAAGTGCGGCAGATAAATATCAAAAATAACTTATTAAATGTGACAAACTGAACCAAAAAATACAACTATACGACTTATAGATCCAAATTCTGATTCTTACCGTGGTGGAGGGGGGGGGGAAATTGCCAAGAAATTGCGGGTAGGTGAACCCTCGCTCGCAGAGTGGCAGTTTTATATATTGTGAAGATACTATAGCCTTAATATCTGCCACGGAGACCAGTGGGAGTAAAACTTTTTTTTTCTTGAAAAAAATGAGCTAAAAAATGAACTCATCGCTGAGTGGCAGATATTCGAGATATAGTTAGTTTAGGACCCAGAAAGAAGTGAAAAAATATTATTTGCCATAGATCCAGGTTCTTTAAATTTCTATGATTTTTTGAACCTGTAGAGTTTTTGGAACCCACCTGAACTCATTCGAGAGCGGCAGATAAATAAACCAGTGTTCGAATACTACAATACGAGGTGAAATCCCGGATATATGCCATGAAGTCCAATTCCTGATTTTATCAGGAGAATTTTTATATTTTTTAATGCAAAGGTTAAGTTATAAACAAAATAATGCATGAGTTCATATGCTTTTTGACACGTTAAAGTCGAATTTTCTAATCTATTTTTGCTAAAAATGTATTAATTTTTGTTACAAATAAATATATTTTTTTATAATACCTTAATGTAATATAATTTAACTCGTCTTCTCTCAACAACTCAATTATTTTGTTATTACTGGCAATTTGTTAGAATTACGTTAATTTTTCTTTGTGAATTTCACACAAAAATTTTTATTTAATTGCATATAAATAAACTGATTAGCTCTTAATTTTAATAAATTGGAAAAATGGAATAGAAATTCAGGCAGTAGATCAAAATTCATCTAAAAAACTTGGGTAGAGTTCATAAAAAGCTTATGGAGATCAATTCTATGAAATTCTCTTTTTTAGCATAATTGTTTGTAATAAATTGTTTATAACAATAAAAAGGTTAAGTTTTTACAAAAATAGACTTTGAATTCGTATTTAGTGGGTTGAAATACATCTAAAAAAAATTTGGATAGAGCGCTTAATAAATTTAGATTTCGCTAGTATAAAAATAAATTATAATTCAAATTCCTTTTTTTTAGATAATTGCTTAAAATAATAATTAATGGGACATTTCTTCCAAAAACTAATTGCAAATCGGATTCTGTGACCCCAAAAAAAACCGGAGCCGCAATGCCCGAAGTTTAAAAAGAACACAGTGAAACCCGGGTGTGTTGATGGAGTATTCAGTCATTGTTGTATTGGCATTAACCGAATGCGGCAAAAATTATTGTACTTTTTAAATGTTTATAATTTTAATTCTTGAGGTTTTTTGGATCATTCTTATTGTCTATTTTTTTTTAAATTTATGTAATTACGTATTAAAAAAGGTTTTTGGGGGCTATTGAAAAATAAATTTTAAATAATAAATATAAACAAAATTTAAAGGTTAAATATAAAAAAAAAAATAGAGCGAAATTGCACTGAAAATTAGATAAATATGTTAATCTGCTTGTAACTGTTTCAATGGTGATTTGAGCGTCTCTTGAGATACTGGCGCATGTGTGTAGTATTTAAAGAACATTAAAGGACGGGAGCGCGCGTTTCAAAAATAACTATAAGTTATTGCAGCAAAAAAAATTAATTTATTTTAATCAATAACCTGACTCCATGGCAGATAATGTTTATTTTAGTGTTTACAAAACCTGAACGAATATATTTTCATTCGCTCCTCTATGGGTTCAAGTGTTTTCCATTTTTCTGCAACTTTGGACCGTTAAAAACTTTGGATTGACCTAATATCCATGACAGATATTTTTTTTATCAGTCATATTTCACAGAAATGAAGCTATACCCAGAATATCTGCCACTCAGCGATGGGTTCGCCCCACCAACTTTTTCTTGCGGCTTTAAAGCGCATTTCCAGGACCAGGAACCAGACTTAAGGCTTCAAATTACCTGGAGGGACTAAGGGGATCATAATTAAACAAAGTGATACTATTATTTGCCACTCTTCGATGAGGTCGCATTTTGGTCGTGAGCTCCCGTACTAATCGGACTTTTTTTTTAAAATACACTAGAATAAATGCGTGCCTCCTACGGGCATTTATTTTGAGTTTATAAATACTTAATAATTGATATATTATTAATAATTAATTCAAAGTATCGTTTTAATTAAACATAATTTTTATTGTTTATCATGTAAAGTATCAAGGTTATTATAAATAACCCGTGAGTGCGTGCGGCGAGAAACAAGCGGGGAAGCCACGTTGCCACATTCATTATACTTTGAAAACTAAATTATTTCGCGTCTTTCTCTAACACTCTCTGTCTTCTCGTAAGAAATACCTTAAATTTCTACTGCTGCTGTGATTGTGATGCGATTGTTTCTTCATTTAGGCTAGCTCTAAAATGAGGTGAATATAATTATATATATCTGTAAACAGAAACCTTACATGTAATTAATCACATCTATAATATATATAAAATGCAACGTCTCTCTGTCTGTCTGTCTGTCTGTCCGTTAGTGACCTTATCACTGGAGAACCAACCACTTATCCGATTTACGTACTTTTTTTTTTAAAACATACTTATGTTCTCTGGCCAGGTTATAGGCTATATTTTATTACGATAGGTAGCATAAGGAATGAGCAGTGACAATAATAGTGAGTGAAGTCGGAAAAAAGTTTGCTGTGTAGCGCGTTCCCTTGCAATATACAGCCTAAAAAACCATTAAATATGAAACAATATTATGTAGCAGAGAATATCTTTAATCTATAATCTATAATTTTATATAAAATGCAATGTCTGGTCTGTCTGTCTGTCTGTCCATTAGTGCGTTTATCACGCGAGAACCACTTATCGAATTTATGTGTCTTTTTTAAATTCATACATATATTCTTTGGCCCAGGTTATATAATAATAATAATAATCTATATATTTATAATATATATATAAAATGCAGCGTCTCTCTGTCCGTCTGTCTGTCCGTTAGTGCGCTTATCATTGGAGAACCACTTATCTGATTTACGTGCTTTTTTTTTAAAACATTCATATGTTCTCTGGCCAGGTTATCTATATATAATATATATAAAATGCAACGTCTCTCTGTCTGTCTGTCTGTCTGTCAGTTAGTGCGTTACGTACTTTTTTTTTTAAAACATACATATGTTCTCTGGCCAGGTTATAGGATATATTTTATTGCGTTAGGTAACATAAAGAATAAGCAGTGACGATAATAGTGAATCAAGTCGGAAGAAAGGCTACCGTTAGCGTTGTTCTCTTACAATATACTGCCTAAACCATTAAATATGGAAACAATATCATGTTGCAAAGAATACAATATGTATATATATATATATATATATATATATATATATATATATTAAAAATGCAACGTCTCTCTGTCTGTCTGTCTGTCCGTTAGTGCGCTTATCACTTGAGAACTACTTATTCGATTTACGTGTTTTTATAAATTTATACATATGATATGTTCTATATAATTCGATATAAGCCTAGATAATGGGGATAAGGTGAGATAATGGGAGATAAGTATAAATAATGGGAGATAAGCCGAGATAAATCTAGGTAATGTAAGTTATGGTGAGATAATGGGAGATAAGGAGAAATAATGGGAGATGAGCAGAGATAAGTCTAAGTAATGGGAGTTTGGTGAGATAATGGGAGATAAGGAGAAATAATGGGAGATAAGGAAAAATAATTGCGAGATAAGTCGAAATAAGCTAGATAATGGTATATAAGGTGAGATATTTGGGGATAAGTATAAATAATGGGGAGATAAGGAGAAATAATGGGAAATAAGCAGAGATAAGTCTAGGTAATGGGAGTTATGGTGAGGTAATGGGAGATAAGGAGAAATAATGGGAGATAAGGGGAAATAAGGGTAGATATTTTATTACGTTAGGTAACATAAGGAATGAGCAGTAGCGATTGTAGTGAATCAAGTCCACGCGAGCGGAGCCGCGGGCACGGTAGTATGGTATAAAAGGGTTGTCGTCATGTTTATCAAATTTCAGAAAGTGCAGTTTTGTGTAGAAATTCGTGGAAGCTTAATTAAAATGCTATGTTTTAGTAATAACATAGAAAAGTGTATTAGGTGACATTGCATTTTAAATTTACATTATTATTCTGGCGCAGAGACGTACTGAGGACTAAGAGATGCACATTGGGTAACTGAATTCAGACTGATAATCGAAAAAAGATATACAGCAACAGAGTAAAAAAAATGCTCACGTATGAGGTCATTTAACTTCCTTAAAATGTTTTATTTACTTGTTAGCGTATGTATTTTACTTCGACTGGTACCTTTATAAAAATCCCCAAATAACTCTAAATTAACCAATCTCATAATGGTGAGTGTTATAAGAATTTCTCCTTGTTTTGTTCGGAGAAGATATATGTTTCAACTATAATTATTTAGTCATACATATAAAAAAAATAGTGAGGGATTAACTTCAAATAGACATGTTATATGCCCTTTTTAGAACTTCGTCAGTAGAGGATTCTGAAAATCATAGTATGTTTTTTAAATTATCGGAAGTAGTATGCAAAAAAGGCTGATATAGGGTTAAAGCAGTGATCTGAAAAAAGTCAAATGTTTGTTGGTTTAACTTCATTAATTTTCATTCAAAAAAAAATTTGTTTTGGCGTAATTATTATAAATAAGGGGTACGAAGGATTCGTGAGGGAGCAAGAGGAGAACGCTTTCAATATATCATATTAAATGTCCTTGTCAGAATTCTTGAAATCCAGAAGTTTGAAAATCATGTCAGTAGAGAGAACTGAGATGTAATTCAAAAAAGTCACTCCAAGAAATGTTCCTGTTTTTTGTATAGAGGGAGACACAACATTTTGAATATTAGTTTAACATATACCTTATTATAAAAAAAAAGAGAGTTGACCATGGAAAAAATTTTAGAAATATAAAATATTCGGTAAAATGGTAAATTAGGTTCTGTTAAAATAAGAATTTGATATTGTTGAAAAAGATACTTACAAAATTCCAATACTTAGAAACTCTTACACAAAAGTGACTCATATATATATATATATATATATATATATATATATATATATATATATATATATATATATATATATATATATATATATATATATATATATATATATATATATATATATATATATCAATATATATATATAAATTGTAATGTGTGAATTTCGCCCCGCGTTGACAGCGTCATTTTCTGGGGTGTCAATTTTCACTTCGCCCGCACCTTGAGACGCAATTTTTGCAGCCCCTTTTTAATTTCTGAGAATGGATTGAGTTAAATACTAATTTTAAAAAAACTAGAGAAATTAACATACATAGCTCAGTTTTTTCTTGGTAGAGTAATATGGCTAAGATATAATTTTTGTACGTCTTTTTGGAAATAGTCTCTATTGTTGTTTAAAATTTTTGGTTGTACAAATTTTGGCGCACCATTCATTTTAAAACAAAAAGGATCTAACATCAGCTAAAAAAACTGAAAAAACACTGAAGGGGTTATGTAGTTGTTAAGAAAAATTTTTATATGGTACAACCCTTTTGTCCTGAAGAGTAAGATAGGTGTACATGTGAAACACTAGCCTTAAAAAACAAAGAAAAAAGATTTATTAATGATTAGCTTAAAAGTTCTAACTTTTGCAGTTCTGTTACTACAAAAAAATTTAGCCAAGCCGGCTTGTATAGGTAGTTATTACTAGATAAAGTTCTTAAATCAGGCAGTTTACTTTTAAAACTTTGCTACACCAGATATTGAAGATTCGTGAGGTTTACTTCACGAGTTATCAGTTCAATTTGATGTTAAATCACTTATCTGCGGGGAAAATAGGTCTACTGGTGTATATTCTGGTGACTTACGGCTTTCCTACGGGCTTCTAGGCCTTGAATTGAGCACTAAAACCGTTTTCATTTCACACACTCCATCACTAATCTATCAGTACGGCTACATGATGCGAAGAGCCTACGACGGTTACTCCATAAAAAAACGCCACTACGGCTTCACGTTGAAAAAAGAAAAGCCTCGTACTCGACTTGGCTCTACGATAAAAAAAAAAACCTACTGCGGCTACTGGTATGAAAGAAGCCTCTACTGCGGCAGGATGGAAAAAGCCTGGCTGCGGCTTTATCGCAAAAAGCCTGGCTGCGGCTTGATCGGAAAAAGCCTTCTGCTGCTACATGTTGGAAAAAAGCCACGATCCGCGGTCTAAGGACCCTTAAATATTCCGCAAAGAATCACGTCGCCAAGTTGGCTACTTCCCGGAAACAAATATCTTACCAATCGACGCAATACCAATCAAAATTGAATAAATTCGGTCGGAAACCAACAATGCACACTGTAATATGAGCGGTTTAGAAATCCGAGTGAACTAAACTGCTTAAAAATTAGAAAACACTGCTCGATACAAAAATGAAAAAAAATGTAAATTATAATGAGAAACAGAACATGATCTAAAAATCTAGGGAAAAATGAAAGTTAGAATATATATATATATATATATATATATATATATATATATATATATATATAATATATATAAATATAAGGAGAAGGACAGTAACGGAGCACTGGTAACACTAAGTCATAGTTTAAAGGCTGGGATAGCTCCTAATATATTTGAAGAGAGAGCAATAAAAGAATCTAAGTAGCTCTAAGGAAAAAAAAATAGTATATATAGTTCCTTAGAGCTACTTACGAGTAGATCTTTCATTGCTCTCTCTTCAATATATTAGGAGTTATCCTAGTCTTTAAACAATCACTTATATATATATATATATATATATATTATATAAATATAATATATATATATATATATATATATATATATATATATATATATAGTTTCTTTGTATGTGTCATAAATATGATGCGTAATTTTTTCAGAGAAATAGAACATATCACTTAAAGTGTCCTGGTTTTAGATTTTATTATTTTCTAATTTAGCAGATCACTTTATAGAAAACTAAGGTAGTCAGTCAAAATTTTAGTGTACCACTAATTATTCAAAGGAAAGGCTTGAAGCTACATTCCTTCAGAAAACGTCATCTTGAAACGTTGTAAAAAAGTGTTGTCAGTTGCAAATTGGTCTGGAAACCTTTTCTATGGTCAATTTTTTTTATGCCAACAACACATACCGCAGAGAACTCCCTAAAGCCCTATAGGAATGACGCCTGTGCAGGAAAAGCGTTTTTACGTTGATCTTGAAAAACTGAGAAATTTGTAGTCGGTGGAAAACATAGTCCTGAGCAAAAATCGTCCCGATGGGACAAAGTTTTCCATATAAAAGACTGCTCGAAAAATATTATACAGGGAGTTGTCAAGCTGCACCTCATATGGATATAAAGTAATAACTCGACGTATATTCGTAACATGTACTGCTCTGTAAGGAATTAAGCGGGTTTCGTCCATCTAAGACTTTCCATGAAAAATAGTCGTAGAATAGACTCAAGTCGCTAACCATTACTCTACGTAGCAAGGAATCAAGGTTGCTGGTGAGTTTCTGGCTCTCTATTCAGACGAACAGCGTTCTTCTGAATAGATGCCAACAAATGCAGTGTATGTTTGAGAGCAGAGTCCCCATCATCCCAGCAGTATTCCATCGTTGGTCGAATTTGAGCTCTGTAAGGAATTAACAGTTATTGTAGGTTTGTAAATCTTTCTAGTTCGAAATAATATTCCCAGCTGTAAAGAAATTCTCTTCGCTAGGCATGCAATATGTTCTTGCAAAGATATATTTGCTTCTAAAAAATTAACGTCTTCCAAATTAAATGACTTTGTGATAGGAATGGAGGGTCCGGACATAATTATGTAGGATTCAGCTATGTTAACTTTTTTAGAAAAAACTGCCACCCTAAAGTCCGTTTGTTTTGGATGATAGCACACAACAAGGTTTATGAATATTAAAATGTCATAAACCATAAGCGTCCGGGAATTTCTCTACCAATTTTAATTGCATTTTTAATTTTAATCACCTTTCTTTCTACTATACAACAGTGCGACCTTTTTCTAAAAAATATTTTATTACATGCCTTCTAAACTTTTCCAATACGCTGTTTAAATCAACGCATTTCAGAGTTTTATTTTAATGAATAAATGAAGAAACTAAAAATCTTATTTGTATGATAAAGGCCTAAACGAGTACAATTAACAATTCTAACAACAACTAGAAATCTGCAGTGTTTATAAAACTTAATATTAATAAAGTAAAAATAAAATTATGTATGATTTTAGTAGTTATTGGAATATAATTAACCCAAAGTACTTATCGATAGGTAGGTGCCTAAGTACCCTCAGTATGCAATAAAAATATTCTATGTAAGTATAAAAATAAAACAAAAATCTATAATATGCTTAGTTCAAATCAGAACAGCGATGGCTTCAACTTTCAGTTTTGCCCCAGTCAAACTTCGCGGAGTTAGTAAATCTGCATTTTGTGCACTGCGAGAAAAAAAAACAAATGATACGTAACGTCCACGATGCCTTAGTGCATTAACAGCCAATAAGCCAAGTCCGTTGAAATTGTGGAAACCTGTGCCAACATGAAGAGAAGAGAGAAAAACGCAGTCCTTGCAACGAAACCTCAGAACCACAAAGTAAAGGAGTCCTTAGAGGTCGATGAAGACTTTAAAAACGTAATAAAAAGAAAAGTACATCATTTTTTTTATTAAGAAAGAAATACCCATTACATAAAGTTGTGCAAGAAATCAGAGAAGACCATATTTAAAAAAATGGAAATTATGGAAAATCCTTCATAACCTGAATTTTCGTTGGGAAAAACACAATAAAAAAATCTGTTCTTATCCATAAAACAGAAATAATTTGTTGGAGGAGAGAATATCTACTAGCAAACAGAAAATTTCCGAGCAGAAGAAAGAAATATTTTTTATTTAGATGAGACTTGGGTTAATGAGGGACATACAGTGGAAAGATTTTGGATTGACAAAAACATTAATTGTGCCAAAAAGGCTAATTATAGCACATGTTGGTAGTGAAAAAGGATTTCTCTCGACGGTGACTTGTTGGAATTCGAATCAAAATCAAGAAAAGTTTACCATGACTAGATAACAGCCGATGTTTTTGAAGAATATTTTCCAACAAATGATTGAAAGTATATTAGCAGAATAAGTTATAGTATTAGACCGTCATTACTCCATACCCTTCTCAATTATTAGAACGACTCCCAACAAATTCCTTGGAAGAAAGCTAGATATTCTTCAATGGATTAGAGATAAAAATCTCAAACATAAAGATAGTATGTTATAAAAGCGGAATTTCTCAAAATTGCGAAACAAAAATAAGGCACAGTTCAAGAAATATGCAGTCGTTGAGATGGCAAAGGAAAGGAAAATCACAGTGGCTTAGATTATCTCCATAATCATAACGAATGGAAACCCATAGAGCTAATTTGGGCACAAATGAAAGGTTTCGTTTGCAAGAGAAAACACCACGTTCAAACTTCAAGACCGTAAGGGCAATATTATTACTCGCCGGAAAGAGAGGATCAAAGAGGATAATTGGAAAAATTAGCCGTTCGACATGTTTATAGAAGGAGAAAATAAAATGGGGAAACTTGACGAATACATCGCAAGAAACTGTGGAAATTTAGACCATTAATTACCAATTTAAGAGAAGTCGAGTCTTCAGATTTTTGAAGATGATGATAGTTTTTTGATTTTAATTTAAAGTATTATATATTCGTGAATTTGAATTTATATGGTTATATATAATATATATATATATATATATATATATATAAATAATATCTATATATATATAAATATATATATATATATAAAAAGTATAAAACATAGATCTATAGATTAAACAATTTTATTGGTAATAAATGTTTATATTTCTGTAACTTTTATTTTTAAGATAATTACATTTCTTTATTAAACACTAAAAGCAGGTTGAGCTCCGAAGGTGTTATGCTACCGATGAAACCTCAATTACAATTTATGACTCTATTGTATAAACCAGAGGTTTTTCTCTGCCATAAAATAGGGTGAAACCCTTAAAAATAATTCAAAACATGTAGCAAAATCCAGTAAAATGCATAAGAAATCTCTTTTTTTTTTTTGGGCGCACCCCAACATATATTTTGCATCTTACAATAAGAAAATTTTGCTATCAACTCCAAACAAATACGCTTTTAGTGGATTTTGTACCACTTTAAAATTTGTCCCCGGTATCTACTATCAACCGATTTCATATAATGGTTGATTTTATGGCATGTGTAAAGTATCAGTTTATTATTTATAGGTCTCCAGTATAAATATTTTTTGAAAACAATAAGTAATAACAATCATATCTCTAACATAAAGAGTATTTGTACATTTAACCCACAGATGTGCAAATAAGTATCAAAACGCGTAAAACCATTGCATATGTGTTAGATTTTATTTCCAGAATTCTAGACCAATTTTATGTAATTTACTTAAAGACATTTCATAAAATAATAGCATGTAAGCAGATTTTTTTAAAAATACACTGCATTAAACAACATTTTGTCAAATAAGAAAAGGAGGATAATAATGTATTATTTACATCTCTAGATATGAATGAATGAATTAACGTAAAGGAACGTTACCTGATGTGAATGGTACCGGTGAAAGTTTTTGTTCTGCGCTTCTTTTTCCATTCGTCCTCCTTCCATTGCAAAACATATGATTGGGGGGGGGGGGGGGGGGGTTTTTTTTTTTTTTTTTTTTTTTTTTTTTTTTTTTTTTTTTTGGATATTGATTCATTTTTATGACTGTAGAGTGGCGTGGCTACCGAAAATAGTCAAAATCTATTACTAAAATAATTTTGATAATAATTAAATCCAAGGGCATCCAGACCAGCTTCCAAATTGCTATAAAATGCCTATATCTTGAGGCCTTTAGCTTTCGCGTTTTATAAATATTCAAAAAGTGAACTTGTAAACTGCTAAAGATCCTGTAAGAACCGGTTTTAATATCTCCAAAGAAAAGTAACAGGCTCAAGTTCGGTACACCCTTTCTTGACCAGATAATGTTGTTATCTCCATTTTTTGAAAACACAACAAATAAATAATTTCAAAGAAACTTATCACTGCAATTACAGTAAACAGGATCCATATTTAATCTACTGGAGACACTACTAATTAAATATGGTTACATTTTAGTATAAAATTATTTAAATGCATAGGCTTAATTTTGTTAAAAATGTAAGTAACATGACATAAGTCAAAAAAAACCAGTCCCAAGTGCAAGTTTGGACCGTTCGCAATTAGTGTTCCGTTACATTGAATTTAAAAATAAAAATAATTTTGTTTACTGATGTATAAAATTAACACACATTATTCAAAATAAACATCCCAAAATGAGTCCCCAACAAAGTTTTTTTTTTTCCGATCTTTTCCGTGAACATTTTATAACACAGAAAGGAAATTTTTGTTTTTTTTTTATATTACGCAGATCAATGTTAATGCACTCCAATGAAAATTTTCGTTCCAATCTACATCCTGTAGAGAATGTTCCATAATTATTTAAAAGTTTTTTTGATCAGTACTTCTCGGAGAGATAAGGGGGGGTGGCAGCGATTTTTTCGCACTTTTATTTAAAAATGAATACAAATAGAATTTTGCCGAAAGTATTATATTATATATATTTTTAACACGCGTCTATTTACATAGTTCTGTAATTTGACACCCCACTCAATGACCTGGTAAAAAATTTATTTTTTACATTATTCTACAATTCCACACTCCCAAAACTAAGCCCCTTAAGTCACAACGCAAATTTAAACCTTTCAAACTACACTACACTGATGAGGCCACTCAATTTCTTGTATTTAGTGTCAAATTCATTTTCACCTTTATATGTCAAATAGTTTCGGAGGAAAAATCGGCGTGTGACAGCAACGGGGCATACAAACGTACAGACGGACAAGACAGTCGGACAGACCGACGGACACACAGATGGACATCTAGACGGAAAGGACAGACAGAAGTGCAAGATTAAGAGGCCTAACCGACGGACAGGCATACGGAGACAGAAACGCCGAGTCAATATTCTAAAATGGAAATCTGGTGCTCGAATTTTCAATTTATTTTTTTGGTGCGTATTTTCTTAATAAAAGGAAAAATTAGGAATTCTCGCGCCCTACTACCATAAGAAAATAAAATATGGACCATATTCTGTATTTAGGAACACGACCGCCGCGTCATCCATCAGCCCAATACACTAAAAATTCATATACGAATATTTGGGAAATTACATTCTTACAGGCAGAAACGAAAATTCCTTTCAGCTAACTAAACCTAAGTTTTATGAGGAAGCTAGATAACGACAACAGAAAATTTGTCACTTGTCAAATTTGAACATATCACAGAGCCAACTAGATTTTTTTTTAAAAGCATCCTAATAATACAATCATTGCACGATTAAATAGCATTTTTATTCCATTTACAAAAATATATAACATTCGAATATTTTATATTTCGGTCCTATTACCGATGACCCTGAATATTAAATTTGTAAGTGGGCCTTCTTCTCGATTTACTAACTTTCTTATTTGGGGAAACAAAAAATTCATTTAACAGCAAACCTAGTTTATTCTGAGGGAGCAAATCATTTATGGACAAAAAATTTGTCCCTTTTTCAAATTCAAATTAAAAATCATAGCTCTGTAATCTCTGAAAATTTGACAAGTGACAAATTCCCCTCCTCTGCCCCCCTCCCCCTCTCCGCCTCCCGCCCCCCTTTTTTGGCTTTCTCAGAAAAAGTTTAACAGTAAAAGAAATGTTTTATGTGTCTAAATGAAGAAAAATAATACATCATTGAGCCTCTTACAAGTACATATCTGTTTTATAAACTTTGAATGCCCAGTAGATAGAATAAGGTTACATTTATTTTTCAACGGGAGACTAAAAATGTTGTTGTAAAAGTGAATTATTTTTAACGCTATTCATATTGAACAGCAGAGGGAAGTGGGGCAAGATTGATGCTAAAAAAACACTCCGTCTCATATTTAATGTAATCAATATTTAATCAAATGAAATTCCTTTTCCTGCTTTGTGCTTCGTATATCTAAATTGTAAATTATTATAGCAATGAAGACGAACCAAAAAAAGTTGATAAAGATAATGAGGAAACTAATAAATTGGATAAAAATATGACATTTTATATCAATCTAATACCAACAACGGGGTAATTAGATACATGGGTTTGATAGAAGTTTTTGAATTAAGAAGGTACATTGGTTATCAGAGTGCCATACAAATTGTTTCTTAAAATCTAAATAGTATCAGAATATTAACATCGTGTTTCACACTGGCTTAGAACCATTATGGCAGTTTTTTTTTTAACAAAATATAAAACACTATATTTAAATCTCTTTCCTCACATATCCATCTAACACAAAACAAAACTTTGGAAAAAACTTGAAAAAGTATAGGAAATTAACATTAAGGTTAGGTAACACCAAAAATAGTAATTTTAATATATGCTTTTACAAAAATAATATTTGACTACTTAACGTTTAGGCGCCTATTCGCATAATTATAGCAACAAATTTCAATAGAAAAAGTATAATATAGACGATGTTCGAAATGTGCCCTTCAAGAAGTTTGCTTCGGCATACTGCAAAACAAAACATCCTGAAATCAAACACTTTCCTTGTCCTTTCTACACTGAAAACACAAACACTCAATATCCTGATTTTCTCCTGAGATGTGACACATGAAAATAGGTCCAAATTATATTAAGAAATGCCTTATGTAGTGCCGACAGTTTTATTCTTTTCAAATTTAATGGTCTCTTAACATTTTAGTTTTCAGGAATTTAGAACATTAAATATATAAATCGTCATCTTCTTGATCAAATGCAACTTCAAAATCTTTGTCGTCATCACATATTCATTCTGAGAGGTATCGGAGTCAGATTGTGAACGATGACATCTTTTCTTCATAGTTTTTTAGTTTCCGTTAAAACCAACACATTTTTTGCCGTTTTCAACTCTTGCTTTCTGCTTCGTCATTTTAACTTCGTCTTTTCTTTGTTTCTCTTAGTGCAATTCTGTAATCTATTTTTTTCGGGCATATCAGCGTAGACTCTGGATTTTCCTTTCTCTCTTCCTTTCTTCGATGAGGAAGTATTATGGTCGAACTACTTCAGGGGACAATACTGAGCTCGACGGAACGACATTAGAAGATACTGTTACATCCATCTTCTTTCATTCGGTTTCCAAGAGGGTCGACTTCAACAATTGGTATCTCGTCATCTTCACAGTTTTCGGCAACATCATCACTTTGGCTAACATCCATGTTTACAAAATCTGGCTGTTGTCTTTGTTCTTCATTTGTCACATCCACGACATCAGTATTATCTTGAGAACTCGAATCGAATATTTCGATTGGTGCAAAATTTTCATACTTAAATGATTAAAACCAAAATTCTTATCTTCATCAGTCAAACAATATACACGTAGTAGGTTCACTTAAGAATTATGCAAATCTATTGGCGATACTCATTAAAAATCACAGCGATTTTTGGTCGCGAGAACGGTTTTATATCTCAATCAAACGTACAAAATGCCTGCCTATTATTAATCTAGTATCTTCTAATATATTTTATATCTAATTTTTAACCGTTACTGTCAATTCTTAATGATTTTTTTTAGATTTTGAGGCTAAATAATTCTAAAACGGTTTCCCTTATAAATCTTTTTTTTTTTGGATTTTTAAAGATAAAACTATGTTTTTTCGATAGAAGTATAAGTAAACTTTTACCCCCCTAAAATTTTATTCTTGCAATTCTTCAATTATTTTAAACACATCATCGCTAGTTTGATATTATTTAAGTATTAAGAAACTTTTCAGTTTATTCATATTTCGGAAATTAATATAAGATAATTGATTTATTATCTTTTTTAAATGAAGCTCAATGTTTATAATTTCTATAGATGTATTTCATACTGTTTATGTAAAAAATTTTAAATTTTTTAAAGATATACACAAATTTTTTCTAATCATTGCGTGTTAAAACCATGTTCTCTGTTTCATACTCGAAAATCAGATTTTACCTTTTTAGTGTGTAAAATGCCACAGTAAATGGAAAAAAAGTTAGTGTACAAACTCTTATATTAAGGGAAAGTAATTGACATTTTTCTAAATGATTCTGCGGTTCTCGCAAACTCGGTCGTGTGACTCATGAAAACAAATTAAATTTTAACAAACAAACAGCATTAATTGCAACTAAAAAGGAAATAAACCAATTTAGCTTCGATTTTAAAAAAAAAAAAATCACTGTAATTATCTCTATCTAATTCGTTTTCCTAACTTATGAAACAATTAAAAAGTTCTAGACATTAAATATTCAACTAGCCAGGAAAGTAATGCATAAAATAAATTAGAGGGGGTAAAAAGTTAACTTCTACTTTTATCAAAAAATATTTTTAAAATCCAAGAAAAAAATATTTCAGGTGGGCCCACGTTTTACTGTAATTCGAACCATGTTGAATAATAAATATATTTTATAAAAAGTTTAATCTGACTGCAGTCACCGCAAAAAAATAAAACTGTTTTTGTTAGCTAACTAGGGAAACAAAAAATTTTAAACCACCATAAAATTTCTTAAAATACTATACCTAGTAATGAAAATATTAGGCCTGTACCCAGTAAGAATATTTTATTTATCCCAAGTGCTTGAAAAATAGAGATATTTATTTATATATTATTTTTTAATTATGTCCTTATTTCAAAATGATTTACTGTTTGATTACAATAGTAGTGGTTATAAAACTTTACAAAATCATAAAACACAATTACGTTATTACGTTGTAATTATTACAGGATAGTACTTTTGTAAATGTTATTTAAAATGATATAAGTAACCATGATAAAAATGTGTTGATGGACATTATTCGATATTTTTAAGCCATTTTTCTTGTACCGAGGGAAACACAAAGTAGAGAGTATCATATGTTTGACTAAAGAAATTGTGCCCAAATACTACTGGCATCAATTTGACCGTTTTTTCTTTCAAAAGTGTTGTCGATAGAATTTTAAAGAACTTGTAGTTACTAGTTGTTTTGCACAAACAGTTTACAAATAATTATATTAATGGTTTCGTACATAAAGTGTGTGTGTGTTTTGTGGTTTGTATGTGTGCGTGTGTCGTGTGCGTGATGTGCGAGTGGGTGTATTATTTCCAATATAATAATACACGGGCTATTTTAACTGAAATTGTGTTTCCCGTTAATTTTCCTGAGTTAGAATTATTTTATGTTTACTTAATCCTTATGAAATACTTTATGTTTGAGATATAACTGGAAAATAATATTTATAGGGAACATAAAAATGGGAAGGATCAGTCAGATTTGCCCTTCCCAAAATAATAGAAATATGTATGTGTAAATTTGTTATTTAATTTAGGAATATATATGAATTTAATTTAAATCATAAGATATCCTTACATTTTCCACAGTCATATTGAAAATATTTTTTTCAAACCTATCGGAGCAGTTATTTTCGTAAAAAAAAAGCCAGAATCAAATAGCAACCTCAGTAAAAAGTAAACAGTCTGTTCTTCTTCTCTTACATTAATATAAGATCATTATTTTTCTTAGCTTTGATTTATTTTGAGATTTTATGTATAATGAACAGATTGATGTCATAGGGTTGTCTGACCATGAGTTTTTTATTTAGAAATTGCACTCGATTATGCGATGGCATTCTCAGAGATATCGGTTTTTCGGACAAGAACTTGTCAGTAGAAGTTAAGTGTTGCATTCTATGTCAAAGATTGTCTAAAGATTACCTGTTCATATTGGTGTAAGTATTCGAATCCCTTGAAACTAGCACTAAAATGAATGTAGAAATGTTTGTTTGGGTATGTTGTATAGACCTACGAGCGTAAATCTTATTTTGTGTTTGGGTGATCTTGAATCAATATTGCCAAATTTTTAGCCCTAATTTGTGTTACGTGTTTTTCGAAGGTAACAGTACCGATTTCATTAATAAATTTAAAAAAGTATATGTTATTTTTAATAATTTTATGAATCTATCCCTGTAGATTGTTTATCAAGACAGATGTCCACTGATATGTCAGATTGTCATGCAATTACCTTCGTTATTATTAAGATACATAAGGAAGTTATAGCGATTATTTTAATACTTAATTATAAATCTTTTTTTATAGTGATTTTCTATATTATCCAATCGTAAATATTTTTTGTTTAGATGAGGCAAGATTAAAAATGGTCTTATTTAAACTTTTTAATTTAAAACTGACCCCCAAAGAAGTTTTTAGTGTATTTTAGGATATTTTAAATCATTCTTTTATCAATCCACAATTTACCCTGCTATTTTATTGACTCTATTCGTTTGAATAATATTGCCTTCTGATTTGTTTAGTTACTAATTTATTTTATTTAAATTCGAATTAAATCTATGAAGGTTCAGCATAATTTCGTCCCAAAAAAAGATCGTAAGGGTTGAAAAAAAATAATACGCACCAACTTATGGTTTAAATTGCCAAAGGATCGGTGGTATTAAAAGCCAGTCAATTATATAGTAACACCATATCGCTTGGTTTCTAGTAACTTGTAAGTGAAATCATTGTATAACTAAAAATAATTTCGTACGATGAGGTATAACATTTAAAATTATCCCGGTTCCAAAAGATATGTAATCATTCTGGAGAAGTCTTTTGGGACAGTTCAGTCTAAATGCTTAAAAAATGTCCATATTTTACCTATTAAAACACAATCTTGAATTCGTATCCGACCCATAATAGTATCGGTCCGTTGCTTTCACGACAAGGGTGATTTGTTTAAAGCCTTCACCTTTACGACTAAGATAAACAATTCTGCCTCCATATTATTTTTACTTGACAATTGCAAAGCATTTGATCTTTAATTTTTCAGTATTTTACTAAAAAAATCAAATATTACGGTTTTAGGATTACTGACAATTGCATTATATGGATATATATCCTACTTGATTCCTTCTGAAGAATTTCATTCCAGGAGTTATCATCTAACAAAGAACAGACCTTAAAGTAGTATGTTGGGAATCTTCCTCCTTTATATAAGGATGATTTTTCTGATCATCATCACCATTGTTATCAATATTTATATGTCTTCTACCCAAAATGTTTTTTTTTCACTTGCGCCTCAGTGCATTAACTATAGATCTTGAAAACTATAATATCAATTGTTAGGAAGCACGTGGTCTAATCCCTTAATGGAATCAAAAAGTCAAAATACTGGGCTCAAACTTCTTATGAAATTAGGAAAAATTTTAGCTCATCATAGACCTTTTTTTTGTTTTAAAAGTTAAATTTGGACTTAAGTGGTTAGTTTTTGGGGGTGTGAATTCGGAAGGCATAAAAAAAAAAAATTACTATGGTCATCGAGTAGCGTAGTCAAATGAAAGTTTCTAAAAAAACACGAGTTCAAAAATATATAATGTTATTATATGCACAACCCTTTTCTCTTGTAATTATATTTAAATGGATCGCGAAAAAATCGCCTGTCCCCCCCCTCTATCTCGAAAAGTAATAGGACCCAAAATTTGTTGAAAAAATTCTGGGAATAATTTCTCCACAGTGGGTGGTAGATTTAACGAAAATTACCACGAAGTGCATTAATTTAATCATTTATTCTCGTAAATTAAAGAAAATCAAAATTTTAAGGTCATCAGTTTTTGGTGAATGTTTTTGTGAAGTCATTGTTAATTTTTATTCCTCCGTAAACAAAAATTTTTATTTCAGATGCAATCAACGTACGTAACCCTAAATTGCGCAAGTTCAACTTGTACTTGAACGCGGTTTTTATTACATAAATTAGATGCTTAGACTGAAGCATTTATAAAGATATAAATATCAAACTCATGTGATGATGCTAAGCTAAGGTTGAATCTCTCTTTTTACTCTCTAATTGTGGCATCTGGATGAGACCCCGTGTTTTATCCCATCCACTGATAAATAAGTAATAGCTTGCAAAAGCTACGAACGCCTGCCTAAGATATAGCTATGGCGTGCTTATATCTGATCACATAATTAACGTTTTTCTCAAAACGTTCTTACGTTAAAGAGGAGTTAGCTTTCGAATCTAGCAAACATTAGCGTTTTAAATAACTATATAGAAAAAACCTATATACTTATACTATGAATAAACTAAAGCTAAGTGAGCCAGAGAGTTAAACGCCCCATTCGACTATCTTTTTTTCAATTCGGAGGCATAAGGCTGCAACCTTTCATAACGTTCTTTTAACAACACATTGCGGTAAAATTTATTTATTTTACTCTGGGTGTAAATTTATTTTATAATGACGGGTAGAATTGAAAAGCCCTTTACTACCGTTTTTAAGAGCATTCCTTCCCCCCCTTTTTATTATTTATTTATATAATCTGAAATATTCGCCAAATTTATTTATTTTATTATATATTAAACCGTTAAATTAAACCCCCCCCCTAAAACTAACAATCAGTTAATAAGCAACTTAAAGAGAATATTTTTCTGTTCTATCAGATGAAATTAATTACTTTAATCAACAGAATATTTTTACACCGTTTTAACATACTTAAAGAATAATGAGTTAGAAGTAATCAGACATGCTATGTATATCTAAATAAATAAATAATTTACCATATTATGACGTGCGCGACCGCTCTCAACTCTACTTCGACTCGGCTGCAAATATTAAAAATTGTACATGCTATTACTTTAATTCTCCCCTCTCTCATTCCACAATTCTATTTCGCATAGGAAAACCTATACTCACAACAGCTAGACAGATTTTCCTTCGGTTTGTAGATAAATTATAAAAATCTTTCGAAAGTGGAAAGTAAATACAAACAAAACCCCTCATCTACAAGTAATGTTCCCAATTTGCCCGATCCTGTCAGTAAACTGCTCAATACCCAACCCACTGCAAGTGATGCCGCGGCTTGCTAAAATAAGTCTCAATCGAAAAGCATTGAAATCATGCGTTTATTCTTTGGAACTCAGATTGTCCAGAAGATACTCGCTATTAACCCTCTATCCTTTCATTATATTATGTTTAGTCAATGACAATTCTCTCTCACTCATCGAAAGACATGATGAATGGTTATATTTTTAAATTCTAAAGGAATGAGATAAAATTCTGGGTTATTTTTAGTGTTCCATACTGTCGGTGCCTGTCCTTCCTTATTTGGTCTGTCCCTTGCTTTCGTAGTACTACACCTGAATTTTTTGCGAAACCTATTTGACATAAAAAGTTTGAAATCTGGTACTAAATATTATTAATATTTTAAAGTTAAATTTTGTCCTAAGAAGTTAGTTTTGGGAGGTGAAATAGGTTGTGAAAAAAAAATTGCCAGTTTTATCGAGTGCGGTGTTAAATAAAAAGCTTAGAAAAATCCTGCGTTTCAAAATTATATAATAATATAATAACTTGCGCACACTTCTTCTCTTTGTATTATTTTAAATAAAATTGCTACCCTCCCCCCTTAACTCTAAAAGTACTTATTCAAGGGAAATATTGAAAAACTCTGGACTATTCTTATTCTTCACAAGCAGGTTTATATTGAACGAAAAATTATCACGGAGTTGCATTACCTGTTAATAATTTATCTTCTATATATATAAATAATATAATATATGAATATAATATCATATATATAAATATATATACATATTTATTATATAATAAATATGTATATACTATATATTATTAAAATAATTTTTGTTTCATAGAAATCATTTATTTGTACAATTCACCTCTCCTCTCCACTCTATATGAGATAGATATGTGACTCCCGCTCCCCGCATATATATATATATATATACATCATATATATATATATATATAATATATATATAATATAATAAATATATAATATATATATAAATATATATATATATTATATATATAAAGAAATTTCAAGGTGAACAGTTAATCAGTATAAGATCGGTAAAAATAACATCTGTAACTGTAACAAAAATGATTATTATTTTAAAGCAAATCCAAAGTTACTAATTACTAATTTTGGCAAGTCCAACTTACACTTGGAGACCGGTTATATTATTA